>CM053593.1:386489165-386521290 GCA_028646575.1 Pseudocheirus occidentalis | reverse complement strand
AGAGGAGTGTGTGGAGTAGCGGGGTAGGGACTTGTCTGAGCCTCGGTTTGCTCATCTGTAACATGAGAGAAGGGGCTAGCTACCTGTGAAGGTCTCTTCCCAGCCTAGATCGCAGCTCCTCGGGCAGATCATTCACTCCTCCTGGGTCACAGTCCTCTCATCTTGGAGACCCTGCGGAGTCCAGCTCTAGGCCCAGGACGCTATTGACTTATGCTGTTAAACACCTCGCTCACTTTAAGACCTTTGGAAATGTTAGGTATTAGCATGGAGCCCGAGCATCAAGGAGAAAGGGGTCAAGAGGCTTGTTTGGAAAGGGGTGAAGCCGGCCGCGGGAACGGGGAGAAATTGTCAATAAAGCTTCGGCTTCCACTTCCCCTAACAGCAGGTTACATTCCTCTTCCCTCTGTGCCTAGTCAGCCACGGCCGTCTGTTCTCACACATCATTATTGCCCCCAGAGACTCAGTTGTGGAATCTATTAACACCTCAGTCATAAACAGACTCCCACATCCTGCTGCTCCTCCTCCTCCCGATGGAACAGCCTGAATGATTTGCTGGTGTACCTGAGTGGCAAGGCTGCCCCACAAAGGGGGTTAAGGCTCCAAGCCTGGCAAAGATTCGAGTGAAACTGATGGCCTAGACATTTGGAACAAAGATATTCTCTCTCTGTGTCTCTCTGTCTCTGTCTCTCTCTGTCTCTGTCTCTCTCTGTCTCTTTCTCCTTCTTTCCCTCCTGCCCTTCCTTCCTTCCTTCCTTCCTTCCTTCCTTCCTTCCTTCCTTCCTTCCTTCCTTCCTTCCTTCCTTCCTTCCTTCCTTCCTTCCTTCCTTCCTTCTCTTCTTTCTCTTTGCGTAAAAGAGAGGTAAGAAGGAGAGAAAGCAGATTTTTCTTACTTCTCAAAGAATAAATGTAAATTTTAAAAGGAAATGGAGAATCTCTGAACGGACAGCTACCCCCTGTCTTTGCCCCCACCCTCAAAACGATCATTTGCCTAAGGAACTTTGAGGATGGCCTCAACTACTGAGAGCAATTGGAGCACCGGCTAAATCAAGATTAGCAAATCCAGGAAAGCTCTTCACCTGTGAATCCTTTATACAACACAATGAGCAAAAGAAAGGCAGCCATCCAATACCTCCCCCCCCCAAATAATAATAATAATAAAAGCAGGTTGTGAGGTTTTTATGGCAGGCACCAGGTGGAGGATGTGGTAATTGATGTGACTAGTTGTCTGTGAAAGATATGAGGAGTCTGAGGGGACCCTACACCTACTCCCCACCTACTTGTGTGTGTGGGGGGGGGGGGAATAATATTCCATTCATCCATTCAAGAAGCATTTATTGGGGCTTCCTATGTGATAGGCGGGCTGGAAGCACAACATGAGTCAATAGGATGTTATAGTGAGTTCCATCTCAGGATGCACTTACAGGAGGATGGATCTCGACCTCCAAGGTATGTTAAAGAATGTGGGGCAGAACCTGGGAAAGGAAGAACCAATGACTCTCCACGTATTTAAAATGGGTGTCAAGAGGTTGAAGATTCTGCTTGGACTCAGAGGTTGAGACTATGAACTGGGCAAAAGCTGTACAAGGGCCAGTTTGGGCTATTGAAAGAGAAAAGTTCCTGAGTATGAGAACTCTCTGAAGACTTGTGGCTGGGACTGCCTCAGGGGAAGAAGCTCAGGAAGGCTTTGGGCAGAAGCTGGCTAGCTACTCCTCATCCACAGTACTCAGGGACATCTTATTCAGGTCTACTTGGACTGGAGGCCTCTGCAGTCCCATCCAGCTCATAGCTTCCCTCTTGACCACGTACATTAGAACAATGTCTTGTGCGGATTTCTTGCTTCTTTATCCCAACGATTTCTCATCATTTTACATGTTTTGGTATCCCTTTTCTTACCCTCCCCCACCGCTTTTTTCTGTACTCTTGAATTTCTTTCCTCTAAGTTTGAGTTTCTTTGAAAAATGTTTTTGTGATCTGATTGGTGTGAAAGAGTGTGCTCGCCAGAAACATCACAAAGCAGGATGTTAGAAAAGGCACCCGCCAGTGAGGAGATATCTATCTCAAAGACAGTTTTGTCGCAGTGGGGTACCCTCTGGGCAGCTCTCTGTGTCACAGGATCATTCTTTGCTGTGAGGAAGCCAAGTGTTCCCTGCCTCCAGTCCCCTCTGCATTCTCCACTCAGCTACCACCCCTACACCTACTTAATAAACTCCCTATTACCTCCAGGATGGATGAGAGAATCCTCTGGTTCTGAGAACCCTCCACAATTGTAGCCTTGCTTCTTATACTTCACACCCTTCTGCATACCCTATGATCTGTTATGTTTCTTATTTTATGGTTTGTCAATTACATGTAACCAAAATTTTTAACATTTTTTTAGTCCAAAGTTCTCTCCCTCCCCTCCTCCCTCTTTGAGAAAGCAAGCAATCTGATATGAAGTCTACATGTGCAGTCATGGAACACCCACATCCTATGTGACCTAGCAACAGGGTCTGCCTAGTTTTATCCTGAATGCAGCTCAGCATCGCCCTCCTGCAGCCTTCAGCGGCTGTCTCACATGCCAGGACTTCTCTCCCATCCTCCCCTTCCTAACCCACTTCCCTGAATTCCTTCAGGACTCCAATCTAATCCCAAGAAGCCTTCCCCAGTCTGGCCACCAGCCCACCGCTCCCAAGTATCTCACACTGACACTGTACATATCTCATATGTATATGCATGTGTATGTGTATGTGTATGTGTATGTGTATGTGTATGTGTATGTGTATATGTGTATGTATGTGTATGTGTATGTGTGTATGAATGTGTATGTGTATGCGTATGCGTATGTATATGTATATGTATGTGTATGTGTATGTGTATGTATATGTATATGTATATGTATATGTATATGTATATGTATATGTATATGTATATGTATATGTATATGTATATGTATATGTATATGTATGTGTATGTGTATATGTATTTGTCTGTCTCCACCATTCGAATGGAGATTCCGGGAAGTCAGGGATTACCCTTGTGGTTGGACTTAGCCCTGTCGCAGGCACACAGTAGGAGCTCAAAATGCTTGTTGATGATGATGAATAATAGTTAGCATTTTTAAAGTAGCTACTACGTGCCAGGCACTGAGCTAAGCACTTTGTAATTATTATCTATTTGGTCCTTACAAGACCCTGGTAGATAGGTGCTGTTTGGTCCGTGTTTTACAAAGGAGAAAACTAAGACAAGTAGAAATTCAATGACTCAACCAGGGTAACACAATCGGTAAGTGTCCGAGGCTGGATTGGAGCTCAAGAGTTCCTGACCCAGCATCTATCCACTGCGCCACCTGGGCGTGTCAGAAGAGCCCAGCTGGAATATTTGCACATACACATAAGATTGTAAGTGTGCATTCAATACAATTCCTGGCAAACCAAGAGAAAGCTTTGGGCATACTAACGTGACCCAGCATACCTTTAGAGAATTGTTGTTCTAGAATAACTATTACCTAAAGCAAGAGCTGAGAATGAAATGGACAAAGTAGATCTTTCGGGTTCATTTGAAGTTCCCCCATTATCACAGAGCTGATTAGACAGGGACCAAATTAAGGGCTTCTCTTGGGGGCAGGGGAAGCTCAATCAAAAGAACCTCCTTATGACTGGATTATTCAAATATAATGCATTGCCCTGATACAATGTGAGTTCACTACCACTGGCAAAAGATGAGTTATTTGTTGGAAATGTTGGAGATGAGATTTATGCATTAGACAGGATGCTCTCTGCAGTTCTTTCCAATGCTAGGATTCCGTGATTATTCTACAAATATATGCAAAGGGCTATCTCTTTAAGGTTCATTCCATATAGAGTTTAGTTCAGAAAACGTCCAAAAAAGTACTTTTGTGTAAAGGAAGAGTTTAATCAATACCTGATGTGTTTAAGGCATTGCTTCTCTCCTAGTTGAACATTTTAATGACTGAAAGAAGTGGGAAAGGACTTTGGTTTAATTTTTTTAAACTGCTAATATACATGTATGGCAAAGAGTTGGGAACTGAGGGGATGCCATCAATTCTGGAACAGCTGAACAAGTTGTAGTATGTGATTATGATGGAACACTATTGTGCTACAAGAAATGATGAGCAGGATGCCCTCAGAAAAACCTGCAAAGACTTGCATGAGCTGATGCAAAGTGAAATGTACTGTGTACAAAGTAACAGAAATATTCTAAGATGATCAGCTGTGAATGATTTAGCTCTTCTAAGCAACGCGATGAGCCGAGACAAATTTAAAGGACTTATGATGAAAAATGCCATTCATCCCCAGAGAAGGAAATTATGGTGTCTGAATACAGATTGAAGCTGACTTTTTATACTTGGTTTTGAGTTTGTTTGTTTGTTTGTTTTGGGGGGGGTTCTATGTTTTCTTTCACAACATGACTAATATGGAAATGTTTTGTGTGACTATACAAGTATAACTTATGTCAAATTGCTTTCCTTCTCAATGGGGGTGGAGGGTGGGGAGGGAGGAAGGAAAATAGTTTGGAAATCAAGTTTTAAAAAAACTACTGTTAAAAATTGTTTTTTACCTGTAACTGGGGAAAAATAAAATACTAAATATTTTTTTAAAATAAGAATTGAGGGAATTTTAATTTGTAAGTCCACTTACATATATTATGTGACTTAAGATGTTGAAACAAACAAAAAAGAAATTATATAAAGGCCATGGTATGATCATTTCAATGATTGTCAATTTTTAAGGAAAATTTAAAGTGAAAAATAAATCACTCAAATCCAAGAGGCTCTGATTTAATTCACTGAAAGGTAGAGGAGATCAGGTCTGAAACTGGTGTGGTGAAGAGATTAAAGAATGGAACGTAAGGGACTCCTGGTGGGTTTAAGAGAGGCTCAGCCTGCCTGGGAAAGAGCCTCTTTTTTAAATGTTGCTTTTCAGCGCCCCCTAGAGGTTAAGTACACATTGTCCTTTCATACCCACTTGGGTTTGAGTGGAAAAGACAGAGGGGGGAAGGATAGGTTATGTAGTTGTTTTGGGAAATGAAGAGAGACAGAGATTTGATGGGATAATATAGAATTCTGACGAGTGAAGAGTTGACTAACTCTGGTTTCCTTTTGGAGGGATTCAATGTGAGCTGTTTGCTATGAGCTCTGTCCATTCTGGGCAAGAGAGTATTCTGGTAAATGCAGATTAACCAATCTTAGGAATTTGATGGTTCTTTGGCATAAAGGAAATGTCTTTCCAAATTGAGAGGTGATACTTTCAGTGCCTTTTTGATGGTGGATGGTAAGTTGAAAGGGCTTGTAAATTCTACATCAATTTAAGAATAAAAAAGAACATTTGCCCAATTGGAAAGTGGAGAGGACCAGCAGTCAAGTAGTTAGCAGAGCAGCCGTTTCCTAAGGTAAAAATGTTCTTGAACTGACCAGTGGTGTGAAGACCTGTCATCTAGAGTTGTGAGTTACTCTGAGCATTTGGGTTTTCCTCCATCAGATGCTTCCCTGTCAGGTTCCTGTAAGTGCCCACCCTCCCTCTCGCTCAACCTCCGCCAGGGACTGCATGATTTGGGCGGGGGGGACAGTATGACATGGGTATATCTGAGGCTTGTGATGTATCCATCTTTATTTCATTGCTTTGATATATGGATACTTATGATGTTATTACTGTTTATTTTGCCTCATTACCAAATAAATCATTATGTTTTAAAATCTAAGAGAGTGTAATTATTGTGAGTGACTATTTTGTGCAAATGGAAATTCACGGCTGGAGAGTTCAGATATTTAGTGTTTGGAGAAGGTGTATGCAACTTCAATAATACTACATCCAAGACCCCGAATGAATTAGCACAACCTTGTAGTGGTACATTATTTCTGAGAACCAAGGTCTGCCAATGTGAAAACAGAAATTGGGGGTTGTGGTAGTCATGTTGTCTATGTTTTTTGATAAATAAAAGTGTCTTCTCTGCCATCTTTAAACTATCGGGTTGGCAGACTGGACAGTTAGTCAACAAGTACTTATTGAGAGGATATTATAGGTCAAGCACTGGGCTAGACCCAAACTTAATGTTGGAAGTGGGGAGGAAGGACTGTGGGATAGAGCTAAGGGTGATTGTGTGCTGGACAAAGCAAACTTGTGACCAACCTATCTACCTGTCTGTCACCTGTAGATCAGTCAATCGATGAGTCAATCCATCATTCATCCATCCATCAGCTCTTTCCATCATTATCTATGATCTATTTGTTTCTTTGCCTATTTATCTATCTGTATCTAGCTAACCTCTACCGTCTATATATCTTCATACCAATCTATCATTTGTCTGTCATCTACCTTTTATCTAGTCATGGATTCACTTAGTTACTTTCTTATCTATTTACTGATTATGTTGCTTGTTTATTATTTTTGGGGGGGAGGAAGGCAGGGCAATTGGGGTCAAGGGACTTTCCCAAGGTCTCACAGCTAGTTAAGTGCCAAATGTCTAAGGCTGAATTTGAACTCAGGTCCTCCTGATTCCAGGGCCAGTGCTCTGTTCACTGTGCCACCTAGCTGCCCCTATTTATTCATTCCTAGAGCCATCAAAACACCTTAAGTTTTGGTATTGATCATTGAGTACTTTATAAGAATGCAATAAATGTTGCTTGAATTGAATCAAGGAGAAAAGATAGATTGCACACACAGCTAACAGTGCAGGAAGCTTTTCTCCATACGCTTAAATATCAGAAAGGGGCTAAACAAAGTGAGGTTCTTATTACAGAGCTTTAACTGCCGCTCTTTATTTGGAACAACCATAGCCTTTTAGAAGATCATACCTTCCCGTGCTGACAAAAAGTACTCCAAACCCTTAACTGGGTCACCAGGTTAGACTGTACTGCCACAGTAATCTGTGTTCCCCCCTCCTTTGTCCTTGCAGTGGGTCTCCCCATACCTAGAATGCCTCTTGTCTCAATTCTGCTTCTTACAACTCCCAGCCCTCCTCACATACACCCTCTTACAGGAGCCCTTTCCTAAATTCCCCAGTTGCTGGCGCTTTCCCTCTGTGATACTCTTGTCTCCATTATATCTGTGGCTGTATTTAAGTGCACATTATCCCAATAGAACATAAACACTTGAGGGCAGGAAGGGTTTCACCTCAGGCTCTGCATCCTCAGTACTCAGCACAGGCATACAGCAGATGTTTAATAATGTTTGCTGATTAACAAATTGGTTGCACAACTTCCAAGATTGCTTCTGACTCCCAGATTCCATGGCCCACGTGCCTAAGAAGTTGCTGGGGCCCTCCCGTGTGCCTTTGTCACTCATCACAATTGAATACATGCACTCTGATGATGCTTCCAGGCAAAGTCAATGCCTCAGGGCCTAGATGGCAGCAGATCTCAGACTAGCTGTCCTCTGAAGAGTCACAAGGGAAGGCCAATGGAGAGGCACACAGTGAGCCTGAATGGACTGTCATAACTCCAAAGATACCTCACATTCCCAACATGTGACACAAAAGACTCAAGCAAATGCATGATGGGAAAGGTGGGCAGGGCACAACACTAGAGGGAGGAGTGCCCCATCAGCTGTCTAGTAACTGCGTTGATTAAGACAGAGCATCTGCATCCTTTGAGAAGGGCTCTCAACAGCAAATATTGACCTAGTACTGTGTTAGGTCCTGGCAATTCAAGTAACACTAGTCCCTGCCCTTAGGAAACTTATAATCTGCTGGGAGAAACAACATACACCATAAGTAAATGGGAAATATGTGCAAATTCAATATAATTTGATTGGAGAGGGAGCTCTAACGATGGAAGAAAGGTCTCTTGAGGGCTGTGGCCCCTAAGCTGAGAGCTGGAGAGGCTCCAAGAGGAGGAGAAGAAGAAGGAGGCCATTCTGAGCACGGGGTGGGGTGCAGCTGGGGCAAAGGCGAGAGATAGCGAGTAGAGGGGGTGATGAGTAGACCGGTGTCACTGAACCACAGAGGCCATGATGGAGTAATCCCCCTGGAAAAATAAGCTAGACCAAGAATGAGAAGGGATTTAAACTCTGACCCCCTCCAAGGGAAAAAAAAAAAGAAATTTTTATCCTAGAGGCAATAGGGAGCCACTGAATATTCTTAAGGGGGGGCATGATGCGATCTCATCTGTGCTTTTTAAGTATCATTCTAGAAGCTGGATAGAGGATATACTGGAGAGGGAAGAGGCTAGATAGGAGAAAAATTAGGAGGTAGCAGGAGGGAAAAGGCATCAGGAGGTTGAACCACAGTGGTAATAGAGACAAATGGGAGAGACGTCATGGGGAGAACCTCTGTGTGGGTCTTCTGGAAGAATGTGGATAAAGATCCTGGAGGATGAGGATGGTGAGAAGGGGAAGTGGAAAGGAAGAGGGGGGAACAAGCATTTATTAAGTGCCTGCTGTGTGTTAGATATTGTGCTAAGTGCTTTAAAAAAATGATTTTACTTAATCCTTACAGTAATGCTGGAATTAAGGTGCAGTTATCACCCCCATGTGACAGGTGAAAAACAGGCAGACAGAGGTTAAATGATTTGGCTAGGGTCAGAATGTCTGTGACCAGATCTGCACTCAGGTCTTCCAAGGATAGAGCACCATCTGGAAATCCACGTACAGATTCAGGGAGGACCAACGAAGCTGGACTGGAAGCCACTAGATCCGCAGTCGGCATCAAAGGACACCCTGGAGCATCCACAGCATGGAGACAAGGAGACAGAGCCAAAACCCAGAGTGGTGCAAAGTCATCAGGAAGGTCAGCAGGAAGAAGCTGAAATGGGAGCAGATAAAAAATTGAAAAGGAATGGACAGCCTCATCTCTCAGGGCTGGTGGTAGATGCTGCCCTTGGGCCATCAGAGACACAGCTGATGCCTCCTCCTTGTGACAGAAGGGAAGGGGACAAGGATGAGAGTGAGGCCAGATGTCCTCAGTTAAACACTCTGCTTGGCAGAGCGATTATTTTTAGCTTGCTTCCCAGAGCAGTCCTTAGTATTCTTGTGATTGTCAATGGAGCAAAGCAGATCCTGAAGGCGACAGGGAACCCAAGGGCAGAGACTGGTCAGGATAAGAGCAGAGCCTGGCCCATTGGAAGTGCTCAACAAATATTTTGTTAACTGATTAATTGGTTGATTGGCTGACAAAAGGACAGGAAGAAAAATAGGGAATATGTAAAAAGCCAAGTCCAACCCAGAACTCTTGCTTTTTTGGCCTAGCAGAGAAGATCTGAGCACCAGAGGTCTAGAGGAAGGGGGCCCTTTGCAGAGAGGACCTCGCACTTAGGCCTGGAATTCCAATCTATCTGTAGCTCCCGTCAGTGGTTCATTCAAAGACGGTTTTGTTTTCCTTCTTTAGTAACATTTCCTTCTGTAATATTAAAAAAGATGTACCACAAAGTTGCATTATCCTCCTCTTTCAGTGAATGCCCCAGGAAGTAAATGTTTGAAGAGTCCCCCAGAACACCTTTGTGCCATGGCACAATTTCTAACACAACTTGTTAAAGGATGCTGGACTTAGAAGTAAAACAAGAATCCTTGACTTACAGCCCGTCTAGGTCACATTTGCCCAGAAGTTACATTTTCCTCCCTCCACATACATCTTGTTCTGAAGCCTCATTTTGGACTCAAAGGACACACCCAACTCCCTGGGATACTTGGGTTGGGACGAAGGGCACCTTCAAGCATCCTAAGGAATCATTCCTATCAAAGGCCTCTTCCAGGTTTTAATTGATTGAAAGGGACTCAAAGAGTGGAATGGATGGAAGCTCTGAAAATTGGTCCAGATCCCCTGAACCTCCTCCTCAGAGCCTTAGACCCAAGGAGCACTAAATTAGGGGGGAGAAAAAGAATGCAGAAAAGCAGAAACATTTCTCTTGAGCTTATTGGATTCCTTGAAACTAATTTTTAAAAGACCCTAGATTTTGATCTGGAAGGAACATGGGGGTGACCTGCTCCAAACCTCTCAGGTTACAGATGCAGAACCTGAGACCGAGAGGTTCATGACCTGACCAAGGTCAACCAGGCAACAGTTGGCAGAATCCGCCGGATTCAGACCCAAGTTCTCTGCATGACTTATTGGAAAGAATGGCGTGTTAGAAGTTGGAAGACCAGAGTCTGAATCTCACCTCTGCCACTTCTAAACTTACAAGACCTTCAGCAAGTGACCTCTCTATTTGGAGTTCAGCTTCCTCACCTGTGAAGCCAGGGGGTTGGGCTAGGTGATCTCTGATGTCCTCTTTGGACTCCAGATCCAGTGTTCTCTACACCACGCTGCCTAAAGGGGTGAAGCTAGCCCTGTGGGGTTGAGCTCTCTGCCCTAGTTTAAGGAGCAACCTCCAGACTCATCTCCCTAAAGCCTGCTTTGATTTCTCCTCTTTGCCTCTTCCTCTTCTTTTCCCTTTCTGCTTCTCCTTGGTTGACCTGGGAGCAGGGATGATTTGGAGGCTCAGGGATGGTTGGTGGTAGACCGAAGCTTCCCAAGCTCCCTTGGGATGTCTAAATTCTCAGTTTACGCCAGGATTAGCCTGGGAATGTAACTCTCAGCCCCTGCTTACATTTTCTGTTATGTTTTGTTTTATCTCATTTCCCAAAGAGGATTGAGAACTGGGAGGAATCTCACTCAAGTCCAGCCTTCTTGGTCTTGGGCTCTCAAAAGCTTATTCAGGCTTAAGGATCCAACTAGGGGCACTAAGCAGGCCAGGTGAGTCTTTGAAAATATAAACACTTGGCTCTGCCAGCTTTCTGCTAGCTACAGGTAATGGCTGGGCAGCCGTGCAGAATAATCCTTGCTAAGCTCGTGTGTTGGCTTCTGGAGCCAAATCCTACATGAACTTCAATTAAACCAATTACCATGCCCTGGGAAAGGAATCATGCATTGCTTTCTTTTCTTCTTTCTTCCTTTCTTTGTTTTCTGGTCTTTTGCCTCTTTTCTTTTTTCAGAGGGCATTCTGGAATAGAGAACAAAGACACAGGGAGAAGCTGCAAGTGGAAGACAGACCCATAAAATACAGAAGCACAGCCACCAGTGCTAAAGGATGAAGCTCCCCCAGCCCTGCCCCCACAGGGAGAATTGGTGCTGAAGCATTTATAAGACAATTACACACCCAGCTCCCTCACCCAGCTCTGGCACCGACTCTGGTGTGTGAGAAGAGCTTGGGGTCCTGATGCAGAGACCTGCGGTTTCCATGGCAACCAGGCAGCTGGGCCAGGAGAAGATGGCCACAGAGACGAGCTGCAGTGTGCCTTAGTGGGATGGATAACAGGCGAGGGAGGGATGCTTTAAAGTCAGGTCACGCCTGTCAGAGAGGCGACTCCCTGGTATTGGCAGAATTGATGCCACCGGGAGAGGAAATGTGAAAGGAGGGAATGCTGAAGGAGGCTGACTGCTGTCAGAAATCTTCCAAAGCATTCTGGACTCCCAGGTAAAGGTGAGAATGTCAGTCCCCATCTGGGCTAAGCAGAATAAAGATTTCACTCATCTTTTCCTTGATACCGATGCTGGCTTCCTCATCCTAGCAGAAGAGGTCACCTTCTCACCAGAAGGCCAGGGAAGGCTGCCTCTGAGGCCATGAGATGATGGGATCCAGGGGGTAAGAGCTGCAGTGGTTGGGGGAGGGGCAGAAGGGGAGATCTATCTAGTCCAATCACCTATTTTTTCAAAGAATACTGAGTCTCACAGAGGGGCACAGCCTTCCTCAAGGTCATATGGGTAATAAGTTTATGAACCAGGATTTGACCATTAAATTTCTGAATTAAAAAGGATTCCTGAGGGCATTGAGCCTGGACAGCATTGAATCCCATCTGCAATTGTTCTGAGGAGGAACCATCCAGCTTGTGCCTCAAGATTTGTAAGGAGGTGACCTCCAATTCTTTCAAAGCAGCCCACCCCACTTGGAAATAGCTCTTGTTGTTCTGGAATTTGGCTGGACATCAAGCTAGAGTCTTTCTCTTTGCTATTTCCTCCATCCCTCCTGACTCTGCCCTCTGGGGCCAAGCAGAACAAAACTCATCTCTCTTCCACTGGACATTCCTAGAGACACTTGAGGACAGCTATCTTACGCCCCTGCTTAAACATGCCAGGTCTTTCATATGGCAAGAATGGATTCATGCTCTTCCGTGCACAAATGAATGAATAAAAGCATTAATGAAATGTTAATTATGGGCCAAGCTCTGAGAATGTGCTTTTTAAAAGAGAGAAACCCATGTCCTCAAAGAGATTACATTCTAGTGGGGGGGTGGGGGAAGGGGGAGGTGCCATGGGCATACTCTTTCCATTTGATCCATGTGCCCAGAAAGAGAGTTGGGCAGGGGAATTGGGAGAGGCCTGGGTGAATGTGGGGCACCTGGCAGTTGGAACAATGGTGAAGCAGCGTGAATGAAAGAATGAATGGATGGATGTGGGGAGAAAAAGCATTGATTTAGGATAGACTTTATACCAACCACTGCACTGACCCAAAGCCTTTCCCCCTTTGTGATAGCCACTTTGGGTCCTCTCCACTTTCTCCTTCCCAAACATGGTTCCTAGAGCTGAAGCTAGTCCCCTTTCCCCCAACTAGGGTGTGACCAGGGTGGAGGAGAACAGGACAATCACCTGCTTCCTGGAAACCCTGCTTTTCTTAAAGCAGTCCAAGGTCATTTCAAGATTTTTGGCAGCCCTGTCATACTGTTGAGTCTTATTGGGTTTTGGGTCAGTTAAAACCCTGAGGTCTTCCCTCCCCCCACCCCCGAAAAAAATCTTCCCTCTCTGTGACTGCCCCACTCTGCTCTGGTAAAGTTGGTTCTTTGTTGGCTACACCAACGGTACATGTCCAGCTATAACTATTTGTCCTACAACAATTGTTCTCTCTGACCACTTTGGGTAGCAATGCTCAAATTTTACTTCATTGACTTAGCTGTGAGTTATCTAATGCACACTCACTACAAACCCATTTATTTCATCATCCTTCCCAACCTATAGATAACAAGACTTAATTGTCAGGTCCTATCTACTGGGCCAGTAATAAGCTGCATCAAAATTACTTGGTAACTGCCTTAAAAAGGGATCAGGGATATACTTCTGATTTCACTGGCCCTAAACTGTGAAGATTTTGGTTTATTTCTATCTGTTCTTTGTCATTTTTCTATCTTATTGACCTCACCTGCTTTTCTTAGCTAACCTTCCTGAAGCAGCCTTTCCCCTTCTCTACTGCGGATTTAGGAACCAGATGAGGAAACTCACTCCTCTGAGGCAGATCAGTACATTTTCAAAAGCTTACAGTCTTGGAAAATTACCTAGAACACTGAGAGGTAAAGTAACTCACCAGGGTCACACAGCCTCCAGGTGTCAAAGGTGAGACTTGAACCCAAGCCAGTTCTCTATTCTCAAGGCCATAAAAACTCATAGATATTTTTATTCAATTGTTCCTACTCTAAGACCTTGTCTGTCAGTCCTCTTCCTCTAAGGATGCCAGCACCCTTCCTCTCTCCCAGGTTCCCAATAGCAGACTCAGCCTTTCTCCTTCCCTCTTCTCCCCCTTCACATCCAAGCAGCAGTCAAAACTCCAGTTGAGTCAGTTCTGGCTCGGTGGCATCTCTCACTTCTGGTCACTCACTGTGTCCCTGCCCTGATCCAGCCTTTCATCATTTCTTACCTCTACACTTATAATCCTCTCCTAATCCTTCTCCCTGTGTTTAGCTTGTGTCTTCTTTAGTCTTGCTCACAGCTTCCAGGATATTATCCCTAAGGCACAGACCAGATCAGTTTACTCCTCTACTCAAGAATCTTCCATGACTCCATCTTACCTTGAAAATAATATACAAACTCAACTTGGCATGCCTCATCCTCCAAACTGGATCTACCTACCTCCCCATCCTAACTTCAAATACTTCTCTTCATACCCAACTTGCCCATTAGCTCCTTTTTGAACTACTCACTTCCTTTCCCACTTCCAAGCTATTTCTTGAGCCTGGAAGTCACTCCCTCCCATTTCTGCCTCTCAAAATCCTGTTCTTCTTTCAAAGATCAGCTCAGATGTCTTTGTTATGATTGCTATGTCCCTCCTCAGTTACTTGGGGACCAGATATACCTTTAGTAGAAAGTAACATCCTTGAGAACAAGGCTTGTGTTTTGGTCCTTGATCTTTCAAGTCACATCCTCTTTCATATGACATCTCTTTATGTACTTAAATACAGCTCTCATTTCTGCTCTGAATCTTCTCTTCTTCAGACTAAACATCTCCAATTCCTTTAATGTATCTTGAAAAAACCCCACCAACTTCCAGTCAATTAGAAGTGTCTAAAGGTGGACTGGGATGCCAAAAGAGGTGGTGAGCTCCCCCTCTTTGGGGAGTCAGATGACATTAGGATGCCCAATGGTTGAGCATGCTAGCATGAGGACTTCTTTGGTATGTGGATTGGACTCTATGGTCACCAAGGTCCCTTCCAACTCTCACCTTCTGTCAGTCTGGTATTTAATTGGATTGACTCAGGAGACACGGATTCAAGGTCTGAGGGTTACTCATCCATCCATGATGGATTATTTCAGAGCTTGTCTCCTAATGGCAAGCCCCTCATTCATCATGTCCTTTTTCAATGTCACATCTCTTTACAATCTTTCCTTTCCTTCTGGTGGCTGACATGACCTAACATTACTTAGTCCTGTCTTGTGCATTTCATTTAATCTCTTAAGTAATGCTAATGTCTGCCCCAGAGATCATTAGCTATGGGGACAGCCACAGTGAAAGCAGAATTGTGTGGTGTTCTGTTTAGGGATGGAAGACATAGTCTTCATCTTCATCTTCACTAACCAGAGCCCTCAGTGAATCAGTTCCTTTGCATAATAGGGTTTTCTGGGTAACTCAGAATTTATTCCCTCGGGTACCAAATGGTTTTAAAAATGGAGTGATTTTTGATGCCATATTGCACATTCTTTGAATTCATGAACACAAGAACATTTGGTGTTGGGGACTTGCTTCCGACCATTGTCAGAAAGGTTGGTGATTACATTAAGCTGCATTCAATGACGAGTGTCCTCAGTGCCCTCACTGGCCCTAAACTGTGAAGATTTTGGTTTATTTCTATCTGTTCTTTGTCATTTTTCTATCTTATTGACCTCACCTGCTTCTCTTAGTTAACCTTCCTCAAGCAGCCTTTCCCCTTCTAAATACATGGTTTCTAATCTATTGTGGATTTAGGAACCAGATAATCAGAGAGAATTGTATGTAAAATGAGAGGAAATGGACTCTGAAAGAAAAACCAAGGGACTCTTCCTTAGCAGCCCTTCCTAGATATTAGGACCCTTAACTTGACTACTCCAAGGATCATAGAATGGGGTCTGGAAGGCATCCAAGAAGTCAGTAAGTCAGATCCTCCTGATGCTAGAGAAGACAGATTTGAAAAGATGAAGATGAAATCATATTTGATTCTACAACCAACAGACAGGAACTGAGTTTCATTGGTTAAAGGAATGACCTGGCTGGGATTTCTAATGGGCGGCTGCCTGAAGATACAGAGATAATGGAGGCAGGGAAATTAATTAGGGGCAATTGCAATGGTTACTGAAAGAAATGATGAGGACCTGGAGTAGGGTGGTGGCTGTATGAGTGGAGAAAAAGGCATGCTATGGCAACTGACTGGATGTGTGGGCTGAGTGAGAGGGAGGAGGAAAAGGAAGAGGACACCAGTGTTACAAGCATACCTGCCTGGAAAGGTGAAGGCATTTTCAACAGTGACAGGAATGTTCACAAGAAGGAAGGGAAAAATAAGGTAATTAGATCTGCCGTGCAGATCCCAGATCATCCACTCCTGCTTGCACTGTTTTGGAAATCACCTCCCATTTACAATGCATACCATATATAGTTTTCACCTCCTCATAGAATCTTAGCTCTTTGGGGGAAGAGGCTTTGATTTTGCCTTTCTTTGAATCTCTAGCTTAGCAAATGCTTGTTGATTGACTAATTGGCTAACTGATCTGATATATCTTTTCCCCTGCTTCTTCACACACCATTATGTATGATTCTACAAGTCCACCAGTACCTTATAGGTTAACTCTCTCAGAATTCTCAGAGAAATCTGATTCTTCAGAGATCATGGCTTCCCGTAATTTTTAACCATAGGGCAAATGAGTTTTAACCTCCAAAAGCTCTCTGATCTTGAGATGAAATAAGTAATATGTCCATAAATTGCCTGTGTCTATTACATTCTCCCAGGGCTCCTAAAAGTGGATGACTAATTCTGGGTTATTTTGAGCTGTATGGGACAAATCCACAAATAATTGACAGAATATGCAAAGTGGGAACTGATTCAAAGGGTTTTTTAAAAATTTCCATTTAAACTGTTAATCAAGCTGTATACAGTTGCAAATGTAGAAATCAATGCTTATGCAAATTAGTTCCCAACAGGCACAGCTTCAGAGAAGACATGGCTCACATGACAGAACATCCAAATTTCAAAGCTGGAAAGGACCGGGGAAACCATCAAATCCAACACACACATAGACAGGAATCCTCCCTGACATATGCTGATGAGCAGTCATCCAGCCTTGGTTCAAAGAGCTCAGGTGAGGTGGAAACCATTGACCCTCATGTTCCTATTCCACTTGAGTATTCCTGATTTCTAGGAAGTTTTTTCCTGGCATTAAGATGGAATTTGTCTTTTTGTAATTTCCACTAATTGCTTTTAAGTTTTTTCCTCCTGGGTCAAGAAGAACTAATTGTAATCCCTCTTTCTGGAGGCAGTCATTCAATATTTGAATCAGTTAATGAATAAATCAGCTGAAATCATAGACCAATCCTTTCCCAATCTGGTGTTTTTCTTCAGATAGAGATAAACAGAACTGAAGCAGACTGACATTCATTAAGCTACTAGTAGGTGCCAGAAGCTGTGTCAGACACTAGAGATGCCAAGAAAAAGGCAAATGAATCCCTGCCCTCTAAGAGCTTATAGTAAAAAGGGCAGTCATCATGCATGAATACAAACACACAGAAAAACACACACACACACACACACACACACACACACCAGACATCCTACATCTCCTATCGTCTAAACATTCTTAGGATTGTTCTGTTGTTTGTTTTTTCCAACTTGTTTATTCCAACTAACCCTCACCTTATCTTCTTTCTTACATTTTATGATACTTTAGGGTAAACATCAAAGTTCCAGGAGAACCTTCCCAATCGGCCCTTTGAAATCATCTGACAAATTAGAGTCTTTGCCCCTAGCTTAGGGGTTTGCTTACACTTTTACAAGGCAACAATTCAACTCTAGCCAAACCAAGCCCAGCAGGGAGACAAATCAGAGACTTACCTCTTTAAAATGACACCTTCATTCAGATGAGAGACTGCTGTGGAATTTCCCATCTGCTCTATCTTTGTTTATGTCTATATGAAGAAAAACACCAGACTGGGAAAAGGCTGATCTGGTGTTTTCAGCCACTTTAATGACAGCACCAAACTAACTACCAACATTTAATTTTTCCCCTGCTAAAGAACTTACAGTGTCTTGATGTTGCTCCTAACTCATCCTAGCATTCAAGGTGCCTCCATCATTTTGACCGACTCTAATAATCCAGTCTTACCCCCGTACACTTCTCAATATATGTGCTACACTTTAGTTAGACTTGTATCCACACTGCCCCAGAATCAGATTTTTCCCTCCTTTGTGATTTCTTATTTGGATTATGCTGCTTGACTCCTCATTGGGTTCCATTCTCCCAAATCCTCACCATCCCCATCCTCCCCAAAGAGTCAAGAAAGGTTCTCAAGTCCCCCTTTTTGTAACTCTTCAGCCAAAATCCATCTCTTTCATACCTTATTGCCCAGAGCTGACCCTTAGAGGTTTCATCTTGCTAAGAAGGTACTATGCTCCTCCTATTCAATTCAATTAAAAAAATAATGATTAAGTACCTATTGTATGCAATACATGAAATAGTGAGGTCCTGGACAGAGGGACCTCCCAGCCAGGAGCTTTCCCTCTCTCCAAGGCCAATTAGAACCTCTTCTATAGTTCCTGGTCTTAAGAGAATTGTCTAGAGCAGAAGCATCCAACACAGCCACACACAGAGAAAATATTTAACAACAACAAAATAATACAATAAAACATGGATAACATTGATGCAGTTTGGGGTTGCTGGGAACCCCGAAATGTGAGGATACAGGATAGTGTCTGCCTGGAGTGAATTCACCCACTTAAACCATCTTCCAGTCAGTGTCACAGTTTATGGTAATACCAATAGGGTTCCTACTGAACTTGAAACATAACTGGGGGGGGGGGGGAAGACTGATGCTTATGTACAAAAAGGACAGTGAAAGGATCTGGATGGGATTAAGGAGTGGTAAGTAGGTTCAGGTAGGCTGGGGGCTATGGGGAAAGGAGATCATGTAGGCTACTTAGATGATTCAGAGGTGAAGATGGGATTAAGGAGTGGGGGTGGTATGTGCAAGTAGCTTGGGTTGAGGCAAGAGAAGAGTGAAAGGACAGTTCCAAAGCTAATTAAGTGATCTAGGTGAGCTGGGTTGGGCCAGTTGCCTTGGGTGGAGCTGCTAGTGAGGCTGTTAAAATATCTGGAAAAATTCATAAACTGGGCTGCTTTCAAAGACATGGTCTTTTCCTTTTAAGGATCTAGGTCCTATCACCCCATCAACATGTTTTAAAAACTATGTGCATAGGTAGCCTTAAGTAGAGTGGCATTTCTATTTGAATTTGACATGACTGGACTAGAGCCCTTAGGGGACAGTGACTTACCCAAGGTCACTCAGTCAAGTATTCTTAGAGGCAGGAGTAGAGCCCAGGTCTTCTTGGCTAAGGGTAGCACTCTGTGACATAAGACTGATTAAATGCTACAAATACAAAGACAAAAAAGAAACAACCCCTGTGCTCAGGGAGTTTACCTTCTACTGAAGATGAGGTGAGGCATGGATTTAAATAAGAAATAGATCAAGGAAGGAAGGAGACCTAACAATCAGGAGAATCAGGGAAGGCTTCCTGAAGGAGAAGGCATCTGACCTGTGGATTGAAGTAAGTTTAGGGATGATTCTAAAAGGCAGCAGTGAAGAAGGAGAACACTGCGGGCAAAATGTGGGCAAAAGAACTGGGCAAAAGTATGTACAAATGCATTGAGGTGAGAGATACGTTGAGTGGGATAGAAAGCAAAGAAACTGTAATGGGAAGCTGAAGCTCTTTCCTGCCCCTAGACCCTTTGATAAGCTTAAGTGACTCTGAGAATGTTCCCTGATTTGAAAGTATACTCTGCCCCTTAATAGGCTGAATGTGGTCATATGGAGTCTGTGGCGGGAGGTTTGTTTTTTGGGAATGGCCCCACCTTGTTACTTTGTAATTGGACAGTGGATCAAGAGGCCTGTGACATTCTCTGACCCAGGAGAAGCCTATATATATGCCCTGGTGTGAAGCTTTGCTTTGGGGCTCACTTCAAGAAGAGTTGTATGATTTGGCCAGATGAGCCTCTGGGCAGCTGTTGAGCCCCCTGGGCTTTGAAAACCCAGATGTTGGTGCTTTCCTCTCTGGTAACTGAATAGGTAATGAATGTGATGGTCAGACAACTGGAAGCCCTGCCTGCTGATCTGTTTCTTTGTCTTCTTATAACTTCTGTTTGCATTCTCTGAAGTTCAGGGTGCTGACTTTTCCCCCTAGTTAAACAATATGTTTGTTTGATTAAAGAAAGATTGTTAACCCATTTTGAGTTGCTTTCCTTTAGTAAAGCAGATCTAAGAACCTGTGCTAGTGGCTGCCCTGGGTATGCTAGGGTGCTTGCTGATACAGAAACACAAGGGGACAGAGTGGACAGAGTGCTGGGCCTGGAGTCAGGAAGCTTTGAGTTCCAATCTGGCCTCAGACACTTACTGGCTATGTGACCTGTGGCGTGTCACTCCACCTCAGCTTACCTCAGTGTCTTTATCTGTAACAAGGGGAAAATAATAGCAACTACCTCAAAGGATTGCTGGGAACATCAAATGAATAACAGTTGTAAAGCCCTTGGCACAGTTCCTGCCACCTAGTAAGCACTAAATCAGACTAGCTATTGTTCCTGACACGATGACAGTGATGATGATGATGGTGATGATGATGACGATGATGATGATGATGGTGATGATGATGGTGATGATGATGGTGATGATGGTGATGATGATGACGATGATGATGATGATGGTGATGATGATGGTGATGATGGTGATGATGATGATGGTGATGATGATGGTGGTGATGATGATGATGATGGTGATGATGGTGATGAGGGTGATGATGATGATGGTGATGATGATGCTAAGTGAAATACTAGCAGAAAGGTAGTTTGGAGTCAGATTGCAGTGGGCTTTAAAAGCCAGGATGAGGAGTTTCCAGTCTGTCTTATAGGCTATTAATAGTAAAGCAGGAAATAAGGGATTAACATGACCAGACCTCCCTATTTCAAAATCTTCAGACTGTCATGTTCCCTTCTGTGTCTGCAAGGTATCTGTACAATATTAGCATGAAACTGGTTGTGAATTGGGTATTTATTGAAATTGGTCTGGAAAATTGCAGAACTCAGTTTTCTAGATGACCCCAAATACCTTAACTTGAAAGGGGAAAAAATACTAGTTTCATGACTACATCCACAAGTATTTGGGGAGTGTTTGGACTGTGCCACATAGAGGCAGCATGGACAGAGGGTATACCTCTGAGTCAGGAAAATGGGCTCATGTGCTGTCTCTTCCATAAACATCATCTAGTCCAGGACAAGTCGCTTAGCCCTTCAGAGGTCAGGGAAAGTCTGGAAGGTCAGAAGATCCCTAAGAGTTACTGCTTGTCATTGATAGAGAAAGTTTCCACATTGATGGGTTCCTAACACATGAAATCACAAGGATGGGGAGAAAAAAGAAAGAGAAAAGGAGAAGGGAAAGGGGGAGGGAGGGGAGCAAAGAGGAAAAGAGGGGAGAGAAGGGGAAGAGAGGGGTATAATGCCATGCATGAGCAGCTTTCCTGAAGAATGCTACTATAAACAGTTTTTAAGGTTCTGATTACACAGTATTGTGAATACTCTATTCCATAACAAATCAGAGAAGAACATTCACAGTAAATCAAGGTACATCATTCAAAATATTACAACTTATCCAGAAAATCAAAATACAGCATTCAAACAACTTATCACTAAGATGGCCACATAGTTTTCACCACAGGTCACAAAGTTTTCAACAAAGAACAATCATTTAGTAACTCAAGCATTCAGTCATCTCAATTATTCAATCATCCTCTCCTTAAGGGACACAAAGTACAACAGTCAAAGTTCTCCACTCATGGGGCACACTAAATTACAAATCAGTCACAGACCCTCCACCCCTACATCACTATTAAATTATGATTTCTCACTCAGTACACTGTATCCAAGCAAGGTCTTCTTTCAGCTTGACTCAGAGTGGTCTCTCAGATCCCCTTCTGTGGTCCCAGATCCTACCTGGATTCACCAAACTGTCACCTGGGTTCAAAGGCGGATAGCTCCCAGGTCCTTGTCCAGCTCTCTGTGCAGGTCCTGCTCCACAATGAAGTTAACAGTGTCCAGTCCACCTTAAATCCTTCATAGTCTGTGCTCCCACAGGAAGTCAAGGGCAACAAAGCCACAAACAGGTTCATGCAAAGTACCAGCATCACAGTTATGCTTCCTCAGTCTTTTGGTAGCTCCAGCTGGCCCTCAGAAATCCTCAGCAGCCTCAGCAGCTCGGGCTGGCCCTGAGGTCTAACTGGCTCTGGGAAATCCTAAGCAGCTCTGGCTGGTCCTCAGACTCAGCAGAAGTTTCAGCTGGTTCCCAGAATCAAAACTACTCCATCCAGCTTTTCAAAATAAAAATTATTCTCTCCAGCCTGAAGGGTAGAAGGGGGAGGGAACTTTCCTCTTCAGCCTCCCCAGTGGCAGCAGCTTCTGCCTCTATGGAGTCTGCTCCACAAAGATCTGTCTGATCCATAAGAGGCTTCTCCTTTTATACATACAGCATTATCTTCTTCCTGTTTCAGCCAACTGCTTCCTGTTATGTCAGAAACAGGAATTCATACCTTCTGTTTCTTTAACAGAGGCTTGATTAATTACTGAGTGTTAAGTACCTGTTACCTTTGCCAATACAAATGGATCTTCAAATTCAAATTACATTACCATTAAAAGGGGTGGTGGTGTAGATGTCTAGGTTAGGAGCTGGGGCTACTGAGAAATAGTAAGAAATAATTCCTGCCCTATAAGAGCTTGCATTCTATATCGCAGATGGTCAAGCCACCACAGGCTATCTAAGTTATTTCTCATGAAATCCAAGTGGTTCTTTTTTCCATCCTCTGTCAGATTATCCATTTATTCTAGCACTACACCAGCTCCAAAATCTTTGTAATCTTTGTTTCTGGAGCCTAGCTCTGGTATTAGGGCTATGGAGAAAAACTAACGTTCCAATGGTTTAAACAACACAAGATCTCTCTCGGGAATGTGTATCATTTCAGTGTCATGGTCCAGGAGTAAACAACAATTGACATGCAAATGGGATTTGGGGAGAAACAGTGTTTTGGTCCACACCTTGCCACGTGTGCTCATTTTTTCATCATTCTTCAGTTTGAGAAAGAGGCTAGAGAAAGAGAATTGGGGGCAGGGGGAGGGTTTTGCCACTAATGGTGATCTCACATAGCCTGGGCCATCAATCTTGTCAAAGAAGCTAGTCACCTAATGGGCTTCTCGATTGGTTATGCTGACTCTTATATTCTGTTAATGGACTGACTTAGCCACATGTGAGAGTTCAGCGACTACAGTCATCCATCATGGACTGATCACACATCTCACCAAGGCCACGTCCTCAGGGGAAGGGGGGATAGATACTAGGCATTACTTACTCTATTCTCCATGTGAACTGGTGCCTCCTCAGAACATATTTCTGCATTGGCCACAAAGCAGGCATGAGTCATGCTTCTGTATCCAAAGCTACAGGCACATAAAGAACCAGACAGCAGAATTCAAAGCCAGCTGTGCCAGGCTGAGAATCAGTCACATTATGCAGCTTTTCTTAAGATTTCTTAGGAAAACTTAAAGGAACCTGTGACCCCTTCTAACTTGCAGAAACAACTGTTGGAAACTTCTGGGAAGATAAGTGAAGATATTCCCTATTTTTTTATGGAGAAATGAAAATAGATGGAAAAATAGAAGGAACCAAGATTCCATTTAAAAGAGTCCTTTCTTGGCAAAGCAGATCACAGACCCTCTAGATGCAGTGTCATGCAGTGGAAAGAGTTCTGTCCTCAGAGTCAGCAGAGGTCTGTCTGCCTTAGAATTTTCCCCCTGATGATGACTGGCTGTAAGCTAGGGAAATGTGATCATCATTCTGTGCCTCATCTCCCCCACTTGGAAAGTTGGAATAACACCTGTAGTGTCCATGGCATGGGGGCATGGGGGGCAGGTTATGGATCAAATGAGACAAAGAACCTAAGGCATTTTTCAGGCAACTGTGTGGTCTCATAGAAAACAAGCTTTGGGTTTGGAATCAGGATATTTAGGCACAAATCCTAGCTCTTCACATACAGCTGTGAGGCTTGGGGCAAGTCACTGCCTCTCTCGAGGCCTCAGTTTCATAGAGTACTTAGAGCAGGAGAGAATCTTAGCAACCAATAATTCCAGATCATCATTTTACTTATGAGGAAACTGAGGCACTAGAAGTTCAAGAGACTTGCCCATGATCACATAGCTAGTGAGCATCTCAGATAGGATTTGAACTCGCGGCTTCCTCTATTGATGACCTCTAAGATTACTCTCATACTTAGACACCCGATACAAATGTAAGTTATCATAGGTCTAAAGCCATGATCTTACAACCACACTTGGAGAGAAAAAAACAAATAAACAAGACAAACAAAAACCAATTCTACACAGGGCTCTGTGGGGCAGGGTGGGGAAGGGTCCTAAAAAATCTCCATATCCTTCTGGCTAGCCTGATGAGTCCCTCAAGTCTCAGCTAAAAAGGTCCTCAGATATGGCACCCATACTAGAGGCTTCCAGCTGGGTTGGATTCAACAGAACTTGAACTCTGCTGAAAAAGGCCTGGAGAAGTCATCTCCACCCTGAAATGAGGCATTAGTCAGTGCTGTTCCTCCTACTTTAAGTGCCTCTATGGTTCTGTGCCTTATTCTTCAGTGAACCTGTTTAAAACAGGTAACCATAGGATAGATGGGCAATACACAGCCCTCTCCCATCCTTCAAAATAAGGCTGTGTGTGGTCAGGACCTGGGACAGGTCCATTTTGCCTGACCAGGCTTCATTTATTATTGAGGACTTGTGGGAAGAAAGGATGAGATGCAAAGGAGAGGAAAATATGATAAATGAGATGGGGAAAAAGAAAGAAAAGGAGGCCAGAAGTGAAAGAGGCTAAACTGCAAAGGTACTTCAGGCCCCCTCCCTTTTCCCAGGAGATTTGGAATGTTTACTGATCTGTGCACATGTTGAATCCTACTCTCTACCATCTGCAGTGGAATGTGTGGTTCCCAGGGGGTAAACCTGGAGCAATGGGGGTAATATGTAGAGACAAATGTAATCCTTAAGTCAGGAAGCACTTCCTCAGCACAAGAGCCTTCGAGAAGTGTAATGGGTCAACAGGATGAGATGGATTTCCTCTCATTTCAGATTCTCAGTCAGTCAGAAAGCATTTATCGAGTACTTACTACCTGCCGGACACTGTACTAAGCACTGGGGACATAAAATACAAGCAAAAAGACCACCTCTTCCCTCAAGGAGCTTACATTCCAATGGGAGAAGACTAAGCAGGTCTGTTGTAATGCTGTAATAATCATAAAATCATGCTTTAACATAAAAAGGAAAGCTAGAGGCCATTAAGTCCAGTTCCCTCAAATAAGAAAAATAAGAATAAGAAATAAGAATAACAAATAAGAAAACTGAGGACCGTAGAGAAGAGGCCATTTGTCTAAGGTCTCACAAACAGGACCCTGGTACCAGAAGATCATAACTCTGCAGCTGAAGAAGATCTTTGAGGTCTTCAAGGTCTAACAGTTTCATTTTACAGATGAAGAGGTTTAGTATCTTATCCTCAGTCACATGGCAGGATTTGATTGATGGTCACGGGGCTCCCATCCAACGCCAAAGGGCTGTGATCCTGAAAACGGGCAGCAAGATGTATGAGGGCACCTAGTTTCCTTTTTGTATGACTCTAACCCTAACCTTGCCTGGCATGTAGTAAATAATGAATAAATTCTTGTTCAACTAAATTAGCTATAAACTACCGAAAAGTTGAAACCAAACACCTCTCCTCCACCACCACCACCGCTGCCTCAAACACAACAGATGAGGAAACAATCAATTAATCAATAGCCATCTCTTAAGGACCTCCTATGCAGCAAGCATTGGGCCAGGCTCTGGAGGGCACAAAGGCGATGATTTACATGATCACACTTACATTTTCACCTTTATCCCAATACTAAAGCTGAATCCCAAAAAATCCACTTTTTCCTGTGGCGTTTCTCATGCTAAAATCAAAATTCATATTTAGCAGTGCTGTTTCCCCATATGTTTAATTATGCCTTTAATTTAAACACTGTGATGCCATCACAATATGTCAAGTCTTGCATGATTAACTATCTGTTTACTGAAAGCCTCATGTGGCAAGTTTTTAAGGAAGATTGTTCCCAAGATGATGTGGCTGTTTGTCTATCAGCAGGAAAATGATCTCTTCCTTTCTCTGAGTTCAGTCTTGAGGACTGCTACAGTAGGAAACCAGGAACATGTGGAGCTCTGTTGAAAATTAATAACAGATAACATTTATATATCAATGTAGGGTTTGTGAAGTTATGTGTTTGCGCACCTGTGCATGCATGTGTGTGTGTGTGCATGTGTGCAGAATGGCAGACATTAAGCTTAGACCAGTATCTTATACCATACTCCATAATAAATCCAAAATAGATATGTGACCTCAATTTTAGAGGCTGTACTGTTAGAAGAGAAAAGCCTGTTTTTTTTAAAAAAAAAAAAAAAAGAAAATTAGAAAGGAAGATGACCATGTGGTCAACCTTTTTCAGTTATGGGGGGGAGATGAATTCTTAACCAAGCAAGAGATAGAGACAATTACAAAAGATGAACTACATCATTTTGAAAAGTTTCTGCACAAAATAAAATTAATGTCTCTAAAATAAGAAAGACAACAATAGACTAGGGGAAAATATTTGTATGAAACATCTTTTGTATCCAAGATATAAAGATTCAACACACCAAGTACACAAGATCAAATACCATCTCCAAACAGGTAAATGACCAAAGGCTGTGAGCAGTCATTTATTTTTTTCTTTGTTTAGGACTTAGGTCTCACCATTTGGCCCTGTCTGGAAATGCAGGGACCCAATACTTGTCGATACAGTTCTCACCTGCTCATTTCCTAACCTGAGTTAGTTCAATTCTTCTTAGACAGCCTGGAAAAACCCTGTTCTCCAGGAGTTCACTATATTAACCTCAAATGTAGTGTGAACATCCAGTGAGCAATGGCCACTGGAAGTCAACTCCTGAACCCAAAAAATTAACCAACTCCTGCCTCTGTGATCGCAGTATCACAGGCATGAGCCATTAAATGCTGGCTGCAAACACTTCTTAAATGAAGACTTGCAAACTATTAGCAACCATTTAACAGAATGCAGATCACTGATAATAGAGGCACCAATCAAATCAACCTGGAAGTTTCACCTCGTTAAGTGGCAAGTTAGCAAAGATGATGAGATGAGAATTGTCAATGTTAGAAGGGTTGTGGAAAGGCAGACACACTGGTGCACAGTTGGTGGATCTGTAAATTAAAAAATAAAACATTCTGGAAAGCAATGTGGTGTTATCCTAATAAAGTGGCTAAAATCTCCTTACCCTTTAACCCGGAGATTCCACTTTCAGGTATATACCTCTACAATGTCCCTGGCAAAAAGAAAACCTCCATATATACCAAAATAGCCATAACAGTGTGTGGGGGTGTTGGGAGGGTTCCACAAATGCATAGCATCGCTTATAAGGAGAGGGATTTTGGTGTGTGTTTATTTTTTTCAATGTATTACTGTTTTGCTGATTCTTCTTCTTAAAGGACTTTTTTATGTTGATTTTCCTTTGTTGTAAGGAATAGCTGTCTGGAGGGAAGAAGGGGCATTTATACTGAAGGAAATCTAGGAAACGTAAAGACAAAAAGCATCCAAAAACTCTTATCAGTTTATTTTTTTTAAAGGGAAAGTGGGTCTACTCACAGATATGAAGAATGAGGATTTCAAACAGATTGCATTTGAAATGTGTTTTTGCTTTCCCCAAAGCCACGGTAATATCCTCTTTTCTTTACTTTGAGGACTGCAATTTGGAGCCCAGATGGGAGCTCTAACCTCACACCTAGAGTGCTTTCATTCTGCCCTTTGCATAACTGGGGCTTTACTTCCCCAGGACAATAGAAGAAAAGATCTTCTTGCCCTGATACAGAACTAGTCAGCCCTGGGATTGCAGGCAGAGAAGGGATCCCCAGGGACAATCAGACCCTTTTCTCCAGGCTGGATTTCTGAGTGTTGCTCAGTCCTCAGCTCTGGTGAACAAATGAAGTGTGCATGTAACTCTTCCCTAGCAGCTCTCCTGCATGGGAGGAAGGGGACTAGGAAGTTATATGCCCAACATCATTCCATTGTCTTTCCTTAATACCAACTGGCATTTGGAGAGTACCTTAAGTACACTGTCTCCAATTCTCACAAACACCCCATGAGGAAAGAGTGGCAAATACTATGAAATCCATTTTTACAGATGAAGAACCTGAGTCTTGGACAGGTTAAGTGAGTCAAATAGTTATGAAGTGTCTGGACAGGATTTGAGCCTGGCTCTTCCTGATTCCGAATCCAGTACAGCCTCTGTTCTGGACAGCCTTGAGACTTGAGGTCAGAGTGCTAACTGGACCCTGAAATTAGTGAAATCTCCTGCGTGGTCCCCTTCACCTTCCCCTGTGTTCTGATAAGATAAGATTGAGATTTCTAAAGGGAAGGCAGTTTGCTTTTGAGCTCCTCTCTGTCTTGCATGCAATAACACCCTGCACCTGCATTCCGGTAAAAAGGGGAGGGGGGCTTTCCAGAGTCCTCTTTCCTCCCAGCCAAATATACACAGGTTTTATTTTAACCCCTTTCAACTGTCATATTGTAAGAATTTGTTACTATATAAACTCTGCTTAAACCAAGGCTTGGAGCAGATCCAGGGACTTGTTCCTGGGCTGCCGCTGGCCAGCAATAAACTGATGCCTCCCGAGTTGACTATTGGTCTCGGTCTGATTATTGCTCGGTGTCTAGCTCAGCCTCCATCACTTTACTTCACAGACTTTGGGGATCGAGGTTGGGAGCAGGAGGGAGCTACATCCATTCTCTTTGAAGGTTGGTTTCTGTTTTCCTTAAATCTGATCCCGTCATTTCACGGAAGCTCAGTCATTCTATTTCTCTTCAGATGAGAGCAATGTCAAGAGAGAATCAGAAACCATCCCACCCCCTCCCCACCTCGAGAAGAGGAGCTCAGCAGGGATGGGGATTTCACTGATTCAATGCTGCCAGCTGCTGTGAGCCAGGGAGAACGTCAAGCCTGGGAGCATGACAAGGCTGACCCAGGTGTGGTTCTCATTGGGAGGAGACAGGAATATTGACAGGTGATGAGTTGTGCAGAGGAGTGTGTGTGTGTGTGTGTATCTGTGTCTGTGTATCTCCATGTGTGTCTGTGTGTGTGTCTGTGGCTCTGTGTGTGTCTGTGCCTATGTATGTATCTGTATGTTTGCTCTTTCAAATTTCCCTCAACTAGCTGGAAAAAAAGTATAAATCCAAAAAAAAAGTGAGAGGGGGATTTGTTTTGTTTTTTCTTTGGTTTTTACATCAGCAAATGCAAAATAACTCAAAGCTTTGTCTGGTCTGGGGTCATGGAATTTGATTTTTCTACTGGCTTCAGAGTCAGAGGACAGTTTGAACCCTGTCTTTGGTATTCCCTTCCTCTCTGACTTTCCATCTCTGAAGAAAGGGGCATCAAGGACCTCTAAGGTCCCTTCTTGCTCCAGAACCCTCAGTCCTTAACAAGAGATGTCTGGGCCTCAGTTTCCTTATCTGTCAAATCAAGTGCTTGAATTAGTTGGGCTCTAAGGCTCCTTCCAGCTTTAGAAAATGCTGTGACCTTTTTCCAAAGCTCAGTTTCCTCATCTGTGAAGTGAGAATTGAACCAACGGCCCTTGGAGACCCCTTCCAATTCCAGAGCTTTGGTCCTTTAGTCCTGCTCTACAGTTCTCATCAGAGAGGAGGGTGCATTTCCCTAAAGCACAGAGTATAGAGGAGTCTCTGAGGCCCCTTGCAGATCCTCCTCTTGGTACAGAGATGCTGGCCAGCATCCAATCTCCCTGTGACACTTTAAAAGCCCTGTCACCTCAGTCACATGGAGGAGGGTAGAGGCAACAGATGCTTCTGCTCACCACCTAAAAGACTCCAAAGTTCATAGAACAGCCTCCACTCCAAGCCATTCCCCTCAAAAGTTCTTGGAAACTGCTGGGAATTTTCCAGGTGCCTCAAATACAGCCCAGCAGAGGAGCAAAGAATCTCTTTCTCCTCCCTGTGCTCTATAAACTCACCATGCAAGATCTGGAGGCATCTCACAAGCCATCTCCCCCACTCCTATTTCCATTTCATATCAGGATAAGCAAAGGGTTTCATGACTTTGATTCTCCTTATCCTTTCAACTTGGTAAAACAGGAGCTTTGGGGAAACCCTCGATCTGCTAGACCAGGATTCGTCTCATGGTGCTCGGCATGTACACTGGTCCTTTGCTGCAGGATGTTGCTGCTTTCACTAGACTGAGATGATGAAGAAGCTCCTGGGTGATTTCTGGTGAAGGGGATTGCCCTGAATATGATTGTTCACAGAGGTCAGTTAATGAACAGACATTTCGTAAGTGCCTACTATGTGCAGAGCCCACACTGAGCACTGAGGACAGAAAGGAGAAGCTAGTCCCTGCCCGGAAGGAGTTCTCATCCTAATGGGGGAGACAGACTATAAAGAGCCAGTCTCACAGACAAAATGAGCGATAATCTCTGAGGGATCCTTGGGGATTTGGCAAGACCTTCTGCAGATGCTGGGATTGGACCTGAGCCTTAAAAGAAGCCAGAGAAACTGGGACAAGAGGGAGCTCATACCCACTTGGTGGACTATGAGAAGAACTCAAAGGCAGCTAGGGGGCACCATAGTGCAAAGAGCATGGGACCAGGAGTCAGGAAGACTCATCTTCCTGGGTTCAAATCCAACCACAGACATTCACTATCTGTGTGATTGTGGATAAGTCACTTCACCCTGTTTACCTCAGTTTCCTCATCTGTAAAATGAGCTAGAGGAAGAAATGACAAACAGCTTCAGGATCTGCCAAGAAAACCCCAAAGGAGGCTGTGAAGAGTTCAACAGCTGGACAGCAAGGAGACCTGAGTGAGAAGTTCTCTCTCTGGGGGGGGGGGAGGGTAGAGGGTAACCCTACCCCACCCCCAGACCCCCAGGACCAATGGCACCTACAAGCATATAACAGCAAACAGTATGCTTACTTACCCAGGGTTGGTCTGAGTGCTGGCCGCTCTCTTCTGCCTTCCATTTTTCTCCCCCGAGCACAGGTAAACAGCTGGCAATTCCAGGAAATGGGTATTTCCGGCTCTGGAGGTTAAGACTTTTAAATTTCTAAGAGGAAAAAAAACCAAGCAAACAACAATAATCACTGTAGACCTTGATGGTTTACAAAGTACTTTGGTTTGGATACATCCAAGCCTCTTAACAACTATACAAGAGGGGAGTTACAGATTCCAATTTACAATGGAGCAAATCGAGTCTCAGAGGATCAAAGTGATTTGTCTGTGGTCCCACAGCTAATGAGGGTCTGAGGGTGTAGCGCCAACTGCACTGGCATCCCCAGGAGGGCTGCTAGCACAGGTTCTTAGATCTGCTTTACTAGGAAAAAATAGCTGTTCAAGGGGTCAACAGTCTTTTTTAATTACATTCACTAGTTCAGGGGAAAACTCAGCATGCTGAACTTCAGAGAAAATACAAGCAGAGAAATAAAGACCAATAGACAGGGCTTCTAAGCGTCTGAGAAATTAGCACAGATCAACAGACAGATTCAACTGTATGACCAAGGCAATACATCCATAGTTACCAGAGAGAGAAGCACCAACATCAGGATTTTTCAAAACTCTGGGCCTTCTTAATGTCTACTCAGAGTCTCATCCCTGTCAGATCACAAGAACACTCTTCCAATGAGTGAGCCCTGAAGCAAAATGCTAACCTCACAGTACATATACCCTTTTTAGAGTCAGAGGGCATCACAACCCTCCTGAAGTGATTCCGTTCCTAATTAGAAATTAGCAAAAGGTGTGAAAGTCTTCCTATAAGCAAGCCTCCTCTAAACAAGCTTCCCTTAATGGGCTCTACCTGAGGCCTATTAATGGATGGGGAAGATCTTATGTCCCGTTAACATTATAGAGGAAGGATTTGAACTCAGCTGCTCCTAACACAAGGACAAAGACAAAGGCACTAGGACAGTGAAGGGAGATGTAGCTAGCCCTAACCTGGGGACCCAACTTTTCAGTGGAAATCAGGGTAGGAAACTAACTTCAGAGCACATACCATGGAAGGGTGAAACCTTCAGGTACAAACTCTATGAAACAAACATGCCCTTAAGTGCAGGTAAGAGAGGGCATAGATTAGAGAAATGCAAATGAAAATGAATCTGAGGTACCACCTCACACCTATCAGATTGCCTAATATTACAAACAAGTAAAATGATAAATGTTAGAGAAGATGTGGGGAGAATGAGACATTAATGCATTGTTGGTGGAGTTGTGAACTGATCCAGCCATTCTGGAGGGCAATTTGAAACTATGCCCAAAGGGCTATAAAACTATGTATATCCTTTGATCCAGCAATATCACTGATAGATCTATATCCCAAAGAGATTTTTCTAAAAAAGGAAAAGGATCTATTTGCACAAAAATATTTACAGCAGATCTTTTTTGTGGTGGCAAAGAATTGGAAATTGAGGGGATGCCCATCAATAAAGAAATGGCTGAATAGGTTAAAGCATATAATTGTGATGGAATAGCATTGTGCTATAAGGAATGACAAATAGGATAATTTCAGAAAAATCTGGAAAGACTTAAATGAACTTATGCAAAGTG
>CM053593.1:386472067-386487067 GCA_028646575.1 Pseudocheirus occidentalis | reverse complement strand
GTTGTCTTTTCATAGGAGAGGGACTCAAAAATTCAAATGAAAAAAATAAAATCATGGCATGCCAGGGGAAAAGAAAAGTACAAAACAGCTTTGCCACTAAAGAAAGACAGTGTTCTATGGTGGAGTATGGTACTGGAGTCAGGAAAAAATGGGTCGGGGCCCCTGTGGCCCTTATTAGCTGGGTGACCATAAGCGAGGTACTTAACCTTTCTGGGTCTCAGATGCTTCATTTATGAAAAAGCAAAAATCAGACCTTAGGTAACCATCTGACGCAGTGGCTGTGAGGCTGAATGGAATTGGGGGAGGGAAGATGCCTCATTGGTCTTCCCCAACACGGAACAGTTAATGCTCTTTAAATAGGTTTTGTTGTGGTTGTTGTTAAGTTGGTGGTCATACCCAAAATGAAAATGATAAACATATACCCACACACAAAACTTGGACAGTAATCAGCAGGAATAAGCATTTATTTACAAATTAGCCTAGGCTAAGACACGGAGCACGGACCTTGGAATCAGGAAGGCCTGGGTTCAAACTCTGTCTCTGACGCTCACTAGTTGTGAGACCTAAGCAAGTCACTTAAATTAATCTGTGCCTTAGGTTCCTCATATGTAAAATGAAGGAGTGGAACTTGTTGGCTTCTGAGTTTCCTTCCATCGCTAGTGTTTGGGGCATTGGTGTGGGGGGTGTTCAGGGAGGACCAGCTTCTCTGGTGGGAGCCCTTTCCAGGGCTCCTCCTCCACCTCTGGTGTCTACCTGCCTCCCAGCTCTCACCCATGGCAGTAAAACTATCTCAGTATATAGGCTAAAGAAGCCTGAAACCTCAAACCTGGCAGTGAGTTAGGGAATGTCGACCCAAGCATGTGGAGACAAGAACAATTTGTTTCAGCACCTTAGAGCTTGGTCAGACATCAAAGACTCCAAGGTCACCCCCTCCAACCCAGGCCATTGCCAGTCATCTTGACTTTTGTCTTGCCCCTGGATTTCAGTGATTCTGGTAGAGAGAGGGAGGCTGGTGACTTTGCACAGCCCTGCCTCAATTCAATCCAATTCACTTGCAAGTCAAGACATCACCCATGATGTCATGAGTCCTCTTTGGAAACAAAGGATGAACAACACATTTAACAGGAAGCTCCCTTTAAGAATTCAGACCAGGCAAGCTTAATGGTTTCTCACTGAGGGGGAGGAGGAATATGTCTTTCTTGGAGGCAGCCCTGCCCTTGACCTCAGTTACCACAGCCCACGGGCTAGATCCACTTCCTTGTTGAAAAAATTAGAAATCCTTTCATCAGATCAGAATCGTTTTGTATTCCATTTCCCTTCTTCCTTGTGGGTCTCAACTCTGCCCTTTAGGCCTACCCTGACCTCCAGTCCTTCCCTGTATCTCCTCAACCATCACCCTACACTTGCCACATTCTCCTTTTCCCTTCTTTAGTCCTAAGCAAACCAATTCAACTCTTTTACCCTCAAATCTCTCATAATCTTGTCTTATCATCCACTACACCTTGACAAACCCTGACTCTGGATTTCTCCCACCACCTATCACCTATTGACACGCTGCCTGACTGAGCTAGAGGAAGTTATGAGTGGGCCCACTACAGATTCGTGCTAAATAATCTTAACTGGGCTCTCAATAAAGCAAGAGAAACATTCTCTTCTGCCCTACTTGCTTCACTCTTGCATTCAACATGGTGCCTGCTCCACAGTTCATCTCCCCTCCAGCCTTCCACAGCACCCCTTTCAGCCCTCTCAGCTGAAGCCCTCACTTCATATTTCAGGTACTAAGTTCCCTGTCTGAGAGCTCCCACTCTCTCCCTCTCCCCTCCAGCTCTTCTCTTCTCATTCATGAGTCTCCCCACAACTTTTTTCTTTTTCACTTTGGTCTCCAATGAGGATACAACCCTCCCTCTCCTTTTCAGGGCCAGAGCCTCTACATGCACCTTTGATTCAACCCCATTCCGAATCCTCCATCCAACCATCCCAACTATCTTCCCACCCCCTCCACTATTCACCCTCTCCCTATCCACTGTTACAGCCCTAGTACCCAGAAACACACTCGGATCTCCCCATCCTAAAAACAAAACCAAAGCCCTCCCTTGACCCTACCGTGCCAGCTAGCCCTCTTCCTGTGTCTCTACTTCTCTTCTTGGCTAAATCCCTTGGGAAAACTGCCTGCCATTGGCCCTCTCACTCACTTCTAACCTCTCTGTAGTCTACCTTCATCATTCTAAAGAAACTACTCTCTTAAAAGCCAGCAGTGATCTCTTGATGGCCAAAACTAATGGCCTTTCCCCAATTCTCACCCTCCTTGAACTCTCTGCAGCCTGTGACACGTCCATCACTGTCTCCTTTGTGAGTGGGTTGTGATTCTGGTTTCTCCAGGGTCTCCTGTCTCTCTGACCCTTTTTTTTTCCTTTGCTGGATTTCAGTCTAGGTCTTGGTCATCCTCTAAGACTCTGACCTACCTTTTCTTGTCTGCTACCTCACTTGGTGATCTCATCAGTGCCCGCGGTCATCTCCACCTGTGGGATTTCCAGAGCTCAAGTTCCAGCCCGGCCTCCCTCTGAACTAGAGTTGCTCATCTCCAAGTGTTTCTTGGTATATTAGACTCAACAGCTTCTTAAGTGATGCCATCACTGTCCAGGCTTCTCTCCTCTACTTCCAGTTTCACTGTTAGGGGCCCAAGCACCACCCTATTCCCGTTCCCCCAGGCTGGCAACCTCAATGTCTTCCTTGACTGCTCTCTCTCACTCACTCACCCCATCTATCCAGACCATTACCAAGTCCTGCCGTCTCCACTTCCATGACCCCTCCGATATGTGTCCCCCCATCACTGCTCGTCATGCAGAACCTCATCATCTCGTATCTGGGCTATTGCAATAGACGTCAGGCTGATTTCCTAGTCTCAAGCTTCTTGTCACTTGAATCCCACTCAACTTAAAAATTAAAAGAGGATTTTTTCTAAGGCATAGATCTAAAGAGGTCACCTCCAACTCCTACACTTTTCACTGGCTTCAAGTGGTTCCCTACTACCTCCATGAACAGACATAAAATCCTATGCTTGGCATTACAGCCTTTCCCAGTGTGGCCTTTCCCTAAGTCCTCTGTATTCCCACACCTCACTTACCCTCCACAAACTCTACAATCTACCAACATTGTCCTGTTTGCTGTTCATCAAACATGGCACCACACTCCATCTCCACCCTCCACACCTTTGCACTGGCTGTGCTCCATGCTTGACATGCTCTTCCTCTTTACCATTACCTCAATTTCCTTGGCTTTCTCCAAAACTCAGCTCAGATTCTGCCTTCTGCAGGGCCTCTTCCCAATCCCCCCAGATGCTGGTGTCTTTGCTCGGAAATCACATCTCATGGTTACTGTAGGTACCATGTATGTTCAGAGTTATTTGTATGTTGTCTCCCCGCCCCTCCATTAGAATGTAAACTTCCTGAGGGCAAGGATGTATTTGTTTTTGTCTTTGTATTCCCCTAGTTGAGCAAAATAGTAAGAACAAGGCAGCACAATTGAAAGAATGCTGAACCTGGGGTCAGCAAGAGCAGAGTTCAAATACAGCCTCAGATGTTTAGCAGCTGTGTGACCCAGGGCAAGTCACAGCCTCTGTCTGCCTCCGTTTCCTGGACTGTAAAATCAGGATCATAAGAGCACTGACCTCCCAGGGCTGTTGCAAAGATTACAATGAGTTGATGTTCATGAAGCACTTTGCAAAACTCAAAGTGAAATATAAATATTGTTTGTTGAATGGCTGATCCTCTCCTGTCCAGTTCAACAAAAGGAGCCAAACTCCTTCATTTTACACAGAAGAAAACTCAGGGCTAGAAAGATGAGGTGAGTCACCACCTTCCCCCGCCCCCCCCCCACACTCCCTCACGTGGTGGGGAGGGGAGGGGTGTAGAGAAGGAGGGGAAGTAAATCAGAGAATGATAATCTGAACCCACACGCTCTGAATACCAACCAGTCCAACCCTCCTCCCATTGTAGAAAAGACTACAGTGAACAACATGGAGAGAGGTTAAAGGACAATTAATTACACTGGCCATTTCATAGTCAAATCCAATCCCAAATGAGGGGATACAAAGGATAGATTTACAAGGTCCCTTCAACCCAGACCAGCTCTGGGACACCGGCTTTGAGGTGTACTTCATCTTTTCGACACCAGGGGGTGCCACAAGCACACATGATGGAGAGAGGACCAGGGCTCAGTGGGGAAGTATTTAAGAGAAAATGCAAGACGTGAGCCGCTTCCCTACGCACAGGGGCTGCAAGCTCTCCATTGAGGATTGAAGAGAGGCGGGCCAGATGAGCAGAGAAGGCTCTTTGGGATATGCCGAACGCCCAACGTCCATTGTCTGCTGCCTGCGGTCTAATGGAAGGAAGGTTATTCTGACAGGCACTGTCCTGAGGACTCACTTGTCCAGGCTGGTCCATCAGCCACCTTGAGCACGAGGCAGGGACCACGTGCCTTCGGAGAAGGGAGTCAGAGCATGCCCCATTCTGTAGGGGCACAAAGCAAAGCCTTCCACCCAAGGGAGGCCATTTGCCAGCCAACAGGGCATCTGATAGCTGAGCTCGGCTGGACAGAGCAAAATCTGGAAATGCTCTCCGATGCCACCAAGGTCTTGGTCCTACACCATGGCCTTGGCTGCTCAACCCTCATCCTGACTCTGCAGCTAAAAGTAATCAGAGAAAAATTAGAATTAAGGTCAACAGCATAAGCAAGTGCAGAGAATGAAGAATGGTGAATGAAGATGATTTTAAAGCCAAGTCATAGGCTCCAACTCTGGCTCTACAAACTCCCTACTTGACCCTGGGCAAGTCACTGAAATTCCTGGCCTCAGTTTCCTCATCTGTGAATAGCATTCAACCTCTTCCTTCCATGCATTTCCAAGACAATGTCCAATGCCCAGCACCTTCTCCCTTCTCACCTCCCCCTTTTGGAATCCCTGACTTGTTTTAAGGCTCAGTCCCAGGAGTCAGATCCTTCAAAGGAGTTTTCTCACAGTTGTCCCAGCACCCCTCTGAAATGGCCTTGTATGCTGTGTTCATGTTTGCGTATACATACATGTCTGTGTACAGATAGGTGTACACATGTGTATTCACACAAGTGAGTGCATGTGTATTCACCCACCCTGACATTTAGACTAGACCTGTGATTCCACTGATGTTGAAAACTCCAGGGAAGGAAATTCCTTCTACTAAGGCAGATCAGGAACATAAGTGTGCCAGGATGCCTTGGAGTTAGGAATACCTAACACATCTCCCTTTAAAACATCCTGGCTCTGTGACCCAAGAAGTCCCTTCACCTCTGGGTGTTCTAGGCAGTTTTCTAAGACCACAAACAGCAGGGAAGGTACTGATACCATTGGTGGAGGGAGTTTTCTCACTGAGAGTGCCATGCACACCAATGTCATCTGAGGTCTTAAAAAATTATATACATATATATGTATATGTATATTTAATGACATATGCACGTAATACAAAGTGGATTCATCTGTAAAGTAAGGGTCTGGACTAGATGGGCTTTGATGTTCCTTCCAGTTTTAAAGATTTGAACCCATGATTCCATGCTCCTGAAGGACAGAGGTGGTTTCAGGCTTTGTCCTTCCTTCCCTGGAGCAGCGCTTTCCTCCCAACTACTTTGTACAGTTTGGAAATGAGAGTGTGTGTCCCCATTTTACAGATGCGGAAGTTGAGGCTCAGTCAGAGTCCAAGTTTTCTGACTCTAACCCTACTGTACCTGGTTGACTTTCTGTCTGGGTGGATCTAAATTATTTCCAGTCTCATGAACACTCAAGGACTTTCTGGGTTCCTACCATGCCTGAAGCATCAGGTAAATCTGGTTTTCGAGGACCAGACTATCCTAAGAGAGAGACACTCATAACCAGAAGGCTGACCACTTAGTCACAAATTTGTTGGCCATAGCAGCCCCCATGAAGAGGAGGAGAAGCTTTATTAAGCTTCTGTAACTATTATTACACCCATTTAATAGGTGAGAATACTCAGATAGGTTAAGAAATTTCCCTGGGTCACATAGTAAGTGTTCAAGGGCAGATGGGAACCCAAGGCTGCCTGCCTCCAAGTCCTCCATCCACGGTACTACCAGGCTATGTGAGCTTTCTGATATCTGAATATCCCCACCTTGGGGCTCATTTCGTACTCTAGGGTAAATGGCTGACAAAAGGAGGTCTTACCTCCGTGTTACCTAATGGACCTTGTGGCTCCTGAGACTCTGATCACTTAGCTCTATCATAATTCTCACTGTCTGAGGGCTAGGAAGGGAAAAAAGCTATTTAATTATTTGGCATTTCAAATCCTTCCCAATTAATTCATTAATTCACCATCCTCCTCCTTCACACCTCTTAGCATCATCAGTTTGTGGCAGGCCACCAAGGAGGAAAGCTCTTCTCAGCACAGTGGGGTTGGCGGTCAATGAAAACACCAGCTGTTTGCAGCAGAATCTCTCAGTCTGACCAAGTCACCAGGGAGAGGACTCTGTTCTCACTGTCATACCCTCAGAACTGGTTGGATTCTGAGTCCAAATAGCCATGGGATGCATTCTGCCCTCTTCACCAGATCCCAGAACCTGGAACAGGACCATCGAAGTCCTCTTATGAAACTTGTCCCTGAGTAGGAATCCATTCTACACAATCCCCTGGAGTGACCACCCTCCAATGACCTCCACCAAGGAGCAAGTGACCCACAGGCCCCAAAAGCTGCTCATTCTGCTTTGGAATTGTTCCAGTGACAACCAACCATCTTGGTTCTGCCCTCTGGACCAAGCAGAGAAACAGCATAATGACATGGCAGGGGGCGCTACATGTCAAGCCTCAGCTCGACACTTGGTTCCTGTGCAACTGAGAGCAGATCATTTCACTGCCAGGTGTGCTCTTCTGTAAAATGAAAGATCTGAATCAGATGACCTGGACTGGGAGCTTCCTTTCAGCTCCAGATTTAGGGAGGACATCAGGGGCAGACTCTCAGGCCCTGGAAGTCAGCCATCAGACCTCCATTCACTGTTTCTAATTTGCTCATGGGAAACATGAGCAAATAAAGTAAGTAAGGACTTTCTTTTGAAATCTCCTTTTCCTCTTCCCTCAAATCCACAGATGATAAAAGGTGGCCTGGCAGAGATAGGATTGGAAGGGGGGAGGGGAGGTTATTTCCCTGTACAGCATTCTAACCATCATGCCACACAAGTAATGTGCGAATAGTCTGGAAAGATAGGTCGGAGCCAAATTGTGTAGTTCTCCAAATGACGAATAAAGGAATTGGTATTTCATCCTAGAGCCCAAAGGTGATCAACATGATCAGATCTGGGTCCGGGGGATACCGGATTGGCCAGTGTGGGGATGATGGATCAGTGAAGAGAGAAGCTGGAGCTGGGGGGGGGGGCAGTCAGGATGAAGGGAAAGGGAAGGATGAAGGGGTGATAGGACACGGAGGTTTGGCTGAAGCATAATCTGTTTTGATAAATATTCAATTTCTCCATAGCAAAACAAAACTCTCCCCACCTGTGTTGATTTCTCTTTTCTTAATAAAAGGACTGGAATTGGATTTGGCTTTCTTTTTCTCTTTTGAAAACCCTAAGAGCAGTCGTATAATCACCTTCATTTGTTAACCAGCCGTATGCATTCAAAGAGCATCATGGACACACCAGATTAGACCTACTGATTCAGAACATAAAACAGAAATAATTATCCCCTCCAGTGCAGGCGATCAGAAGCCTAGGAAATTATAGGTGTTGCACGAGCCACAGAAGGGGGTTGCCTGCTGCCCCCGGCACATGAAAGCAGTTCATTAAGAATGAGAAGAAAATAATTAATAAAACATCAGCTGCCAGGTGTTCACAGCCTAACACTTTGACAAGCCTGCTTTCTCCAAGGACTCGGATACACGACGGCATCCATTGTGACTGCCCTCCACCTGCCTCGCTCCCCATTATGGCGGGCTGGGGGAGTCTGGGCTCCTGGTCATCAGAGAGTGCAAGGGAGTAAATCAAGCCCACCCCTTCCCAGCTTCCTCCAGAAATGAGTACCCTAGACTGATGCTTGATGCCTGGCAGCTACTTCTGAGATTGTCTTGTCCAGCCCCTTCATACGTGTGTGTGTGTGTAGGGATATGTCTGCATACATAATTTTTATTACTGTAAATCTGAAAAATACTGAAAAATTGAAACATTTTTTCTGTATAAAGAACTGAAAAAGAGGGCTACAGAGGAAAGCATGAATGCCTACTACTCTGAGCTGCAGATTTTGTATATTTTAGACTTCACATCATTGTCCCCATACTGCCTTGCCTATTTCCAGTTATTTTCAGGATGTGTTGTCCCTTCCTGTATCACTGTCAGTCTGCCCATTCCCCTTCCAGAAACTGAGACAGAGGCCACTTGACTCACAAAGGAATTGACAAGATGGCAAATGGAAGGGGAAGGCAAGGGGCCAGAAAGCAGGAAGCCAGGTGGACAAAAACAAAACCACAGCAGACCCTGCTCTCGAGGCTCTTCTGTTCTAACCCAGATCCAGACCCACAGGGATGCCAGAAGTCCTCTCCTTCATTTTTCAGAAGAAGGAATCATGACCGAGGAAAGTTAAGGGACTTGACCACAGAAGCAGCAGGGGCAGGATTTGAACCCTTATCTTCTGGCTTGAGAACTAGTAACCTTCCCAATGGACAGCTCTGACTCTGGAGCTCAAAGTCCTTCTTGGCCTGGCTCCCTCTTGGCCTTCCAGCCTGATTTCACACGACTCCTCATCATGTCCTCTATGGCCCAGACAAAGTGTCCTACAGACTCGCTGCTCCCTGTAGGGGACATTCCAAGTGCCACCTCCATGCTGGTCCCCCAGGCTTTGGATACTCTCTCTCCTCACCTTTAACATGGACTTGAACAGGCTCCAAGATGGTGGGGGACAAAAGGGCCTGGCGTGCTGTGTATGGTCTATGGGGTCACAAAGGGTCAGACACAACTGAATGACTGAGCAGTGGAAGCTGGCCTTTAACCCCTGAAGCCCCCAGCTACAGCCAGGGGCTCCTCCTGGACTCACACCCACCTAAAATTACATCGTGCTACTTTTATGTATTTTTACTGATTTCTAAATTTTTATTTATTGTCATTATATTTTAAATATTTACTTTATTATTCAGTTTTATTTTATATTTTATTTTAAACATAATTTATTTTATTTTTTATTGGGCTTTTTATTTTATTTTCCCCCAGTAGAATATAAGTTCCTTGCAGATGGGGATTGTTTCTGTCTATGTCCCCAGCCCCTGACTGACACACAGCAGATACTTAATAAATACTTGGTGGCTGGATGATTCTTTTTTTTTTTTTTTTGCTTTTTGGAGGGGGAGGGCAGGGCAATTGGGGTTAAGTGACTTGCCCAAGGTCACATGGCTAGTAAGTGTTAAGTGTCTGAGGACAGATTCTAACCCAGGTCCTCCTGACTCCAGGGCTGGTGCTCTATTCGCTGTACCACCTGCCGCCCCTGGATGATTCTTGATTGGCACAGTTCTGTGGTCCTAGAACTGTCTCCACACCACAACGAGGCATCAGTAGACAACTTCTTTGGGGACTCGAGATGCCAGCCTCCTGAGATAATAAACCTCGTAAGTCTTGGCCAGAATCTGAAAGAATGTTTTGTTTCTTTTCTTTTTTTTCCCCCATTATTTGCTCCATTGGTTAGAATGCTTCTATACAACCAGACTATTGTACAATGTGAAAGTGTTTGCAGATCCCATACATGATTGTACACCACCATGGGGGGGAGGGAGGGGAGAAAATCTGAAACTCAAGTGATTTTGAAACTGAATCTTGTAAACTAAAAGTAAATAAACAAGTCAATAAATTAAAAAAAAAAATAAGAGAATCCTGAGCACCCCTTAGACCGTAACCTGGATGAAAGGGAAGTTGATGGTAGTTACTGACAGGGAGAAAAGGGTGCTCAAATGCAAATTCAGTGTCTGTAAAAGTGAGGATGAAGGTGCTAAAGAATTGAAGACATAATTTATTCCAAAATATGACACTTATTAAAATGTGTTGTCTCTGAAGAAAGAATTGTCAACACTTATGAGTTTATACTTAGGCTTTAAAATATGCTTCCCTCACCCCCACACACTCGATAATGCTTTGGGGGTTGTTGTTTTGGTTTGGTTGGTTGGTTGGTTTGTTTGTTTTTTTTTTTAGTAAGAGATTATGGCTAGTTTTCTGAAGGCCAGAATTTCTGCTCTCCAGGGGTCCCATCCTTATTCCCAGCTATATGAAGTGCTGTATATTGAGACCTATGGAGAGAAGGAAGCAGACCTGGACCCAGGGGGTCCCTTTTAAAGATAGTGCAGATTTTGAGATCCGATAAACAACCTTCATCATTAACACCTGCTCTGTTCCTAGCACTGTGCTAGGCATGCAGGGCCCCGGACCTTTACAGTCTTCCAATCTAGCGAGAAAGAACAAAAATATCATTGTTGAAACAAAAAAGTCATACGACATTTAGTGGCAGTGTTGGTGCGCTGACCTCAGCAAGAAGGGAGGACTGAGTGAAAACTCTAAGGAAGAGATGAGGTTGGATGGGCTGGAAGCATTAGACCCACTGGGAATGAGAAAGTAGAGTGAGTGGCAGGTTAGAGAAAGCCGTCATTAGGAAGCCCACAGAGCCAAGTCAGCCAGGACAGGCTAAAAAGCAGGGGGCAGCCACTGCCAATGGACACCAAATGTTTCTTAACTTTCCCGGCAGCTACTTCTGAGATCATAAATTTTATCATTGTAAATCTGACAAATATTGACAAATAGGAACATTTCTCTATACACTAGGCACTGTGCTAAGTACTGGGAATACAACCAGTATGAAGAAAGACAGCTCTTGACCTCTAGGAGCTTATAATCTAACAGGAGAAGACAGTGTTTGCTATAAAATGAGGTGGGGGAGGCACCTTGATGGTGTCAAGTCAAAACTAAGCAGAACTGCTGATGAGAACCAAAGAGCTGGTTGGTAGATGCTGAGCTTTCCATGAAGGCAATCTTTGGAAAAGCTTTTTGTCCCGCCCTCCTAACCATCCAATCCAAGGGGAGAAGCACCTGAGGAGGAAATCAGGGAATTTGTCCTGGTCTGCGTACCACCTACGCCATGACACACAGAGTGGGCATTCAGGGACATTTCTATGGAAAGGAGGATAGGAGAGTCTGACAGCCAAGGGCTGTTGCTGAGGATAAAGGAACATTATAGAAGGATCAAAAAGCTATTGGCTTTTTATTTGCTTTTTTGGTAGATTTAGACTATTGCCATATGGTTTAAGGAGCTGAGGGAGCACATAACAAAGAAACAGAGAAATGAGAGAAGGCACAGACCCCTGGACACTCTTCCCCACCCCCACCGCAAAAGTTAGGTGGTACACTGGATACAGCTGCAGGTCTGGAGTCAGGAAGACTTGAATTCCAATGAAGCTTCCGCACTTCCTAGCTGTCTGACCTTGGATAAGTGTCATTGCCATTCTTGTTTATTTGTTTTTAAACTCATTTGATGCGTAAGTAGTTCTTTTGCCAGGTCCTCCTTTTTATCCTGTATATGTCTTTGTTTTTCAAGGGGTGTTGCTTATAAAGTATCAATTGTGGCATTCTGTGTTCTTATCTAATCTGTCACTCTTTTTCATTTCATTGAATTGTTTAATTCATTCACAATCAAAGTCACAAGAATTTGGTTTATATTTTCTTTTGTGTGAGATGAAAGAGTTCAGAGTCTGAATCTAAGGTCAGAAAAGGTCTTTATTCTTTCTCATGAGAAAGGACCCTTCCCCTCTCGCCCACATGGTGGCAGGGAGAGAGCAACAGGTAGAAGCCATGGTTATATAACCTTCTAATGCAGAAACCCAACCCCCCCAAACTAGTCTTCAATCTTATTGGTAGGGGGGCTGACCCACAACCTAAGTGCAGGAATCTCTCTGAGACAAAGGACCTGGAAACATGTGTGTGTCCAATGTAAGCAGTCTTAACCTTATTTGGCATATCTTGTGCTGACCTGGCCCTGGGGAAGGATCTCCATTGCTCTACGCCCCAGATTTCTTGAAGGTCAGGTGACCTAAACCTAAGCCTAGTGAATACTGAAGCCATTCTAGATTTGATCTTTCAGAATGGGGAAACTTCACTATAAATTATCCCTCACACCTTCATTTGTCTCTATTATTTTTCAAGTTGTGGTTTTCCTTCTGTTGTAAACACAACTCCATCTCTTCAGTTACTTTAGTTTAATTTCTTTTAAGACAATCCTATCCTCATTGGCTCTCTTCTTGCTCTCAAGGCCCCTCTCCTATCTGTTACCTCTTTTCCTAGTTTTGGAAGTATTAGTTCTTTTCTTCTTCCCTCCTTTTAGCAAATTCTTTAATTATTCCCCTCTTTTTTCCCTCTCAGTTAAGAATTCAAGCGGAATTCTCTTTTCTTTCCTCCCCTTCAACTTGTTTTGAGTTTTAGCTTTTAAAATTTCATGTTCTGTGCCTCTTTCTGAAAAGGATTTCTTTCCCTCTTTCTCTTCATTATTTATCTTCCCTTTGTGCCTTTTCTGTATTTTTATTCTTTGATTTATTGTGCTTAAACGTACTTAGTCCTTCTTTAGTCTGTTTTCCTCATGAAATTTGAGATTCTAAGGGAGTTCTTTTGGGGTCCTTCTTGTAAACGCTTTCCATATTACCATGTTATTGACACTGGCCTTCAGTCCTCCTGTTTTCTCTTCTGCTTCAGTCTTAGAAAGGTCAGGTTCTACTGGTGAGAGAGAGGGTGTTCCCCCATAGGAGGAATTTTCCTCTCTCCCCAGTTGCCCAGTTTCTTCTTCACCTTTGTCCCTTCAAATTTGTCTTAAATCCACCCCCACGTCTTCTCACTCTTGTGGGTCTCCATCACCGCCAGGTGCTTGCTTTCTCCTAAGGCAGGATGGGCAGTCTTACAGCGCACCAAACCCCTTCGCATCACACCTGTTGTAAGTCTCCCATCTCCTTTTATAAAATGTCTCTTTTTTCCCTTGAGACCATCCATTAGTGGTGCCCAGTCCCAGTCTTTTTCACTCCCTCCTTTTGCCTCCTCAGCCATTGTTCTGTAATCTCTCCGGCTGAGAGTCTACAGGAGTTATTCCCCCCTTCATTGTTAGCTTCTTATTTGATTAGTGTATATCACAATTTCCCCTCCCCCTTCTTCCTCCACTCCCTCCTTTTATGTACTATCCCATTCTGGAATTAGCCAGGTCACAAATATATATATATTTAAACATTGGTCCTCAAGGATCAACAACCCAGCAAAATTGAGCAAAATCTTTCAGGCAAGGAGATGGTCATTTAATGAAATAAGGGACTTCCAGACTTCCTGATGAAAAAGCCAGAGCTCAACCGAAAATCTGATCTCCAATTACAAGACTCAAGTCAGACACAAAAAGGTAAACAAGGAAAACACACACTCACTCACTCACACACATACATGCACACAACTTGGGATTCAATAAGAGCAAACTGTTTACATCCTTATATGAGAAGTTGATACCTGTCAATATTGAAATGTATATGATTATTATCCCCTTAAAAGGGATATACATAAATAGAGGGTGTGGGTATAAATGAACTAATCTGATGATTTTAAAAATACCTTATTAAGGGGTTCAAAGGGATTGTAATGGGAAAAAAGAAAAAGATGAGGCAGAAAAAGGTAAATTATACCACATGAAGAGGCATAAAAACATACTATAGTAGAGGGGAAGGAGGGAGGGAGATGAACATCATATGAACTTTATTTTCTTTGGTTCTGGTTCAAAGAGGGATTAACATAATCATTTAAGTTTAAGATTCTAATGTGAAAAGACAAAAACTCATTATAATAGAGGGAAAGGAGGGAGGGGAGTACTATATGAACTTTATTCTTATTGGTTTGGGGTTAAAGAGGGAATAATATATTCTGACAAATACAAAAATTCATTGTACCCTATAGGCAGTAGGAGGGATAAGGAGGAAAAAGAAGGGGGGGTAGAAGGGAGGGAAATAGTAGTTTAAAAAAAAGGTAGAGAAAGAGGGGGGATTCACCAGGAGGGAATAGTGAGGAAGGCAGTGGTCAAAAGGAAAACTCTTAAGGAGGGGAAGGGGAAGGAAGAAACAAAAACATAAACAGGGGAGGGAATAAGATGAAAGGAAAGTCACAGACAGTAATCATAACTGTGAATGCAAATGGGATAAACTTTCCCATAAAATGGAGGCAGATAGCAGAATGGATTAAAAAACATAATCTTACAATATGTTGTCTACAAGAAACACATTTGAAAGAAGGGGAGACACACAGGGTAAAGGTAAAGTGCTGGAGTAGAATATAGTATGCTTCAGTTAAAATTTTAAAAAAAGCAGGGGTAGCAATCCTTATCTCAGATAAAGCAAAAGCAAAACTAAATTTAATTAAAAGAGATAAGAAAACTATCTCCTGCTAAAAGGCACCATCAAGAATGAAGAAATATTAGGGGCGGCTAGGTGGCGCAGTGAATAGAGCACCGGCCCTGGAGTCAGGAGTACCTGAGTTCAAATCCGGCCTCAGACACTTAGCACAAAAACTAGCCATGTGACCTTGGGCAAGTCACTTAACCCCAAATGCCCTCCAAAAAAGCAAAAAAAAAAAAAAAGAATGAAGAAATATCATTACTTAACATATATGCACCAAGTGGTATAGCATCCAAATTCCTAGAGGAAAAGATAAGGGAATTAGAGAAAGAAATAGATAGCAAAACGATACTAGTTGGGGACCTCAATCTCCCCCTCTGTGAACTTGTTAAATCTAACCTCAAAATAAACAAGAAAGAAGTTAAAGAGGTGAAGTGAATTTTAGAGAGTCTAAATATGATAGATCTCTGGAGAAAACTGAATGGGGATAAAAAGGATATACGTTCTTCTCAGCAGTACATGGCACAAAAATCAAACATGTACTAGAGCATAAAAGTCTTACAATTCAGTGCAGAAAGGCAGAAGTACTAAATGCACC
>CM053593.1:386454110-386471567 GCA_028646575.1 Pseudocheirus occidentalis | reverse complement strand
ATCATTACTTAACATATATGCACCAAGTGGTATAGCATCCAAATTCCTAGAGGAAAAGATAAGGGAATTAGAGAAAGAAATAGATAGCAAAACGATACTAGTTGGGGACCTCAATCTCCCCCTCTGTGAACTTGTTAAATCTAACCTCAAAATAAACAAGAAAGAAGTTAAAGAGGTGAATAGAATTTTAGAGAGTCTAAATATGATAGATCTCTGGAGAAAACTGAATGGGGATAAAAAGGATATACGTTCTTCTCAGCAGTACATGGCACAAAAATCAAACATGTACTAGAGCATAAAAGTCTTACAATTCAGTGCAGAAAGGCAGAAGTACTAAATGCACCCTTATCAGATCATGATGCAATAAAAATCATAAGCAATAAAGGTCCATGGAAAGACAGACTAAAAACTCATTGGAAACTAAATAATTTAATCCTAAAGAATGAGTGGGTCATACAAGAAATTGTAGAAACAGTCAGTAACTTCATTCAAGAGAATGACAATAAGGAGACATCATACCAAAACTTATAGGATGCAGCAAAGGCAGTTCTTAGGGGAGGTTTCATATCCCTGAGGGTATATATGAATAAATTAGAGAAAATGGAAGTCAGTGAATTGGGCAGGCAATTGAAAAAGCTAGAAAAAGAACAAATTGAAAATCCCCAATTCAATACTAAATTAGAAATAATGAAAACCAAAGGAGAGATTAATAAAATTGAAATTAAGAAAACTTTTGAATTAATAAATAAAACTAAGAGCAGCTTTTATGAAAAAAATAAAATAAAATTGATAGACCCTTAGTCAATATGATAAAAAAAGAAAGAAGAAAACCAAATTATGAGAATCAAAAAGGAAAAGGGTGAATCTACCTCAAATGAAGAGGAAATTAAAACAATAATTAGGCATTATTTTGCCAAATTGTATGCACATAAATTTGACAATCTTAGTGAAATGGATGAATATTTACAAAAATATAAATTGCCCAGATTAACTGAAGAGGAAGTAAATTACTTAAATAATCCCATCTCAGAAAAAGAAATCAAACAAGCCATCAGTGAACTCCCTAGGAAAAAATACCCAGGAATTTTTTACTAGTGAATTCTGCCTAACATTTAAAGAACAATTGATTCCAATACTCTACAAACTATTTGGAAAACTTAGTGAAGAAGGAGTCCTACCAAATTCTTTTTATGACACAAATATGGTACTGATACCTAAATCAGGAAGAGATAAAATGGAGAAATAAAATTATAGGCCAATTTCCCTCATGAATATAGATGCAAAAATTTTAAATAAAATATTAGCAAAAAGACTACAGCAACTTATCACATGAATAATACACTTCTATCAGATAGGATTTATACCAGGAATGCAAGGATGGTTTAATATTAGGAAAACCGTCAGTATAATTGATCTTATCAACAATAAAACTAGCAGAAACCACATGATTATCTTAATAGATGCAGAAAAGGCTTTTGATAAAGTACAAAATCCATTCCTATTAAACACACTAGAAAGGGTAAGAATAAATGGAGTCTTCCTTAAAATAATAGGTAGCATCTATTTAAAGCCATCAGCAAGTATTATATGTAATGGAGATAAAGTAGAAGCATTTCCAATAAGATCAGGGGTGAAACAAGGATGTCCACTATCACCCCTCTTATTCAATCTGGTACCAGAAATGTTAGCAGTAGCAATTAGAGAAGAAAAAGAAATCAAAGGAATCAAATTAGGCCAAGAAGAGACTAAGCTATCACTTTGCAGATGATATGATGATATACTTGGAGAACCCTAGAGAATCAAGTAAAAAAACTACTTGAAACAATAAATAAATTTGGCAAAGTAGCAGGATATAAAACAAACCCACATAAATCTTCAGCATTCCTATATATTTCTAATGAAATCCAACAGCAAGAGATAGAAAGGGAAATCTCATTTAAAGTTACTGTAGACATTATAAAATATTTGGGAATCTACCTGCCAAAACCAACCCAGTATCTTTATGAACACAACTGCAAAACACTTTTCACACAAATAAAGTCAGATATAGCTAATTGGAAAAACATTCATTGCTCTTGGCTTGGCCGAGCTAATATAATAAAAATGACAACAACCTAAATTAAACTACATATTTAATGCCATACCAATTAATCTACCAAAAAATTAATTTAAAGAGCTAGAAGAAATAGTAACAAAATTCATTTGGAAGAACAAAAGGTCCAGAATATCAAGGGAACTAATGAAAAGAAATGCTAGGGAAAGTGGCCTAGCAATACCAGATTTTAATCTGTACTACAAAGCAGCAGTCATCAAAACTACTCGGTACTGGCTGAAGAATAGAGTAGTGGATCAATGGAAAAAGTTGGGTACACAAGACTCAGCAGTCAATGACTATAGTAATCTACTGTTTGATAAACCCAAAGACACCAGTTTTGGGAATAAAAACTCACTATTTGACAAAAACTACTGGAAAAATTGGAATATAGGATGGCAGACATTGGGCATAGACCATTACCTAACACTGTATATTCAAAAATCAAGTCTAAATGGGTGCATGATCTAGGTATAAAGGTTGATACTGTAAGCAATCTGGAAAAGCAAGGAAGAGTCTACCTGTCTGATTTATGGAGAGGGGAAGACTTTATGACCAAACAAGAATTAGAGAGCATTATAAAATGCAAAATGGATCATTTTGATTACATTAAATTAAAAACTTTCTGTACAAACAAAGCCAATGTAACCAAGATTAAGAGGGAAGTGGAAAATTGGGAAAGAATTTTTACAACCAATGTCTCTGATAAAGGCAACTCATTTCTAAAGTATCCAGAGAATTGAGTCAAATCTATGAGACTACAAGTCATTCCCCAACTGTTAAACGGTCAAAGGATATGAACAGGCGGTTTTCAGAGGAAGAAATTAAAGATATCTATTTTTTGCGTTTCTTTTTTTAAATTTATTTATTTTCTTGTTTACATCATTTATTTCCATGAGATTTTGAGTTACAAATTTTCTCCCAATCTTTCCCGATCACCATCCCAAAACAGCCCTATCCCACTGTATAATCCCTCTCCCAATCTACTCTCCCCTATGTCCTCCCTTATCACTCCATTGACTTTCCAGTAGGGTAAGATGGATCTCCTTACCTCATTGCCCCTATATTTAAATTAAAGATATTTATAAGCGTATGAAAAAATGCTCTAAATCACTATTGATTAGAGAAATGCAAATCAAAATAACTCTGAGGTACCACATCTCACCAGTCAGATTGGCTAAGATGACAAAACAGAAAAATGATAAATACTGGAGAAGATATGGAAAAATTGGAACACTAATGCATTGTTGGTGGAGTTGTGAACTGATTCCACCATTCTGGAGAGCAATCTGGAATTATGCCCAAAGTGCTATAAATAATTGCATACCTTTAGACCCAGCAATACTACTTCTAGGTTTGTATCCCAAAGAGACCATAGAAGTGGAAGACCCAAATGTACAAAAATGTTTATAGCAGCTCTTTTTGTGGTAGTAAAGAACTGGAAATTAAGGGGATGCCCATCAATTGGGGAATGGCTAAACATGTTGTGGTATATGAATGTAATGGAATACTATTGTGCTATAAGAAATGAAGAGCAGATGGACTTCATATTTACCTGGAGAAGCTTATACAAACTGATGCTCAGTGAGAAAAGCAGAACAAGGAGAAATTTGTACACAATTGCAGACACAACATATGTGTGATGACAAACTTTGATAGACTGGATGCTTCTCTGCAATGCAAGGTTATAAGACAACTCCAAAAGACTCATGATGGAGAGAGAGGTCTACATTCAGAGAAAGAACTAGAAAGAACAGAGTTTGAATGCAGATTGAAGCAAACTACCTGCTCTCTTTCTTTTTCTTGTTCAGTTCTATTTCCTCTTTCCCATTGTTCATTCCATTGGTTACAGTCCTTCTTTACAACCAGACTAATTTCTAATGTGAAAGTATTTGCAAATCCTATACTTGACTGCATACCTCTATTGGAAGGGGGGAGGGGAAATAAAGGGAGGGGGAAAAATTTGAAACTCAAGGGATTATGGGACTGAATCTTGTAAGCTAAAAGTAAACAAATTAATAAAGACAATTTTTATTTTAATTGGCCCATAGGCATGATGTCATGAGGTTTAGTCCATGCCTTTCTGGACCTGTTTTTCCACCATCCTTATCTGGCTTCTTTCCCTCCCCACCCCACCCCCCTTCTTTTCTTGTATACATTTAGAAAGAAATCTCTGAGTGGTCCCTCTGTTATTTTGTTGTCTCTGGTTGCTAAGTGGTGGTCCCCATGAGAAACACAGGGAAGTCTGAAGGAGAAGTAGGTTTGAAGGTTAAAGATAATGAGTTTATTTTGACCATTATTAGTTTGAGAAGTCTCAGGGGATCCAGTGTGGAATGTCCAGAACCAAAGCTCAGAAGAGAAGCAGCGTGGGCTGTTGACTACAGTACTGAACTCAGAGGCTAGGGGAGCCGGGTTCAAATTACACACTTACTGTCTATGTCATTTTAGGGAAGTCCTTCATTTTTTTGTGTATCAACTTCTCCACCTATAAAATGAGGGTTCTGGCCTTGCTGGCCTCTGAGCTCACTTCCAGCTCCAAACCTACAGTCTTCTTATTAGGACTAGATAGAGAGATGTGGGTATTATCAGCATAAAAACGATCATTGAGCTCATAGGAGCTGATGAAGCTGCTGACTTCATCAGGGCCCGGGATGAACCTTGGAGAGCACCCACACTTAGGGAGTAGAGCAGGGAAGGGGTGATCCCTTACACATATCTCACCCACCACATAGCACCACCCATCAGGGAAACCTCCAACCCCTCTCTTATCACCTAGCCTACAGTGGCCCATTTCCACCCCCTCCAAGCAATAGAAAATGGGAAGCATGCGCCTAAAACACCCATTTGAAATTTTCTTCAGCTGGAGAACAGGAATAGTTATGGGGCCTGGCAGCACCAGCCTGCTGCCTGCTGCTGGTCATTCTAGCTGACAAAATTTGAATTCATCAATGAAAAAGTGCAAGAGAAGCTTACCTCACCAAGCCCTCATTTGTTCTTTCAATCCTGTATCTTGAGATATAAGGCCAAGCCCCCAAAATAAGGGATGCTAATCCCATGCTAAATAAAGGGATCCATACCTCCTTTTCCATTGCCGACTCTCATACAGTAACAGTTGATACTTCTCTCTTATCAATCAAACTATTTCAGCTCTTTCTGGCTATCAGGGTGGGTTTTGGTGATACTTCTATTATTTCATGGCATGGGATATTGGATCTTTTCTCTTCCTGGGGAATTTCAAGGTGAGAAGGACCCTCAGGGGAAAGTCCAGTCTCTCTGTATGCCCAAACAAGGTTCTCTGCTGTGATATCCCTGCCAGGGGCCATCCAGACTCAGCCTGAGCATATTCAGGGAAAGTGAGACCTCACTCATTCTCTTCTTGCTCCTCTTTTTCACTTTTCTCCCTCCCTCTCTTCCCTCCTTTTTCTTTCCCTTCCTTTCTTTCCTCCCTTCCTTCAATCCTTCTTACCTGCCTTCTTCTTCCTTCCTTTCATTCTTTCCTTCTTTTTTCTTTACTGCCTCTTTTCTCTCCCTGTTTCTCTCATTTTTTCCCCTTTGGTATTAAGTGCAGTGTATCTGAAAACTTCTCCAGTTTCAGTTCTGACCTTGGATATAACAAAACAAAATGCACTTCTGTACATATTCCTGGGCAGCTAATGACTATTTATTAAGTGCTTACTACACTTACTGTCACTTATTATGTGCCAAGCCCTTTACAAATGTCATTTCATTTCACCATCATGACAACCCTTGGAGGTAGGTGCAATATTATCCATATCTAACAAGAGGGAACTGAGGGAGACCAAGGTTAAGTGACTTGCCTAGGGTCTGGACCAGGACTGCCCAGCACGACGTGCTCACGTCAGAGAAGGTGCTGTGCTCTGTGAGCAAAGCAGAATGGAAACAGCTTGAAGGAAAAGCAAGATGTGCCAATTCAGAGAATCTCCTTCAAATGTTCTCATGGACTATTTGTGCCCCACTTGTGGTAGGGCATTCCAAGCTCATGTTGGTCTAATCAGCCACTGTCAAACACACTGAAACTTGACTCTAGCATAGTGGTATCATTTTGGTCCTCTTCAAGAACAAAGGACAACCAACCAATTATATATACAAAGGAGGCAGCTAGGGGGCTCAGTAAATAGACCACTGGGTCTGGATTTGGGAAGATCTGAGTTCAAATCTAGCCTCAAACACTTACTACCTGTGTGGCCCTGGGCAAGTCACTTAATCTCTGTTAACCCTAATTCACTGGAGAAGGAATGAAATGGTGAACCATTCTAAGATCTTTGCCAAGAAAACCACATGGTCAGGAATGACTGGATGACTGAACAACAAAGACAAAGTGCATGCCAATCACTGTGCTAAACACTGGGCATGTGAAGAAAACAAGACCATCCCTGTTTTTGTGGATTTATATTCTACAGAGAATATATGAACAGAAGTGACTTGGTCAGCAAGTGGAAATTTCATAAAAATGCGTGATGTCTCTCCTTGTCCTCCAAGTTCCCATCCTCAAGGGGCTTACATTCTATTGTGGGGGGAGAATATATGTAAAAATAAGTATAGTGGAAGGAGAATATCACTTACAAATGGGGAAACCAGGGAAGGCTTGATGGAGGAGGTGGCCCCTTAGCTGAGTCCGGAAAGCTAGGATTAAATTAGTTCCACTTGGGTCTGTTGAATTCAAGGTAATATGCAGAATGTGGCCATACAGCCTCTGGGCAGCAGAGCATCAAGTGAACACATTTCAAGTAATTCTGCTGGAATTTAATCATAATTCACTGTTGATTTCTAGTCGATGCCAACAGAAGCGTGACGGCCTAATGGTTCCCTGCCTCATGCTGATGTGGAGCTGAAATGTTTATTTTCAGAGTCAGAGGCATCGATCCCGTGACAGGCCCAATTACAGTGACTTGATTTTCTGTTCCACCAAGTGACTAATGTCTGCTCCATCTTTAATCATTTTATAACTGATAGCCGTGCTTTGTGGGAAGTGAAAGCTGCTCACAGAATGTTTGCCAAGTATTCCAAATGCTCCCGAGGATGTCAAGGATAAATATTGTGTGCTTCAGTCAATCAGGGAGAAATGGTCATGCAGTGGACCTGTCTCAGGGGCCTCCTATGTCCTTTGACAAAATGATTGGTTTGGGGGCATCAGGACAAGCCATAGGTACTTTCAGTCTACTAGCGATCCTCAAGTGGTACACAGAAGAGAATGGGGGTGGGGCACGGAGTCTTTGAGGGAAGCATCCCCATTTCTACACCTCTGTCTAGATTGGATACCTGCCCAAAGGTAGGCTTAGAAGAAGGCCTGGTACCATCAACCCTTGCTGGCTCTAGATCAAAGCAGTATTCAACTTGACCTTTTCTTCCACAATCAGTCCATTAAGTCTCTGCTAATTTGATTGATGCTGATCTACTCTCTTCCCAGCACTGCGCAATCGAAGGAACACTGAGTTGTCGTCATTTCAACCAGTTTTGACTGCCGGCTCTTAACACCAGCTGCCCTGGCTCCAAGCCTACGTGTCAGAGTTGGGAGGGACTTCAGAGGACTCCTTGTTCAATCTGATCCTGATAACCAGTCCCCTTGAGCATCCCTAGAAATGTCTCTTTGAAAAACTGGAGCAAGGTTAGGTTCCCTACATCCCGAGACAGCAACTTCTAATTTCAGCCAGTTTTTCCTCAACCTGCCTCTCTGTAACCTTCCCCCACCTCTCCTGGTTCTGCCCTTCAATGTCAAACAGCTCAAGGCTAACCCCTCTAGAGGAGCTGCTAATTATACCAAGAGCAAATTCCACTGAGGGGTGGGAATGAGGAGGGATTGCCAGCCTTCCAATCGGGTCCCTTCTCCTGTTACAATTTAAGACATTCCACTCCCATCCACCTCTGCTGATTGCTCCAGGTTCAGAAACTACTGGGTATGGCTCTGCTTATCTTATCTCCTGAGCATGACCATTTAGTGTCAGAAGGATATTCACTGGATTTCAATGGTATAAAGAATTCCCTTAAAGGAGGGAGAAGGAGGAGGGGAGAGGGGAGGGCAGCGAGGGAATGGGGGACAGAGAACATTTATATAGTTTTGTGCCAGGCTCTGTCCCAAATGTTTTCCCAAATACTCTCCCATTTGACCAGAGAGACATCTTCCCTACAATAGTCTTAGAGAGTGACCTAGAGTACTGAGGAGTGAAGTAACTTCTGCATCCTACAGGCAGTATGTGCCAGAGAGCAGGACCAGAACCTAGACCCTTCTGGCTTTGAGGCTGGATTTCTGTCCATTGCTCTCTGAGGCTCCTCTTCATGGCAATAACAGTACTTTATTCTACACACAAATGTGCTCTTGTTCACCCTTTCTCATTTTCCTTTCAGGTCATATGTTCATATTCATTTCAGTTTTTCCCCAAATGTTGCCAAAGGAGGTCAGAGGCTGATGCTACTTCTCAGGGTGTCCCTCTGCACCCTTCCACTCCTCACTCTTCCAAGCAGCCCCATTCTCCCAGCAGGTACTTTTGTACCTGTTATAACATCTCAATAGAATGTCAGCTGCTTGAAGATAGGAACATTTAGTATTAGCCATCTGGTCCTCATACCATGGCACATGGTAAGCATCTAATGGATGCTTGTTGGATTGAATTGGATCAGACATTGTAAACAAGTTCCACCCTCCCCCAGTAAAACATAAGCCCCTTTAGGAGTGAAATCAATTGACAGAATTTTTGAATTGGGACCCAGCAATACCACTTCTAGGGCTGTATCCCAGAGAGATCATAAAAATGGAAAAATAACCCATATGTACAAAAATATTTATAGCAGGTCTTTATGTGGTAGCCAAGAATTGAATATTGAAAGGATGCCCATCCATTGGAGAATGGCTGAACAAGTTGTGGTACATGAATGTGATGGAATATTATGATGCTGTAAGAAAGGATGAGCAGCTGGACTTTAGAAAAACCTGGAAAGACTTATATGAACTGATGCTGAGTGAAATGATCAGAACCAGGAGATTGTTGTATACAGTGACAGTCACATTGTGGGATGACTGACCTTGCTAGACTTAGCTCTTTTCAGCAGTCCAATGATCTAAGACAACTCCAAAGGACTCACAATAGAAAATGTTATACGCATCCGGAGAAAGGATTTTGTCTGACTGCAGATGGAAGCAGACTATTTGCTCCCCTTTTCTTCCGTTGTTTTCTTTCTTCTTTCTCATGGTTCTTCCCATAAGTTCTAATTCTTCTTTACATCATGACTAATGTGAAAATATGTTTAATATGAATATATAAGTAGAACCTATATCAGATTGCATGCCATCTTGGGGAATGGGGAGGAGAGGAAGGAGGAGAAAAAAATACAACTTAAAATCTTGTGGCAGTGAATGTTGAAAAATAAAAATTAATTAATTTTTTAAAAGACTTTCTGAATTGGAAGGGACCTCATGTATCATTCATCCTGGATCTCCTATCTTGGAAGTGACCTCTTCACACATAAGCTCCTTGAGAGTAGGGACTGTCTTTCTTTTCCCTTGTCTAGTGGTATTTCCAGCATTTAGCCCAGTACCTAGCACACAGTAAGTGATTAATTGGTGCTGGACAATCTCTGTTCTACTCTCCAATTTAGTTATGGCCTTACTAAGTTGTGGTACTTATTTTTGTCTCTTTGTGCCTAGACCGGAGCCCAGAACACAGTAGAAACTCAAATGCTTGTGGAATTGAATTGAATTGAATTGCACTACATTCTATAACTTCTAAACAACCTGTAGCTAAGGTGTCCCGCATATCCTCCCAGCTCCAGTTAATCTGTCTGAGGTTATCTCTCTCCTGCCACTAGACTGATCTGGGAAACAAGAGAAATTCTACCCTCTAGTAACCACCTGACTTCTTGGCTCAGTTTGGAGGTTTCTGAGAAAGAAGTTAATGAATCTAAACCATTTCTCCACAAGCCAAAGCTGATGTAGGAGAATGAGCATAGGACCCGGTATCAGCAAAATGGATCTATTCCTAGCTCTGCCACTAACAGTGGCACCTATGGAGAAGCCATTCTATGAGTCAACCCCCCACGAGTCATCACAAGGGAGAGGATGAAGTAACTGACTCAGTTATGAGTATTTCCCCAACATTACTTCATTAGCTATGGAGTCAACCAAAATTGGGACCACCAGTGAAGGGTCTGGTGGTGTTCTCGTAATTAATGAAGATGTCTGACAGCAGACCAGAGGTTAAAGGATGACAGATATAGAACTGAACATACCTTAGAGACCATATCCTTCAAACCTATGTTCCTGTTTTACTGATGGGCTAACTGGGCCCAATAGATGGGAAGGATCAGAGATGGAATTTAGAACTCAGAGGATTAACCCCTCATTTTGCAGATGAAGAAACGAGCCAGGGCACACGAAACACTTGTCCAGGGTTGCACAGGTAGTCATGAAAGTAGTAGCTTACACATAGAGAGAGCTTTACACATATTATCTCATTTGATAGTAAGTTTTTAAAAAATCAGGATCTGAACCCTGGTCCTTGGACTCCAAATCTAGCATTTTTTTTATTATAAATCAGTTTACTTAGGCTTTAGCAATCCTGTTGCACTGACAAAAGTCCAGTTTCTACACATAACAAAGTTAAGCGACCAGGGCCTGGATGAGAGGACCAAGTGCACTCAGCAATATTCCAAATGGCAAATACAACTGCATGTTTTCTCTTTCCTCAACAGTGTTCATTAACACACAGAAGAATGCCACAGTTACACAGTAACATAGCCTAAATTATGTTCTCCACATTCTTTTAGATGCATGTGGAGTAACCATCTGTCCCAGCTTCACCAAAAGAATGTATGAGGGAATCTCTTCTCTTTGACCAGGTGCTGGGACTGAGGTATGGATTGGTTGAATTTCTTGCTCAAGTGTGCAATAGGCCCCTAATCCAGGGTTGGTGTCCCCAGAGGGAGAGGATCAAAGACAGCTGCAGGTGAGGTCTCTGATGAAAATGGTGCCACTTCTTTGGCCTAGCCCAGTAGGAAGGACACTAAGTGACCAATGTAGGCTGGGCCAGGACCAGGGATGAGTTAGACTGATTAGGGCAGGTAAAAAAAGGCTTGGAATAGAGCTAAGGGAGTAGTCAGAGTTTTGTGTTCTTGGTCACCGAGTTTTTTGCGTTCTTGATGTGGGAAGGCATTGTGTCCTCCAGACTATAAACCTCTTCTTGTTTCACAGGGATGTAATAACAGTCCATGAGGGAAAAGATGAGACAAACAACAAGGAGGAGACAGGAGAACAGGATAAATTCAGCCCACTGTACCAAAGCACTTGTCTGTGCCACAATAAGTATGATGATGTTCCCCATGTCCACTGTCAAGAGCCAGGCTGCTTGTAGCACCGACTTCATGCTGGGGGGTGCCTGAGAATAGGAAAACTCAAGTCCTGTGACAGAGAACATAACCTCAGCTGCAGTAACTGTTATGTACTGTGGTAACTGCCATGCAATGGACATTTGATTGGGTGGAATATCTTCAGTTTTCCATGCCCAGAGACCCTGATCAGAACGCTCTTAGGATTATGAGGATCAAACATAGTGCCAGGTACATAATAAGTGCTACGTAAATGTTAGTTACCCTCCTCCTCCTCATTTTTAAAGAAGCAGTCTCATCCCAGATGCAGGACTACCAAAGAGGCTATCTATTCATGGTTTATTGCCTTTTTATTGTGGGGGGGGGGTGGTGCTGTGGCTAGCACATTCTGGGCCTTGCTACCAGCTGAGTGAAATAAAAGGAGAGAGAGAGTTTCTAGCTGAATAAGAAAGAAGGAGAGAGAGGGGGATGTATTCCATAGTCTGTTTATTGCAGAACCATTTCATACAGAGCCCCAAATCCAGCATTCTTTTCTCTACAGAATTCTGCTTCTGTGAATATGCTTGAGCTGGTTTTGGTTGTCTTCTATTTTAACATAAAATATCAAAAAATCATTTTGTTTAAAAAAATAACCACTTTAAAACAAACTTTCATTTATATGAATAACTACTCAGGTACCCTAGAGTTATTTATCACCTTTCCAGGTCATTGTCCATCTATAAATTCTGAGAAACTCCAAATATGATACAATCTATGATCATCTCCACAATTCCACTGGAAGGCAAAATGTTTGACCATTTAAAAAAGAAAGTTATATTTCCTCATGCAATTAGAACTCCCGATGAAACTCATGGAAAATAATGACAGTGGATGCTCTTCCCTGGTCCCTGAGACCACACCCTAGGTAGGGCTGTCAGTCAGTATTTTCTTAGCACAGGGCTTACCCTCCAGCTCCCCCAGCCTCCCCCACGTCAAAGGCACTTTCTCTCATGTTTCCTCCTCTGTTTCTACCCATTAGGATTCACTCAGTCATTTTGCAAGGTGTGGCCCTGGGGGAATCACTAGTCTTTGCCATATAAAATGGCTTCTCCATTATGGTCCTTATCCTATAAGCCTACCATGTCACTGAGAATACTCCAGAGTTGGCCTAGATTGACCTGAAGACCATCACCCCCTTGTATTTCTGAGCAAATCCAGTTAAATCAATTGAGATGGTATCATGAACAGAATGCCAGACCTGGGGGCCAGGAACCCTGGAAGACCTGAGTCCTCCTCCTGAATCCTGTCCCTAGCCTTGTGCCCTCATTCTCAATTTACACGACCACTAAATGGTGATCATGACACCTACCTCCCGGGGCTGCTATGAGGACTGAATGAGATCATGTGTTTTCAGTGTTTTGCAAACCTTGGAGCACTATTTGAGCTCTTATTAGGAGAAGCTGTACTGGAGGTGTTGGGCATGGCCCCAATGTCAAGGTTATCAAGGCCAGATCTCATTCTCTTGCCTTGGGCTTACTCATCTTCCAATACTCCCTTCAATGTCTCTGGGTAGGCTGTGTGGTCTTCCCTTAGAAATATCAAAGAAAAAGACATTGCATCCAGCACTGACCAGATGGTCTGACTCTTCCAGGAAGGATCATTAATCCCAACGACAAATGTAAACAGAGTTCTTCATGGACTAATTTACTGGGGAGGCCCTAAACGGGGTCTTCTGGACTTGAATGGCTCTAAATTTCAGCAGATCTCTTTGATTTCTTTGCTCTTGCTGCCCCCCCAAGGGTAAGATTCTCATACGGTTGCTCCATAGTTAAGGGTGTGTGACCCCTTGCTCTAGCTCCTGAGCTCCAGAAGATGGGCTCTGTGCCTGGCTCGCAGCTTTTGATAAGTCAGTCGATGATACTGACTCAGAAAAGGGTAAAGTTCATGGAAAGCTTAAAGAATTGGAGCTTGGGCTCCCCTGAAGGTCAGCAGCAGCCATAACACTGGGTGACTGAAACTTCCTGCAAAGACAAGTATTTGTTTAAAAGGGCTGCTACAAGTTCCAGTAAAGAGCCTTGCATTCAAGGAATTTCAGAGAATCTCCAAATAGGACAGGATATCAGAGGCCATCTAATCTGACCCTTAACTGAACACTAATTTTCTCTATAAAATGGTGGGGAAGAGGCAGGTAGGGGGTCACACTGAGTTCTCTCTTCACAGGGCTGCATCTTAGCGGCTGCCGTTGGGTCCAGACATTCCATTATTGCATGCCGAAGTAGCCACTACCTGAAGACTTCCATGATGGAAACCCTCATTTGGGGTGACCTATTCCACTTTTGACATAGTTAGGAAGCCTCTCCTGAAGTCTCAGTCTCATTTTCCTCATCTGTGGAATGGGATGACAACACCTGTGACCTCAAGGGCTGTTTTGAGCTTTCAATGAGATGCTCCATGGAAAGCTCTAAGTGACAGTAACAGATGACATTCACCAGCGCTCACCAGGCGCCAAGCACCTTAAAGCTTTTATCTTATTTGAGCCTCACAACAACACTGAGGGGCACTACTATTATTATTCCCATTTTACAGTTGAGAAATTGAGGCAAAGAGAAGTTTAGTGACTTGCCCAGGGTCATACAACCAGCAAGTGTCTGAGGCTGAGTTTGAACTCAGTTATTCGAGGAGGTAACAGCTAAGTGGTACAGCGAATAAAGCACCAGCCCTGGATTCAGGAAGACCTGAGTTCAAACCCAGCCTCAGATACTTGACCCTTACTAGCTGTGTGACCTTGGGCTAGTCACCTAACCCCAACTGCGTTGTCTTCCTCCCTCCAAAAATAAATAAATAAGGAAGTAAATGAAGGAAGGAATGAATAAATGAATAAAATCATTTACTCCTGACTCCAAGGTCAGCCAGATGGTGCAGTAGATGGAACACTTGATTTGGAATCAGGAAGACTCTTCTTCCTGGGCTCAAATCTGACCTCAGATACTTACTAACTGTATGACCCTGAGTAAGTCACTTCACCTTGTTTGCCTCAGTTTCCTCATCTGTAAAATGAACTGGAGAACGAAATGGCAAACCGTTCCAACATCTTTGCCAAGAAAACCCCAAGCAGGATCCCAAAGAGTTGGACATGACTGAAGTGACCGAGCAGCACCAGTCCCTGACTTTATACCTGCAGCTTGGTCCCCTGTACCACTTCGTGCTCCTCAGAACCCTTGGCATTCCCAAGACCCTTTCAGGGGTCTGTGAGGGCAAAACTATGTTCACAGTAATGTCATTATTTTCCTATTAAATGACTCCTCCCTTTTCCAAGGTCACATCTCTGGGAGGTCAGCTTTCTTCATATATTTCAATCAAAGCTGTATATCACAACAGATTGAACACAGAAGGAATTGGGAGAATCCAAGGGTCTCCCTTTAAACCAGGTATTGAAGAGATTTGCAAAAATGTATCAAAACAACACCTTCCTTCTCACTAAATGGTTGCTTTTGTTTTGTCCTTTGGCAGATAAGAGCTTACTATTTGTGAGGCACCTTGCTAAGCACAAAAGATACAAAGAAAGCAAAAAACCCAGGCCCTGCCCTCAAGGAGCTCACATTTTAATAGGAGAGATGGCATACCAACAACAAATGCCTACCAGGTATAGACAGTGTAAATGAGAGGTAAGGGAAGTGTTAGGACCCCGAGGAGGGGGAGGGACCCCAGAGGCCACCTCACCCAATCCAGACCAGGACAAGCATCTTCTCAACAAACATACCTCTGGCCTCCCCTTCACCACCTGCAGTAATGGGAAGCTCACCACCCCTAGCAGCCCTTTCTACTTTGTGTGTCTCTCACAGATGGGCTCACCTCTGCCTCCCTGTAGTAATTGGGTATTTACTTCCTAAGAAGATGCAACGTTTCCCCTGCTTCAATTTCCAGTTACTGGATAAAAGGCAGCTCCCTGACAGCGCGACTCCTGCCTGCCAGGACTGTGTTCATGGAAGCCTCAGGGAGGGAGCTGACACACAGAATCATTGATATTCTTGTCACATCAGCACCAAGGGCAGGAAGCACATCAGCTCTGAAAACGCTGACCATCGAGGTCTGCTGGCTCATAAAATGAAAGATCCAACTTCCATGGAGGGCTCCCAACCCTGGGGAGAAGAACTCATTCAGCCAGTCAGCCAGCTGCTACTTAAATGGCTGCCAGGCATCTTTTGGTGTGCCCACCTCTGCAAGGGATACAGAGATGAATGAGCCGCTATCACCAGTGCCAGTGTAGAGCCAAGATACAGTGCCAAAGTAAAGAGGACTCAGAGGTTGGAGACAGGATGGCTTGTTTTAGGCTGGGGAGAGGAAGCAAGAGCAATTGAGCTGGGTCCTAAAATGTATGCAAGATGGGCAGGCAAAGATGAAGGAAACCAGATGGTGGGAGGGGATTCCAGACAAGAGGAAAGACACAGGGCAGGGAAAGTGCAGCACATGCCAGAAAAGGCCAAGTGGATGGCCAGGTTATGTGAGTGAAGGAGGAAGCATAGTGGCCCTGAAAGCCAGGCCCAAGAATCCAGTTTGTTACTGAAATACTACATGTCTAAAGGTCACATGTGTACACATACATGCGTATGGATATGTGTATATGTGGGCATGGGTGTATGCACATATACATGTATATGCACACATAATTAGGTATTACAGGTATAACAGCAATCAATTTAGCAAATACTTAGCACTTAGTAACTTAGGGCTAAGTACGGAAGGTGTGAACTCTTCTCCTGTCCCAACGTGGCAGGAGGGGTTGGCTGAGACAGGAGGCCAGTGTGTGTATATAAGAAGAGTTCTAGAGACAGAGAGACAGAATTGGGTATCTTCCTCCTGGTGGCTCCTGTTGGAGGGAGCAGGATTGTCCCATGGGAGCTGGGCTGCTGGACTGAAGAAGTGAGTTGGAGTTTTCTTGAGAGAGACAGAGAGAGAGACAGAGAGAGAGAAAGAGAGACAGAGAGAGAGACAGAGACGGAGAGACAGAAACAGAGAGAGAGACAGAGAGAGAGACAGAGAGACAGAGACAGAGAGACAGAGACAGAGAGAGAAAGAGAGACAGAGACAGAGACAGAGAGAGACAGAGACAGAGACAGAGAGAAAGAGAGAGAGTTTCTTTTCCAGCATCTGGAAGCTGACTGAGAACTGAGTTGGAGTTTTCCTGAGACTAGAATCTGGTAAAGGCCTCCTGGAAGGCTGATATTTCTGGGTCGTAGGGCCAGCTGAACTGCTGGAGGACTGAGGAAGCACGACCAGGATAAGACTTTGTTGGTTCCTGGCTTGGCTGATCTTTGAGTTCCTGGCAACAGTAGTGAAGGCTCTGAGATGTGACCCTGTGAACTTCAGTGTGTACCAGGGACTACCTGGAGGACTCAACAAGGACCTGGGAGGTGTCTACCTCTGAGGACTGGATGAGAACCTGGGAGCTGTCTGCCCCTGAATCCACGTGACTGTTTGGTGGATTCAGGAGGGAGCTGGGGCCATGGAAGGGAATCCAGGGAATCAGAGAGACCACCCAGAGTCAAGATGAAGAAAAGGCCTCCCCTTGGATGAAACTGAGGTTTGCTGGACACCGAGGGGTGGAGGGTTTGTGTGGTTTTCTAATGACTGTATTTAGTGATTAATGATATTTAGTAATTGTGAATCTAGATTAGTGACTGACTAAGTTAATGGTTTCCCCATGAGTGGAAGATTGATTATTGTATTGTGAATTGATTAAATGCTTAAGTAAGGAGGGAAACCAGATGACTATCCTTTTGTTTGTTGTTCTAAATATTGTCCCCACTGTAGTGAAAACTGTGTGGACATTCTAATGTTAAGCTGTGGTGAACAATGTAGTGTGATTCTCCATAAAATGTAATGCTGTGAATATTATACTGTACTTTGATTTGTTGTGAATATTATATTATGATTTGTTGTGAATGTTTGCCTTGATTTGCAATGGAATAAATGGAGTGTTCACTATACTGTGTAATCAGAACCTTAAAAGCTGTTCACAGTAGCATTCTTTTGGGAATTTGCTTGTGCAT
>CM053593.1:386427653-386453610 GCA_028646575.1 Pseudocheirus occidentalis | reverse complement strand
ACATTTTTCACCAGCCCACACTGCCTCTCCTGGGCTTGGTGTTTCCTCTTCCATCACTCTAGTCACCAGGCAATGGTGCCTCACCCGTGTTCATAGAATGCCTAAGTATTTGCAGCACAGGAAAGGGACATTTTCTTGCTAACCTCCACCTTATCCAAATGAGATTTCAGAAATGAGAACATATGCACATAGTTTACTGTGATGTGACCCCACAGTCAGAACACAGCAGGTTCTTGGAGTAACGTGACTCACCACCACACACACCTCCAGTCAAAGGACTGGTCTTGCCCTTTCCCATGGAACATAATTGCCAGAGCAGGTATCTGATGATAGCCCAATGTCTCAACAGGTTGTGGTCCATGAAAGTGCTTTGCTACACGTGACAAAGTGACGGTAAATGTGAAATATGTAGACAATCATGAGACCGCATGCTTCTCCTTTCAGCATGACTAATGTGACAGCAGCTAAGTCACCACCTTCCTGGAACCTCAGTTTCCTCATCTATAAAAGAGGGGGTTGGAATTTGAGGCTGTTGATTTCCCTTCCAGGTCTAGATTTATGATGCCCCATCCTATGAGCCTAAAGCTAGTTCTGGTACTAGGGCAGGAAATGCCATGACACCTTCCCCATTATGGCTGCTGCCAAGTTCTCTCTGCCTGGAACGTCCCTTACTTGTTCTCTCAAAGCACAAACCCCACATTTCATGAAGTCTTCCCTTTGAAAATATCTTCAGTTGATTCTGTGTGTATCTTGTTTGTATAAAGTAGTTTGCACGTTTTCTCTCCTATTAGACTGGGAGCTTCTTGAGGGCAGGAACTATCTTTCACCTTTCTGTGCATTTCTAGGGCTTTGCTCAGTGCCTGATACATGTAAGAGCTTAAATACTCATTGACTGCTTGACTGCTCTAGACATCCCAGCTAAAAGTGATAGTTCTCTCCTCCATGTTCTTTTAGAATTTGATTCACATCTTTCTTGTGCACTTATGAACCCTTACTGTGTTCACAGAATGGATTCTGATCTGTGCATAAAAGTCATACCCATCCCCAACACATAATATCCCTAACAAGTGGCTGAACTGCTTCCCCCTGAAGACCTCCAGTGAAGAAGAACACACATTACTATGACCTCCCAGAAATCTTTGGGACAGCTTCCTCTGTGAGGAAGATACCTTCCCTTCTAAGGCTTTCCAGCTTCCCCGACTGGCTCTCTCCAGTAGAGGGAATGTGAGTGTCCTCATATAGGACTTCCCTCTACCATTACTATCCCAAGCCCAGTCTCTGCCTATTGGACTGCCTTCTCCAGGTTAAGATCCTTGTTTTACTTATTCCAATGAGGCCAAACATCTCTTTCCCCTGCTGTACACAGCACAAACATTCTGTAAATGTGTGTTAATGGACTGAATGATGTTTTAATTCTACCATCAGTGGTTTTCAGGTAGAATCAAGACCTGAACTAAGACTGAAATATAATCAGGCATTTCTCCTCAGCTGGCTTTCCTCTTTGGGGCCTGAGTGGAGCTTTGGTTTGTCTTTGGTTTGTCAAAGCCAATTTTGTGCAAGAGTTTGCTTGCCAAGCCAAATGTAGGCTTGGTCCTGATGGATAAGAGGCAAGTGGCTGCCCAAGCTTCTTCATGCCACCTTCTCCCAACCATGCCCAGCTGCCATCAGCACACTTCAAGGAGAGATGGCCTTTGTGGAAGCCTGGATGTTCCCCCCTCCCCAGCTATTGGAGGAATCACTGATCTCATCCAACAAAAAGATACGAGAAGCAAAACCTACAGAAATCTTTTCTTAAAAGATTTTATCCTAGAGTTGTGAATGAGATGAATGAAAGTAGGGGGGAAATATTGGGTAGGCTGCTTGCTGTATTATCATTGGAGTCTCAGTCCAGGAAAAATCAATATTTATAGAATGAGAGAAAAGAGGCTTTTCTCATTCCATGAGTCAGTGAGGCAGGACACAAAACACATGCAATTTGGGGTCTGATGATTGTCTGTCAGTTATTGTATGCCTCTAGATAGGTCACTTAGCCACACTGAGACTCAGTTTCCTTTTAAAATGAATACAGCAAAGATATACAGGTACTGGAGTAGGGAGATCCATTTTGTCCTACTGGAAAGTCAGAGGGGTGATGGGGGAGGATATTGGAGAGAGCAGATTTGGGGAGGGGGGGTATACAGTGGGATCGCTGTTTGGGGGTGGTGGGTAGGGGAAAGACAGGGAGAAAATTTGTAACTCAAAATCTCATGGAAATGATGTAAACCAAATTAAACAAAAGTTTTTTTTTTTAATCAACAAATAAGGGGGGTGGAGCCAAGATGGCAGCATAGAAGCAGTAAAGTTTCGCAGCTCCCACACAGCCACCCTAAATATCCATAAAATACAACTCAAACAAATTTTAGGGCTCCCAAACTCACAAAAATACAGAAAACACATCTCTTGCTGAAGGCAGGTCGGCAGCAGGGGCTCATCGCAGCAGGCTGGGAGCCATGGCCAGCCCAGCCCAAAACTGAAACCCTGGCCATGCCACGGAAGGGCAGGATCTGCTACAACCAGCAACTGACTCCACTGGGGTGCTTCAGAACTCCTCATCCCAGGATGAAAAGCCCCAGTTCCCCGGTGCCGTGGCCAAGTTCGTGGAGAAGCCCAACTTCATTAAACTCAAAGTCCTTTCCAGCATCCTCATCTACTGGGTGATGTCCTGCCAGTACCAGATCATCAATGCCAGGGAGAACCCCCAGCTGCAGCAGGAGGTGGTCTTGAAGCTGTACAGAAAAATGACCCTTCTCAACACCATGGACAAAGTTCTCTACGAGTGCCAGAGGCAGGGCAGGATCACTTTCTGCATGACCAGGTGTGGGGAGGAGGGCAATGCTGCTGCCCTGGTGTTTGGGCAATACTGAGAGGCAGGGATGCTGATGTACCATGGCTACCCCCTGGAGCTGTTCATGTCCCAGTGCTACGGCAACTTGCGCAACCCCAGAAAGGGGCACCAGATGCCCATCCACTACAACTGCAAGGGAAGGAACTTTGTCACCATCTTCTCCCCACTGGTCACGCAGATCCCTCAGGCTTTGGGAAGCGCCTACGCAGCCAAGAGGGCCAGTTCCAACCAGGCTGTGATCTGCTACTTCAAGGAGGAGGCAGCCAACCAGGGCAATGCCCATGCCAGCTTCAACTTTGCCACCACCCTGGAGTGACCTATCGTCTTCTGCCACAACTGCTATGCCACCTCCACCCCCACCTCGGAGCAGTATGGAGTGATGGCATCACAGCCTGAGGCCCTGGGTATGGCATCATTCCATCCAAGGGGACAGCAATGATGTGTTTGCAGTGTACAATGCCACTGGAGAGGCCCGGAAGCTGGCAGTGGCTGAGAACTGGCCATTCCTCATCAAGGCCTTGACCTACAGGATCAGTCATCACAGCACCCATGATGACAGCTTGGCCTCTACCCCATCTCCTGGCTGCACCACTACTTGCAGAGCCAAGGGTGGTGGGATGAGGAGCAGGAAAAGATCTGGATGAAGCAATCCAGCAAGAAGGTGACAGAGGCCTTCGAAAAGGCTGAAGCAAAGCTGAAACCCTAGCTTGGCCTCCTCTTCTCAGATGTGTACCAAAAGATGCCAGCCCAACTCCAGAAGCAGCAGGAAGCCTTAACCAGCTACCTGCAGAACTATGGCAAGCGCTACCCACTGGACCATTTTGAGCAGTGAGAGGATCAGGGGCCAGGGCCCAGACCCCCCCCATGCCTCCAGAGTCTGGCCCTGGCTGGGCTCCCCTCCACTCCCTTCTGTTGTCAGTAAAGCTTGGAGAGGGGGACCATGCCAGAGACTTTGATAAGAGAGTTGGGGGATGAGGGTGAAGCAGAAGCTGTCCCATGGCTATCTGAACCCTTCTGATAGACAGAACTCCCCCCAACATTAGCACGCCTTAGAAAGCCCTCCCTCTTCCCCATGGTCACTTCACCTGAGAAGGTCGGGGCAGGAGGGGGACAGGACAGTGATCTCTATCACCTCCTATCTAGGACGGTGACTCTTTTCCAAGCTAGAGCTGCTGGTCCAGGGGCGGCTAGGTAGTGCAGTGAATAGAGCACTGGCCCTGGAGTCAGAAGTACCTGAGTTCAAATTGGGCCTCAGACACTTAACACAAAAAACTAGCCGTGTGACCTTGGGCAAGCCACTTAACCCCAACTGCCCTCCAAAAAAAGCAAAATAAATAAATAAATAAAAATAGAGCTGCTGGTCCCTTAACCCCTCAAAAAAGACTCAGGGCTTAGAGTAGGTCTCACAGACCAGAACATAAATAGATTTATACTAAAGTGTGTTGGGTCTGGGAGGGGTCAAAAATAGTGCACTTGGATGGCTGGGAGTCAATAAAGATTTCTTTGTATTTGGAAAAATAAAATAAAGTAAGTATGGTGATTCTGCCACTGCTGAGGCCCTTCCCTTCTCTGTCCTGGAGCACAGGTTTGTATGACTGACACACTTGCATACTTCTACCCAATCATTTTTCCTAGATGACATACATAATCGTGCCATTTCTTTGTTCAAATAGCTTCAGTGGTTGCCTATCACCTCTAAGACAAAGGATAAACTCTTCTATTTGGCCTTAAAATCCATTGATAACCGTGTGGAACAATGGACAAGGAACAACTGGGTTCAAATCCCTCCTCAGACACAGGTCTTCTTGGCTCCTGGACCTGAACTCTAACCACTGCACCACCCAGCCACCTCCTCTGACGATCCAGGTCAAATGTTCTGCAAACATTGTAGTGTTCTGTCCACACAAGGAAGTGGATGATGATGGCATACCCCAAATTATAGGCTCATTGCCATCACATTCCTTCAGTTCTGGGGAGTCAAGTTAGCAATGTTCTTGCTCATTGTCCAGAAATAAATCATTTTGAATAAATGCTAAAAAAGAGAGGCAGTTGTGGGCAATGGAAGGGGTGCAGGATACAAAGGGCCAAGGCAGCAGGATCACCAGTTTAGGCCTACAAGGGACGCCGGAGGTCGTCTCATCCAACCCCCTCATTAGACCCTCTTTACACATGGAATACTTAAAATCCCAACAATTTCTAAGGCCACACTATGTGGCTAAGAGAGCCTGTCATTTCTGAGCACCACAGACTGCACTCCCTGTGAAATCAAAAAGGGAGGGAAGGTGAGGGGACTTGCCCAGGCCTTGCCACTAATCTCTTTGGCACACAGTAGGAGGCTAATCAATTTTTGTGGATTAATTGTCCAATTCACAAGCTGAGCAGGCAATCAAACTGCAGTTTTCTGAATCCACATCCAACTCTCTTTAGAATCTGGGTTCAAATCCTGACTCCGCTAAGTCCTACCTATGACCTCTTGGGTTCACAATTTCTTCATAATAATAGGTTTGGTGCCCTTTAAGGTCCAGACCAGCTCAATCTATGATCTTAACTGAAACTCCCTCAGGCATCGAGATTCCCTTTGAAAAACTTCAAATCATCTGTGAAGAGGCCCTTTTGCTTTCCACGTGGGGTTGATGAGTAAGCTTGTAGTTATTAGCCAAAGGCCAAATAACCTAGCAAGAATGAAACCCTTGACTCCTCCAAAGATCGATTTTTCTACATGTTCGAGACAAAACCATGGTACTCCATCCGTTTTCCAGCAATCATAAAGTTCCTGCAGGTGGAGTCAGTAAATGTTTCAGATATTTCCAATTCCTCGAACAAGAAGCCTGTGTTTTTTGTTCATCTCTTGTGGGCAAATTTTTCCTTCCTCGAGAAAAAACATGTAGTCTTTTTTGGGGAATTGTGATTCCAGCATGGAGCGTATGTCTGTGAAGTTCAAAATTGTTGGTATCTCTTAATAATATAATGTACCTTCTTGTATTGTTGAAGTATTAATTATTCAGTATATCCAGACTCAATAAGATCAGTGTGTCAGGTGATGTACAAAGCCTTCCTGCTGCATTATTAATGTGGACTGTTTGCAGGCACACCATGCTGAAGGCAGTTTTCTCTAAAATGATTCCTCACACATCCAGGGTGGTGTGGGGAAAATAAAAAAACAAAAAACAGCGACCTTCGATCAACCAAATTCTTCTATTAATGTCCTTGGTTTAAAAACCTTTTAAAAGGTTTTTCAAAGTTTTCAAAGGACTTTCAAAACCAACAATGCACAATGGGCTGAATGAATAAAAGCATGCTATCAAAGCCAAAATTCAATAAATTTAATTGATATTCATTAAGTGCCTGGTGTGAGTCAGATGCTAGACTAGATAGTGGAGATCTCACCATTGAGGCAGAGGTTCAGTTCTCTGCCTTAATGTACCCATATATTCCTCTCTAGCTAACCCCTGGCCTCTTTTTGACTGAGGCAAAATGCAGGTTATTTCAAGTATTTGCATGAATGAGTGAGCAGCATCCATTCCAGTGGCTGTGAATGGACAGGCACAAGGAGACGTTGGAGAAGAAGCAGACCCTTCCATGGAACTTATCTAGATCCCTGAGGAATTCAGTCCCCCTACTGGGTCAGGACATGGTCCTTGCTCAGAGATGTCTAGAGGGTTGGTGGCTGTCCACCACTCCAGTCTTGGCTCAGGTCTAACTTCTTTTGCCTTTGGTCAGTTCAACTCTAACATGTGCAAAAAAGAAATGGTTGAATTAGATGACCAGTATGGTCCTTCCCAGCCCTAAACCTATAATCCTAGAACTGAATGAAGGAGAAACTTTTCAAGGTAGCAAATTACATCAAGGATGGTAACAATGCAGATATTACTTGTCAGAATCTATGAGATGCTACCAATGAAGAACTCAGAGACAAATTCATGCCTTTTAAGGCCAATATAAGTAAGAAAGAGAAGGCTAGTGAACTGAATCTAATCCTTTGAAATAAAGAACTTGAAAAAGTAAGGAACCAATAAAAACCAGAGGAGGAATTACAGACATCAGAGCACAGATAAATACAAAACAGAAAAGAATGAGAATGATAAATAAACCAAGAACTGTTTTTTAAAAGACTAATTAAGTTGCTAAACAATTAAGAAGTCTAATCACAAAAGAAGAGCCCAAACCTAGAGCACCAAAATTGGAAATTAGAAAGGAGGGCTCAGCGCAAAAACCACACAAATCAAGAAAATGAGCCAAGATTATTACTACCTCCAGCTATATGCTAATCAATTTAGGAATCCAAAAGTAATGACTAGCTCTCTCCCCAAACTAACAAAACCAAATGAAGACAATAAAATAAACCCCTGGCAAGAGGTGAAATCTGACCTAACATAAAAGAGCTTCCTTGCAAAAAGCTACGGGTGCTAAACAGATTCAAGGTCGAATTCAACTCATAAATCAATCCGATATTGTATGGTTGGTTTTAAAACAGAAAAATCAAGGAGGATCTCAGTACTTTCTGTGGAACAAATCTACTGATGGTCCTGAAACTGAATGGGAACAAAAGTGGGAAAGAAGCTCATATTGGTGCAAAGAACCATGTAGATGTAAAAATTCCCAATAAAATATACCCAAATAAAAGATGGAAAAAAAATCCATCGTGACCACAGATGATTTATGGGATAAATAAAAGAATAGTTTGCTTTGAGGGGAATGATCGATACCATAGATTTTATCAATAACATAAAAAAGAAAAATGACACGATTGTATTATTACATACAGAGAAAGCTTCCAATAAAATACAGCATTCATTTAGGTCAAAACTATTTCTAAGCATAGATACAGAAGGCTCTCTAAAAAATAGGATTAAACGTTATATATCAATTCACTAATTTGTATTATAAACAATGGAGAAATGCTAAGAGGATTCTAATTTTGAAAGAGAGGTTTAAAAGGGTTGTTTTTTCTCCGCACTGTCACTTAAGACATTTTTAGAAATCTTAGGAAGAGTAATACTTACAGAAAAACAAAACAAGGCATGGGAGTCAGCAATGGAGAAATGAAAACTGCTTTGTTTACAGACAAGATAACTGGATACTTAGAAAACCAAAGACAGTCAACAATCACAAAACCAAACCCCCAAATAACCCTAAATCCAAACCCCTGATGGTGGTAATAAGGGACCTTAGGGAAGTAAGAAGCTACAAGAGAAACTCATAAAAATTATATACACTCCCATTGACTAACATCAAGAACCAGCAGGAAAGGAAAAAGAGAGATAGCCTTTGTAATGATGACAAAACACCTCATATATTTGGACCTTAACTTATCTAGAAATACAAGAGACCTGTTAAAAACCAATTTCACAGTGGCCACTGTCTCTCTCTGGGACTCAGTTTTCTCCCCTGTTGAACCAGTTGGCCTCTGAGGTCCCTACCAGCCTTAAATCTATGAGCTTATGACCCCACAAGAAGTGAAGGGATGAAGTGCTATTACCTGCTTATTGTTAGGTGGAGCATAATATATTACTGTTAATATATCCTACATTGACTTACAGATTTAATGTGATGGCCATTGAACTACCAATAGATTCTGTTATTGACTTGGAAAATGAAAAGCTATGAAATCAAAAGAGAACTGATGAAATGGTGACTAGAGTTACCAGACATTATGGATCATAGTTAAGAGTTGGTGAAGCTGCTGGGACCTCAGAGTTTATCAGTCTTACACCTCTATTTTACAAGTGAGGAAACTGAGGCTCAGAACAGGGAAGTGACTTGCCCAGGACTACACAAGGGCTGAAGTGACAGAGCCAGGATTCAAACTCAGCTTGTCCAGCTCCCAGTCACAAACCCCCCTAGATCAGCTAGGGTAGCACTTTCCCTCTGTTCGTTATTTCCAATTGATCTTCCATATGCTTTGTTTGTAAATAGCTGTTTGTGTGTTGTCTTCCTCATTAGACTGTGAGCTCCTTGAGAGCAGGGAAGCTCTTTTTATTTTTATTTTTATTTTATATGTTCCCCGCTGCTGTGCCTGTTCCTGGCATATAGTAGATACATAATAAGTGCTAATTGATTGAATTTCTAGTATATCATAATTTCAAAAGTATAAATAATAATAACACCAATTATATACAATGAAATAATAATAAAATTGTTTAGAACCAGAAAAAAGTAAAAACCAGTAGAATATATTAGAGAACCCAGAAATAGTACCCAACACATGAAAAGCATCTTTTATTTAAATTTATTTATTTATTTTGTTTAGTTTACAACATTCAGTTCCACAAGTGGAACTTTTGCCTACACTTGCAATTTTATCAAGTTTATCCACTATCCGGTTCCTGAGGAACTCCCTCCATTAATGTAGAGTTGTTCCTCAACAGTATTTTAGCTTCTTGGAAAGTTTGAGGAACTAAGAAGTTAACTTGCACAGGTTCACACAGCTAGTACATGTCTAAGAGAGGAATGTAACCCCTAACTCCAAAACTGACCCTTTTTTCACTAGACCTTGCTTCCCTTTTTTTTCCCTTCCCTGATCTTCCCTATGCTCACGCATATTTCAATCTCTGTCTCTCTCTCTTTCTCTCTGTCTCTGTCTCTCTCGATCTCTGTCTCTCTCTCTTTCTCTCTGTCTCTGTCTCTCTCGATCTCTGTCTCTCTGTCTCTCTCTCTGTCTCTCTCTGTCTCTCTCTGCCTCCCCCCCCCTTCTCTCTACCTCCCCTTACTCTCTCTTTTTCTCTCACACACAGATCTAGGATCTGATCCATCCATACTTTGATAAATGCTAAAGAATAGAGTCACTATTCAATAAAAACCACTTGGCTACACAGAGAAATATTGGCTTGAATCTATGTCTCACACCATCTAGTCCAACAAACTCCAATTGAACCAACCTGATAAGTAAAAATAATATGTCACAAAATGACCATGGGGGAAAGGGTAATTTTTTTTGTCTCAATTCTGGAAAGAAGATTTTATCAAACAAATAAAAAAAAATTATTGGAGTCACAATCAATAGGTTTCAGAATGTGAAGATAAAAGGATTTTGGCCGAACAAAAAACACTTGCTTTAAAATGAAAAGAAATGAATCATATTAAAAAGACACTGGAAGTGAATATATCAGATAAAGGTCTGACATCCAGAGTTGAGAAGTAACTGAATTCTAGGTGTAAGATGAAGAGGACAGACTACTCAGGTAGGAATCACCAAAGGATGTAAGCAGACAATTTCAGAAAGAGGAAATAGAAACTGCTCTATACAAATCAAAGCAACTGCAGACGATCTCCTTACTGGAAGCCATATCTTTCCCATTGAAAAGACAAAGATACTGATAAATGATAAAATCCAGTGTTGGTGGGACTGAAAGAAAACAGGCCATCTAATTCACTGCTGGTGAGATTAAAAACTGGTACAAACATTTTACAAGGCAATTTAAAACTAGTCACAGAACTCAGCCAACAAATCGGCTGGCCTTTATTAACTTAATTAATCATATCCTTTAACCTGGTGAATCTATCCTCAAAGCATCATAAAAAAGAGAGAGAGAGAGAGAAACACATATATCTATACAAAAATATTTGTAATCACTTCATTCATAGTAGAAGAAAAAAGAGAAAAAACAGCCTATGTCAAATGAATGAAAATTCATTGAATAAAGATAGTATTTTAAATATAATAGAATATCGTGGTGCTGGTAAGAATGAAGACTAATGGAGACTCCAGGTCACGTGGAACCATCAGTACAAAGTGGTGGAGAGTGAAATCAGCAGAATGAAATCTGCTTCTATATCTGCTCCAACTCAAAATACAAAGTCAGCACAATTAACTTCAGATATCTGTAGGAGATGCAGAGCACAAGTGCGCCCTTCGCTAATTTATTACTGGTCACTGTCTCATTCTGCCTTTAAATGCCGGGACTTTAGGTAAGATTCTCCACCTGATCTAAGTGTTTCATTGATTATGTTTGCTTGTGGATAGTTATTGCGTTTCCATTTTTTTAAAAGGTTGTTTAGTTAGAAAATGATGAAATATGAGTGATTTGGTTTGATTGCAAGACAATAATCATAACATATTTTTATGACATTTTAAAGATTAAAAAACACTTTACAAAAATTACCTAATTCAATTTGCACAAAAACTCTGTGAGGTAGGTTACTACTGGTCTTATAACCATTTTGCAGACTAGAAAATTGAGTTTCAGAGAGGTCAAGTGAGTTTCCATGTAGTTATTATTAATTGTGTCAGAATTAGAACTCAAGACTTCCTGATTCAAAGTCCAGCCCCCCAGTTACTCCCCAGCACTGGTTTTCTTCAGATTGGAAAGTTGTGTGAAATAATTCAGGGAAGTAGTAGGTGGGGAGAGCTTTGATTCAGACTAAGGAGTCTGGAACAAGATTCAGTAAGGAAAGAGGCCATTGAACAGTTTGGAGTTAAGGAGAACAGATCCCTGAATCAGAGTCAAAGGAGCACCTAGGAAACAGGGGGATAAAGGGGAGAGAGCACCCAGCAAAGAGAGAGTCACAACATCTGAGGTCGTTCCTCACCTCTGCCACTAACTGCCTAAGTCAGCTGGAACAAGGAAATCACTTACCATGCCTCCCAAGGCTCAGTTTCCCCACTTGTAAAGTGAAAATGTTGTAGAATGTCTCTAAGGTCCCTTCCAATTGTTTCTGTGATCTTGTGAACCCAAGTCCTTCTACTATCTGTCTGTATCTGTCTGTACTTCAGTACCAGTACCTGTCTGTACTTCAGTATTCTCATCTTTAGAATTGGGGTTTGATACCTCAAATGTCCTTTTAATTTAGGAACCAGGTATAAATCTGTGATCTCATATTCTTACAGGTTGGTGCTTGAAGAAGATTAAACTGGTGTCTGTGCCAGGAAGGGAGAAAGTGGAGGCAAGGGAACATTTTAGAGTTAAGTCTGGAGGGAAAAATGTTGTTGTTGTTGTTTGCTTTGCTTCAGGCAATAGGCAGTTCTTTCTCTTCCCATCAATATTTAGCTTAAGCAGGAGAAATCAGAGAGCCTTGTGCTTTTTGTCCTAAGGCTTGTTTCCAAGTTTCTAAGAAGTCATTGCTTAGATTTGGTACCAGAAAAGAAAAAAAGAAAAAAAAAAGAAGCTAATGTGATCTTGGACAGCATTAAAGGAGGAATAACTTCAGAAACAAGGGGGTGAGTGCCCTGCCCAGAGCAGACCATTGCTGTAATACTGCATTCTGCTCACAGTATTTAAGAAGGATATTGGCAGGCCAGAGAGTCATAAGCAGAGTGCAAACCAGAAGATGATGGGTCAGGAATCCAGTTTTTAAAAAACTGGGGACTTTTAGCCTGAAGAAGAGCCATAAGGCATTAGATGTCAGGCAAAGGAAAATTCAGACCATCCCTGACCGACACAAGAGGGCAGAATCACACGCAGAGGGTCGGGAGTACAAAGAGACAAATGTAGATGGCTGTTAGTGAGCTTGATGTTTCCAATGTACCTTCCCTCCTGACATCCTTGGAAGGGAGAGAGCAGAGATTATTTCCACTTTGTCCATGGAGAAACTGAGGCTCACAAAAGTCACTCAACTACTTGATGTCAGAAACAGAATCTGCTTTGATACTCCTGCTTCTGAGTCCAACATAACTTTCTCCTAGACCTCTCTGCCTTCCTGGCTGTTGGGGAGAAAAAGTCCTTTTTCTTCAGTAATTCTTTCCAATTTGTCAACGTGAAAGAGGGAGGAAGGGAGAGAAGGAGGGAGGGGAAAAAAGAAGTAATAAGCCAACAAAGAAGGAAGGAAGAAAAAGAGGGAGGAAAGAGGGAAAAAGAAAGGAACAGAAGAAAGGAGAGAAGATGGAGAGGAAAAAAGCCAATGTCATTAGCAAAAGTAATAAGGGGAAAACACACATACTTTCAGATTTAGGATATTGTTTTGAACCAACAGATCATTGTTATTTCCGAGTGTGACCTTACAACAGGTATTCTGTTCAGTACTATCTCTCACATGGTGATGAAACAGTGATGAGAAGAAGCAGAAGCTCAAAAAGATTTTGAGCTATAATGCTGTTTCTTTGTTTCAGCAGCATAGCTTCCATGTGCCACAAGGCAGAAATCTGAGAGCCAAGAGGCATTATACTACATCAGGGGCCGTTCCTCCCCTTCCTTCTTTTTTCACTACCAAAGAGAGTCAAAATATTTTGAAGACACCTGTTTCCCAGAGCTAAAGTCCAACAAGCAGGTTGGGCCCTGAGCTTGACATAACAACAATCCTTTGTACTCTGGATGATCTCATCCTCTGGTAAAGTATATTGCTTTGACCAGTACCAGGTATTCACTGCCCCCTCCCGTTTCCCAGGGAACTGAAAGCCAACATTCTGCAGCCTAAAACCATCAATCACACCTCTTTCCACAATCACTATCTTTGTTTCTTGTAACAACTAAGTGAACTAAACCAGCTACTACTGCTGGTTTAGTACTACTACTACAACTACTGTTGCCACCATGCTAACCCTGATTCTGTGCCCCATTGTGAGACAATCAGCTTGGAGATTGTTCCTACAGGAGCCAGGAATGTCTGTATTTTTCACACATGAGCCTGTCCTGGGAAACTGCTACTCAAGACCTAAGAATGATTATGTCATGGTCCAGCTCACTTGAGGTTTTTATTTCTTTAAAGCACTGTCTTGCCCCAGCATGTTAAACCCTCCTCCTCAGGAGGACTTCTGCTGACAAGAATGTCCTCACTTTGAAATGAAACCTCTGCTTTTGTCCTGACTCTCCTTCCTGGTTCTGGTCCAGTTAACATTAATTGGTGTCAGAAGTGGGATTGTACATGGAACTAAGCCATGTGAGCTTTCTGGTACCAGTGGGAGTAGAGTAGGTGCCACTGGAGATTTAATTCTCAGGAGTCTAACTCTGTTCTCCCCCGCATCTAGTGAGTCTTCTGCCTTTTGTGCCTGCTCCAGTCTCCCAAACTTACGCTTGATTGAGTTCACCTTTCTTTGTGAGGAAAACTCTAGGATCCCTCTTTTGACCCAGTTGCGGTAAGGATATCCTACGCATACCTCTGTTCTCTATATTCCTCTGTAAATTTGCAGCTATGTGCCTTTAGGGTTCTTTTGGGGGTGGGGGGGTTATTTTTTTTCTGCACACGTCAATGTCATGTGCCTCCCTTAACCAATTGTTTTTACGTGCTCTGATTTTTACAGCCTCTGGGCCTCTGAAAATCGGGAGGCTCTTATCTGCCTCCATTTTGACTTTGGCCACCTGAAGATGATGAGAATGTTAGGTTAGCTCCATGAGTGGCACGATTCTGTTATTTGGCCCCTCTGTATACCTCTGGTCTGTGCAAGCCTGTTTTTTTTCCTGTACACCTCAAACTCTCTGTTCTGAGTCAACTGGGTAAAATCAGATTTGTTTGCATGTGTCTTGTCATTTTGCCTTTCTATTTTTGTAAGATGCAGAATATTTGTGTTGTATTTGTGCTGTGAGTTAGATTCTACCACCTTGAAGGATTTACAATGCAACCAGCCAGAAAAAACTTCTAAGGGGTGTCAACAGAAAAGAGAACATTTAGAAAGATTAATAAATTTCATAGCTGAAGCAATTCTCCCAGTAAGATCTAGCTCCACCTTAGGCTTTCTGCAAGAGATTAGGTTATTAGAAAAGAAAATAACCTGTAAGACACTTTTTCCTACTGCTTCAACTCTGGCCAAGTTGGAATTATAGAAATAAAGTCAGATAATCAAAGTTATAGAATCACTAAAAACATCTTAGCATACTCTGGCCATTTAGAAATTATTCATTAAGGAATCTGGCAATTAGACATTTTAAGACTGCAAGAGAAAAGTCCTGAGACTTCAGAGTAATTACAGTAACTTACTCCATTCTGAAATATCTTAGTAAGTTTTGGGGTTCCACTCTGTAGGATTTGTTTTAAGGAAAAAATAAGAATTAAATCTTATAAAAATTTTTGAAAAGCAATTGGCAGTATTAGTAGCTTCATTTTTCTAGGGCAATAAAGGGAGACAGTTTGTAAGTGATCCCAGAGTGAAGAAAAAAATAGGTAAATGGTTTGTACTTCATAATAACCTTTTTTAACCCTTCTTTGACATTTCAGCTTTTATTCTGTTTTGTTAATAATCTTCACCTGCCTACCCCTAAACAAATTAAGCTGACTATTTCTGATTGGCAACATCCTGACATTGGGTCCCCCCTTGACACCACAGCTAGCAGAAGGGTATGAAACTAGTTCCTGAGTCCTTTCTGCACCAATAGGAGAGGAAAATATTGTTCCTTTATCAACAAGAAATACAAGTTAGAAGTCTGCTTTTGTTGTTAGAAACCTGGTTCCTGGAAAACAGAATGAAGAATGAAGGTTATGAAAAATGCTGGAAAAAAGGGAAAGCAGCCCCAGAAAGTGTTGAGGGATCCTCCTCACAATCCTAATAACTCAGCACCTATCTATCTATTTACTGTGAGGATACATCAAATGAGATGTTTGTAAAGTACTTAGTAGAGTGCCTGGCATGTAATACATACTATATAAATGCTAGCTATCATTTGTCGTTAATGCTAACAACAGGAATGACCCAAGTCTGGCCCATTTTGCTGGTAGAGATGTACTGGGAGTTATTTGGACAATGCCCAGGTAGAGATGAAATGTAAAATGCCTAATTACCCATTCTCAAATGGATTTTAACTATTCCAACAGAAAGTACTAATAGTTATAAGATGCTTCGTAGCTATGAGACTTTAGGCAAGGCACTTCATCTCTTGGCCTCAGTTTCCTCCTCTGAAAAGTGGGGATAACAATAACATTTACCTTATAGGGTTGATGTGAGGATTAAATGAGATATTTTTTTATATAACACTTTGTTGTTTTTGTTGAGTTATTTCAGTGTATCTGATTCTCCATGACCCTATTTAGGACTTTCTTGGCAAACATATTCGAGAGTTTTGCATTTCCCTCTCCAGCTCATATTACAGAGGAGGAAACTGAGGCAAACACGTTAAGTGACTTGTCCAAGTTCACACAGGTGAACTAGTAAGTGTGGCTGGTTTTGAACTCAGGTCCTCCTTACTGCAGGATCAACACTCCATTCACTGCACCATCTAGCTGCCTTATCAAGAACTTTGCAAACCTTAAAATCATAGATAAATGTTAGCTATTACTACTACTACTACCACCACTACTACTACCACCACCAGCACCACCACCACCATTGCTACTATTACTCATAATTAATTCTTTATGTTTAGCCTTCCTCACATGTGTAAGAATAAAATACATGACCCACACTCAATTTATATTATATTATGTTATATTGTGTTATATTATGTTTATTATATTGCATTACATTATATTATATTACATTATATTACATCATATTATATCCTATTACATCACATTGTATCATATCATATCATTATATTATGTTATATGCTACATACCTTTGCTACCCAGTCCCCTTATGAGAAGACATCAGACATGGATTATAGGGAACATCATTCCTGGGGTGCTGATATAGGGAGCATAATGAGTTAATGAATGTGAAAAAGGGCATCTCCTCTCCCTAGAGGTCAGGTGTCCCAGGACAGATCCCAGTCTAAGCCCAGTCTGACTAGGTACAGAACTAGGGGTGACCATGTACTTTAGTCCCTAGGGGTTCAACCAAGTAGGTTTCTTAAGGAGGGATCTCAGAATTTAATTGTGGAGTCTTGGGTACTCGTGTGCAGTAAGCCAAACAAACAGGCTAGACTCAGTCTTTGACTGGGGTTTTGAGTACCCAACAGACACAATGGATTAGAACTCTAAAGGTCTCTGTTTAAATTCTGATTCAGTCATTTAATAAGTTATAGAGGTGAGTTTGTAAAGGATGTTTGCACTGATGAGGAAACTGAAGACCAAGAGAAATTTGTGACTTGCTCAATTTCTCACTGGTAGTAAGTGTGACAGAGACCTAACTCCAAGGCTCCCTATTCCCAATCCCTCACTTTTCAGGTGTTCATTACCTCAAACTAATATTTTCCCAAAATGGCCTTGTCTCTTCCCCAAACCCACTGTTTGGGTTCTGTCTCTGACTGCTCCATTTCTGTTCATAGTACCACCATTTTTTAGTCACCCAATAAACCTCCAAGTTATCTTTGACTCTTATCCTTCCCTCACTCCTTCCCCACCCATCATTTACCACCTCCAAATAAGTCTACTTCTAAAACATCTGAGAGCAAAGGATTTAGTGTCAACAAGTAAGACTTAGAATCTCAGTTCTACTACTTATGACTGAGTGGTCTTCCTCAAACCACTTTTCCTCTGGAGCCATCCATTCCCTCATTAGCAAAATAAGCGTCTTATTACTTCACTTCCAAGGTCCTTTACAGCTCTATGTCAATAGTTCCATCGATGAGTACTACTACTTATTCCTCTTACCAATGAATTTAGGCAAGGCTTATATCACATGAGGGGGGCAGGGAGAAAAAGAGGGAATTTATTCCCATTCACCTACATTGGCCATAGTGCTTGGAAGCAGAAATAGAGGAATAATTATCTCAGTTTAAGAGATAGTTGGTTTATTAGTTGGAGAAAGTTCAAAGAACAATTGAGGGAGCGGAGAAACGTACTCTAAAAAGACAAGACTAGAAGAACCATCTCTCAAAGGAGTAAGCTTCATGGAATAGGACCACTGTCAGCAGAGAAGAGAGCCAGCTATGAACTCAAGACAGAGTTAGGTCCTAGTAACCAAGAACAGTGCTGCTGTGGAGATAGTCAGACCTGAGAAAACAACTGAGCAACTCACCCAAAAGAGACAATGTACTCAAGCAGACCTACATGAAGACTTTAAAGAGAAAGAAAGGTTATACAGAAACTGATGTTCCCAGAATTGTGAGATGTCTTTGCCTGTAGTACATTCTACATATGTACCTGACTACCACTGAACTTAAAAGAGTGAGCCCATGCTTTTTCATGAGATCTGTGTACATTTACATAAGATTACACTTCAGGCATATGGGAAGAAAGCTACTCTTTTTGCTATGCTACGTGAAGTAAATGCCTTCACTAAAAATTAATTCACCAAGAGCTAATATAAGCTGACTATTCATGGAAAGTAGACTGGCAGGAGCTAGTGAGATGTGTAGCTCAACCACAGTGTTACCCCAAGAATCTGAGGGAGCAGCCACCATCCAAAAACTAAACCCTCTTGTGTAAATGCCAGATTGGAAGGAGTAACCTTTGGGGAAAAAAATGAAAAGTTCAAGAAAGTGTTCTCAAGGTGGTCAAATGGTATGAATCATACTTTGGTCCCAAGGGTATCTAAGAAATAACATGCTTTTGACTGAGTCTTCTAAGAAGGGCTCCATTTTAGAGCCACCCAACTATACCTAATCTAAACACATAGGCTATGAGGGAGAGCAGGTAATTTCAGATTCAATTTTCTTTCAAACGACCTGAAAGGTACTTTTATAGCCTATAGAATTATATTATTTTCCCAAGTTACATGGATAGGTCAATCTCCCTGTTTTCCTTCTGAAAGACATTATTGAGAACAGTATCACTTTTCAGAAAAGAAAACTGAAATGTTATCTCTAAAGACTTGAAAAGCCTGGGAGGGAGAAGGAAGGAGGGAGGGAAAGAATGAAAAAGGAAGGGAGAGAGGGAGAGAAGGGAGGAAAGGAGACAGAAGGAGGAGGAGGAAGAGGAGGAAGAGGAGGAGGAGGAAAAGAAGAAGAAGAAGAAGAAGAAGAAGAAGAAGAAGAGGAGGAGGAGGAGGAGGAGGAGGAGGAGGAGGAGGAGAAGGAAGAAGAGGGTGGCCCTCAAGCTGATCTTAAAAGGAAACTGAGAAAAAGAAGAGAGACAGTCTAGGCATGGGGCACAGCCTGGGCAAAGGCAAGAAGGTGGGAGGCAGAAGGTTGTGTAGAGAGAAGAGCAGGCCAGCTGGGCTGCAGCACAGTTAAATCCTAAACTCATTACTAAGTTTCTCCCCCAAGGAGAAGCAGGAAAAAGGGAAACTATGCTTCCTGTCCTAAGGGGAATCTGAGTTTAAAAAGAAAAGCTGAGCATACATGGCACCATCTTCTTTCATGGTGAGAACTCTATACTTGTTGCCACCATTAGCACAATTTAGAGACTAGGTTTTCCTGCACAGAATCATCACAGTTTCAAGTTGGAAGGGACCTTAGTAACCACAAAATCCATGCCCCCCACCCCCACCAAGATTCACACTCTATAGCCATGCCTTACGGCTGGAACAGAAAGTGTGGGACAACCAGCTCAAACCTGGAAAGTATTTGAGTTAAACTAGATCAACTCATCTTCCCATTTTGTAGAAGTGGAAATTCAGGCCAGCACAGGTAAAATCACTTGCCCAAAGTTGTGTAAAGATTAGAGGCAAGATTTAAACCAAGGTCCTCTTACTGCGAAATCAGGAGGCACTCCACAGTGCCTGACACACAGTAAGCACTTGATAAATGCTTGTTGACTGACTGAGTTCATGCTTCCTCCATCTGCATTAAATACCAGACACTCATGAGGTAAAATTCAAAATGCATAGACTGGATTGTTTGGCAAATGTGCAGTATCTGGCCATCCATGTTAGTTAGGTCCCTTCAAAGAAGGCCATTGGCTCTTGTATTGGACACCTCTTCTATCACAACTAACCTTTTTCCTCAGCTCAGTAAGTTCCAGTGGCTCCCCACTGCCCAGCACCCAAGACACGAACTGCTTCTCTTGACTTTCTAAGCTGTTTACAATCTGGATCCAATCCGCCTTTCTGGAGGCGTTAAATCAGTGAGCCCAGAGGGACATAAGTGCACTGCTAGCTGCTTGGGATAGGAAGGGGGGTAAAGAGAGGCGGTCCTGTTCACACTCAATTCTGACTAATTCAGCCAAGCAATGTTCTGCCTAACAAAGGTTTAATCGATGGAATCCAATCCTTGTAATCATTGTTGTTGGATCATTTCAATGGTCTCCATCTCTTCCTGACCCCATTTGTGGTTTGGGGTTTGCCATTTCCTCCTCCAGCTCATTTCACAGATAAGGAGACTGAGGCAAACACAGTGAGGTGACTTGCCCAGGGTCACCCATCCAGTAAGTGTCTAAAATAGGATTCAAACCCAGGGAAATGGGTCTTACTGACTCCAGAGCTGGTGCTCTTGTCTACTGCATCACCTAGCCTCTCCCCCCACCAAACATGGGCTATTTTATATAGTTCTTTAACTGTTTCTTTTTCACAGGTTCAGGATCTATCCCTCCCACTTATTATAAAGTTACCAATGGGCAGCAAGCATTTCCTGTAAGTATTTCACATGCACCAGTCCTGAAAGCATGAAGCATATCTAGGCTGGCTTAAATGGGTCACTTAGATCTCTGGTCCAGCCAGGGGTCTCACACTTGTGTATCCTTGGTTTCAGAGAAAGCTGGGGACTAGAGTTAGGATCAGATACTGGAAAAAGCACGATCTAGTCTGGAAAAGAAGTGTTAGACCGCCATGCCCCTACCCCTGAACCTGCCAAGGAGTCCACTCCATTATCTCCCCAACACCTCATGGCCTGCTGGGGGTGAATGAGGGCAGACCTGGGAAGAATCAGTGAATTAAGTAAACATTTGTCCCAATTAGGGACTGGGACACCAAGGGGAAAATGACCCAGCCCTGGGCTGCCAGGAAGGTGCATGAGTCTATCAGAGCAAAGCGTGCATGTGTGCGAGTGTCTATGAAGTATTTAAAATGTGACTTCAGGCCTCATCCTTTCTTGGGCCTGGGCTCCTGTCTCTTTTTCCTGCACAAAAGGACCACAGGCAGAAGGGAAGGGTGGGGTGGAGGGGCCTTCTTTAAATCTGACCTTCCTTTCTGTGAATGCTTTTCCTCCTTTTAAAATGTGATTATTTGAAGAGGCTTTCCCCCCAAAGAGGCTGAAAAAGCCATCCAAAGTTTGCATCAATAACATAATGCCCAGTGATCCTGCCATTCCTCCCAATACAAATACCCCTGCCTACACTCAGCCTCCTGGTAGGGGCCTGCCATCCATCCCTGCTCATCTCTCCCTCTATATCCTTAATGAGCATAACTCTGTCTAGGTATCTCCAGACACCTCAGCCATAGCCTTTCTCAAGGGTTCAAGGAATCTCTCTGAATGCAGAAAGCTTGGCCGGGGAAAGATTAATTTGGATGTCACCGGGGCTTTTCTGTTCCTACCTATCTTTAAAGGTACGAACAGACAGGCAGTTGGGGACTGGAAAGGGAGCCGAGGTTGCCTGCCATAAATCCGGGGGCTGGTAATTCTCCTAAATCCTGGGCTGACAAGGGAAGTCATTTCTTAAGTAAATGACTGCGGCTTGCTTTGTAGCTGCGGCAGAGAAAGGATGCCTCCATCAAACCCAAGATGAGAGACAAGCCTTCAGCCCACCGGCTGTTCCCATGACAACTGCACAGAATCACAGACGCCAGCCCTTGAGTCGGCAGCAGCCTTCACTTGTCTCTATTAAAGGCTGCGAATGGGACAAGACAACCTGACGTTGTTTCACTCTGTTTCATTGGGCCTTAGTCTCGTCTCCCTTTATACAGCGCACTCGTTCACTTACTCAGCAAGCACTTGTTAAGAGCTGACTGTGCAAGGCGCTGCCCGAGATGTTGGAGTCACAAAGACAAGAGTGGAAAGGTGTTCCTGTCCTCGAGAGGCTCATGTTCAAGTGGTGGAAACAACGGATAGACGGAGGGTGCAAAATGTGTGGAAACGCGGCGTAACCGAGAAGGCTGCATTCAGGAAACACGCTTGAGCTGAATCACGGGCTCATAGATTTAGAACTGAGAGTTAACCACGGGGGAAATTGAGTCCAACTCCCTCATTTTCAAGTGAGGAAACTGAGGCACAGAACAGTTAAGGGGCATGTCTAGGATCACATGGCTAATAGAAATAAGGGGTGGTATTTGAACTCAGGACTTCCTGACTCTGAATCCAGCACCTTCTCCACTCCACCAGGACAGCTCGGTATTCTGAGAAGTGCAGATGAGGAGACAGTGCATCCCAAGGATGGGGGCTCGCCTTTGCAAAGGTGCAATGAAAGGAGACGTGTGGAGAAGAGCAAGGAAGCCAGTTAAGTCAACCAAAGAGTAACTGCCATGAAAGGCTGTTGGGAACCAGGAAATGTTTTCAGTGAAAATGGTTAGTGAGAGAGGCATGGGAACTAGACCCATGACTTTATTTACAGAAGGAAGACCTTGATGAGGAAACTCTCTCCCAGGGTGTATCAGCACCTTTTCTGCAACTCAGAGTCCTTGAGAATTGTCTAGGCAGTAGTGTCAACCTCAGATAGGAACAGGAGCCACCAATATGTCCAAAGGATCCCTATGGGTCTCATATAGACTTCATTTTGAAATGTCATATTATCTACAGTTTATTATATTCATTTTGTTCAATATTTCCTGATTACGTTTTAATCTAGTTTGGGTTGGACTAACACCTAAATTAACCCATTAGGGAGTTTTGTGGGGCCCATGGAGTCCATGTGCTACATGGTAACAGTTCTGATCCAGGATGCTGAAAATTTCAGTGACTGGCCCAGAGTCACCTGGGAAGGATTTCTGAGCTGGGCTGGTTCTCCTCTCCTTGGTTATCCTGGTGGCCCCGCCTCACCATACTGGTGCCAGATTTAGAGTAGATCCTGAGGCTTTAGTCCTACTGTAGTTCAGAACTTCCCAACTCAAGCCATTCATCAGCCTAAGCCTCCCCAAGAGAAGGGACACATCACACCCAACTCTATAATTAACCATTTACCAAATATCTTTTCACCTTGATGTTTCCCATTAGGCTGCAAACCTCTGGGCTTCTCCACCATGCCCCAGAAACCTTAGGATCCTGGAACTCAAACCTTGAAAGTGTCTGCTGCCCCTGGGGTCCCACTCTTTCACTGGAATTCTTCTTTCAGAACCGCCATTTACAGAGGGCACCCAGGCTAGCTATCTCCTAGTCGCCCACAAGGCTTCCCTCCTCTGTCCTGCTCTCTACCCTTCTTCCAACTTCTTTTTGTGGGAGTCTTACCCATTAAAGAGTAAGCTCCTGGAGGGCAGAGACTGTCATTCTTTTGCTTGTATTAACACTCAGCTGGGCACATAGTAATTACTTTAAAAATCGATTGGCTAGACGTCCTCTCTGCCCCATCCCCTCAAAAAGATGTCAACAAAAAGCAAAGGTTTCATTTATGGTGCTTATGATGTGCACAGGCACTTAGAGTGAGCTTGCAAGCTGTCCAGGACTCTGAAAGGCCTCTAAAAACAAGGGGATTCACATGTCTGCACACGCACACACACATACATGCACACACATAGACATACACACAGACACACACAGACACACACATACACACACAAACACAGACGCACACACACACACACACATACACACTTAATTCCTGATGAGAGTCAGACCACTTATGTTGCCAATGCTCCAAGCAAAAGCTTTTATAAAAATAATAGCATCTAAAACCTTCATAAGGAGCCGTGATAACATTCCATCTTTTGTTTCCCACTCATGTATGAGAAAGTATATTGTCAGTTTAAAAAGTGAAGGTCTTTTGCTGGATAGAAAACCAAAGTGTCTGTGGTCTCTCTGTTCGTACATCTATATGTGTGTGTGTGTGTGTGTGTGTATGTGGTGTGAGTGCGCATGTATGTGTGTGTATGTATGTGTGTGAGTGCGCATGTATGTGTGTATGTGTGTGTATGTATGTATGTGTGTATGTGTGTATGTATGTGTGTATATGTATGTGGTGTGAGTGCGCATGTATGTGTGTATGTATGTGTGTGAGTGCACATGTATGTGTGTATGTGTGTGTATGTATGTGTGTATGTATGTGTGTATGTATGTGGTATGAGTGCGCATGTATGTGTGTGTATGTATGTGTGTGAGTGCGCATCTGTGGGGGTGGGGGGAAGGTAATTTGCTTTTCTCTTTGTACTCTTTTCCCTTGGTTATCCAGACGGCTTAAAAGAGCTGAGAGAGAAGTGAGAGTGAGAGAGACAGAGACAGAGACAGAGAGAAATAGAGACAGAGACAGACAGAGAAAGAGACAGAGACAGAGAGACAGAGAGGGGAAGGAGGGAGAGACAGAAAGTCGGCTGCAATCTGCAATCAGACACCATCAGTTCCTTGGAGCAGGACAGCATTTTTCATGATGGGTCCTTTGGATTCTCTTGGATCGTTGTATCACTACAAAGAGCTAAGTCATTCACGGTTGGTCATTGTTACAATGTTTCTGTTATTGTGCACAATGGTCTCCTGGTCCTGCTCACTTCACTTTGTATTAGTTAATGTAAGTCTTTCCAGGTAAGACACATGGGCAGTCTGGGAAAGTCTAAGAGCCTTGGAGCTCAGGACTGGGGACTGTTCTTTTCAGATTTCTTCTAAAGGGTGGCTACATAGCCCAGTGAATAGAGCATTGACCCTAAAGTCAGGAGGACCTGAGTTCAAATTCGACCTCAGATACTTAACATTTACTAGCTGTGAGATCTTGGGCAAGTCACTTAACCTCAATTGCTCTGCCTTCCCCGCTTAAAAAAAAAAAACAAAAAATGGAAAACAGAAGATTTCTTCTTCAAATGGGGCATGCAGAGAGGGGGAGGTCACCTGATGAGGAGACTTGTAGCCTCTACATTTCTGTACCACCAAACTCAGGGGAAAATATTATTGTGAACATTCCTGTTTAAGTCATAACTATAGCCCCTTGGCCCTGAACACAAGTGAATGTGAAAGATTTTTAAGGGAATGTTTTTGGTGGAAATAACCTTTTTGAAAGAGACTTTAGGTCTACATGAATTTTAAATCGGCTCTTTTTCTGGTTGTTGGTCACCTTTTTTTTTTTTGGTTTGAAGATTAACTTTATTTTTTTTGTAATTAACCTTTGTTTATTTTTAGTTTACAAAATTGATTTCCACAAGATTTTGAGTTACAAATTTTCTCCCCGTCTTTTCCCTACCCACTACCCCAAAATAGCGATCCGCTGTATAGCCTCTCACCCAATCTGCTCTCTCTCCTATGTCCTCCCCTCACCCCTCTGACTTTCTGGTAGGGCAAGATGGATCTCCCTATCCCAGTGCCTATATATCTTATTTCCCAGTTGCATGAAAATAATAATAATAATAATAATAATAATATATCTATATTTTTTGACCTTTGATTTTAGAACTTTAAATTCTAGATTCTTTCCCTTCCTCCCTTGTCCCCACCCCCACAGGGAGGACAAACAATTCAATACAGGCCACACATGTGTAGTTACGCAAAACATCTCCACAATGGACATATTGTGTAACACTGATGATATTTCCCTCCTTTTTATCCCTCCCTCCCCTTTTTCTATTCTCTACTTTGTCCCTGTCCCTTTACAGAAGTGTTTTGCTTCTAACAACCCTCTGCCCCACCCTGCCCTCCCCTCCATCATCCCTCCTCTCATCCCCATCCCCCCTACTCTCCTGCAGGGCAAGATACCCAATTTGGAGTGTATGTCATTCCCTCCCTAAGCCAAATTCAATGAGAGTAAGGTTGACCCTTTCCCTCTTGCCTTCCTGTTCTTCCCTTCCATTGTAACAGTTATCCCTAGCCTCTTCTATATGAAATGCTTAACCCCATTCTGTCTCTCTTAGTCTCCTCTCATTCTATTCCTCTCCCACCTCTTAATTTCATGTTTTATAATATCATCCCTTCCTATTCAATTGATGCGGTGCCTTGTGTCTACGTACACATGTATACACACACTTGCATGTGTATTCATATGCATATATACCCTCCTATATAGACATTATGTGTGTGTATATATATATATATGTGTGTGTGTGTGTGTATGTACACACACATTTATATTCCCTTCACCTATCTTCATACTGAGAAAAGCTTCATAAGTTACAATTATTGTTTTTACATGTTGGCATCTAAATAGTTCAACTTTGATAAGTTCCTTATGATTTCTTTTCCACGTTTACCTTCTCATGCTTCTTGTATTTGAGTGTCAAATTTTCTTTTCAGTTCTGGTTTTTTTCCTCAAGATTGCTTGAAAGTCCTCCACCTCACTGAATGACCATATTTTCCCCTGAAACATTATACTCAGTTTTGCTGGGTACGTGAT
>CM053593.1:386416380-386427153 GCA_028646575.1 Pseudocheirus occidentalis | reverse complement strand
CCCATTACACCTTGTGGAGTCCAGCTGTCCTGACTGGTGACTGTGACATCTCAGACCACTATTCAGTGAAAGTCTGAGCTTCCTGCCTTTACCTACTGGGCCATCTCCTTGCTTGTCCCCTGCCATAGCACAAATACCCTTCATTCCACACATTTCCCTCCCCTCCCCGTCGTTGTAGAGCTGTGAGCTCTCATCATGTCAGCTCTGCCATTGGACCTGGATAGGTAGTATCAATCTATTATCCTTAGGCCCCGCCCAACATTCCAGCAGCCTTTTTGAACCAAAATGCTTCCACACCCTACTGGTGGATCAGTGTTGCCATTTGCTGTCTCCCTTATTAGAGTGTAACCTTTTTATGGGCAAGTCTCTGCTTTGACTTTCCTAATGTCTGCTGGCCATTTGATGAGCACTTATTAAATGCCTTTTCATTCATCTGTGAGGCATGCCTGTGACCTCTGTTACCCATGGTCCTAAATTTAGTACTTAGCTATGGTGACAGAATTATCATGGTTGGATTGCAATCTGTCTCTCTGATTTCCAGGGGAGCAAAAGCATTTTTTCTCCCAATTCTTGAAAACAGCCTTTCCAGCTTTTCTTTATCTTTTTCTCTTTCGATTGAACATCCATGAGTTTTTTCAGTCGTTCATCTTTCTGAATGATTTGTGGAACCCTTAACGCGGCAGTTACTTCGTTTTTACTACTTTGTCAGATGAATTTGAGCTGATCCCCCTGCCCTGGGCCACTTCTCAGTCATCAGAATTCCTCTTAAAGCTCAGAGCCCAGAAGTGAATAAAATGTTCTTGCTGTGGGACCTGCTGAGGAGCAGATTGGAGAGGTTGCTCGATGTCTTTGTGGAGGCAGAAAGGGCAAGGCCCGTTTGTTTCCTTATCTGGATACTCAGGACAGCTTGATGTCCCATGTAAGCCTGCCCATGGCCATCTAAAGCTGCATTCCCAAGCTACCCCACCTCCCCCATCCACCTCAGGTGACCTCTCCCCCATACCAGCAAGTACCACCTTTTCTACCTCTCCCCCACCCCCACCCTGAGCAGTTGTTTTTAAACAGACTTTTAGGTTTTTTAAATTAATTATTTGAGCTGAAAATGGTTTCTTCTTTATGTTTCTTAGGGCATTTTTTTTTCCAGACCAGGCTTTACTTGTGTAACACTTGGCGATTGTTGTATATAAATATTTATTGTGAGGCAACCAAGTGACAAAATGGATAAAATGCTGAACCTGGAGTCAGGAAGACCCGAGTTCAAGTCCTGCCTTTGACATAACCTGTGTAACTCTGGGCAAGTCCCTTCACCTCTGCTTGTCAATTTTTCCAACTATAAAAGGGGGATGATACTAGTGCCTACCTCCAAGGATTGTTTTGCGGCTAAAATAGCAATATTTTTAAAGTACTTTGCCTCACATAATGGCCAGCTTATCTGTGGCTGCTATTATGTTTGTTGGGAATTTAGGTGACCTCGAGGGCTTGGGTGGGACTTCTTCATTCATTCCTAAGGAGCAGAGACTGTTAATGCTTTTTCTTTGTATTCCCGGTTCTTAGCCAAGTGCATGCCCAGAGTAGCACTTAATAAATGTTTGTTGCTTAAATAAAATAAGTGTACCGTGTTGCTGTTAGATTGTAGCAGGCAGTGGGTAGGGTGGGGGGAGTCTGGAGAGACCTGCCTTCAAATCCTTCTTTCATGTCAATTTCCTGATCTTGGCTAAGACATATCCATATTCTCTGTAACCCTCAGTTTTTTCATCTGTAAAATGGGGTTAATTATATTTGTAGCATTGTTTTCCTCCGAAATGTAAAGGACTTTGCAAACATCTGACCACAATCTAAATGTGAGCCTTTTGGCTGGGCGTTTGGAGGAGGGGGAGAGAAGGCAGGGTTCACCCTGGGCCAGACTTCCTGGCAGGGTGGTTGGGAATTCTGGTCAGGCAGCAGTGAAAGCAATTCATGAATTTTGTCCTTAAAAGCGAAAAGCACCCGGGCTCATTCTGTCTGAGAGAACTTAGGAATGTTTGCAGCTCAGAGTTTCGAAGGCTACATCTTTTTCTTTCTCCGAGGAAACCTTCTTTGGGAAGGCAGCCTTCCCTAGGAATAAGAAGGAAGAACTCTGAAGCCCCGTTGCTAGAGTGATACATCTGCGTTTGGAAATCCAAAGAATTTTTTGTAAAAACAGACCTGCAGCTGGGGGGCGGGAGCCTTTTATAAACTAAATACTTGCAAAGTCTGCCAAGGCTGCCACTTATGGGTGCTGACCAGCCTTGGGCTCCAACAAATGGAGTCTCTTCCTCTGCCCACAAATTAGGGAATTAGGGGAGAGGTCCAACTTGGCTACCAAACATTCAGGTTGGATGGTCGTCTACCAATTGGTGGCTTTCCCATTTCACAGGGGATTCTAGCCCCAGATTATCTTAAATGGGGCTGTAATCCATGCCTTCTGGCTGTTTGCCTCTTAAATGTGCCAAGATCTTGGTTATTCGGCTGTTTATTGGACAGGCCAGGAGAAATGTTGGCTGTCTCATAGTGGACTTGGACTCCATCTGTACCTTGTATGGCTAGTTTGGACTGCTGAACCCTTGCCTGGTGGTGGCAATGATTAATGTAGTTTAAGGCAGGGTTAGGGGTGCTCAAGACCCCAAAATACCAACACGTCTTGCCCTGCCAAATGTATTGGACTCAAGTCTTCTCTCAGCCAAAGAAAAGTAAAGTTTATTGAAAGTTTGCCATATGGGGTAGACTCTTAAGGAGCCTAGGTATCTATGATGCTTGCACTGGGCAAGCAGGCCAGAGTAAGTCTATGCTAGGTCATTCTATGGCACTGTCACACCCCATGGAGGGAAGATGGGATCTTATATACAGAAAGGTTGTGGGAAGAATCCAGGGGTAGCCTAGAGGAGGAGTTTAGGGAGGGTCTTCAGGAGGAGTCAGATGTGGTCAGACTCTAGTAATGAGTGATTAAGGGTGGGAAGTTGCTGGAGGCTGCCTGGAGCTGACAGACAATGGTGGGCCAGGCCAGTTCCAGGGTGGTGAGTGGACCATTCCCGACCAACCCTCTGTTCTCTGCCTGTTTTGTGTCCGAGCGCTGTGGCCCTCTCTGGTCACTCCTGTACCCCACTTCTCAGAAGCAGGTTTTTAAATCCATAAAGTGAAATACATGGGACTAAAAAGGAAGCCAATGATATGGAAATATAGTAGGTGGCATGAATAATGAATGTGCTTATTCTAATTTACGGACCATATTCCCATTGGGCTGGATTCAGTGGCCATGTTTTATTATAATGTCAAGCGGCACAAACTGGATTCTCATTTTCAGGTGTATCCCTCCCTCTACCCCCAAGCCGTCCCTTATAAGAAAGAATTAAAAAAGAAGGAAAAGGCAGTTTAACAGAACTTAAGTTATACTGAGCCTAACTGTATTCAATGTCATACACCCTCATTCCTCCGTCTCTGCCAAGGCAATGTATTTGAAAAAGTTTTTGGTGCTTTTAAAAAATGTTCTTTCAATTCCTTCTCCCCTTTGAATACTCATTCCCTTCTAACAAAGAAAAGGAATGAAAATGGAATTCCCGCACCAGAAATCTTAGATTGTCCTTCGACCTGGTCGTGTCCTGCCCCCTGCTATGAGAGTGGCAGTAGTTTGGATCCTCAGCCCCTAGCGGGATGCCTGACACACAGTAGGTGCTTCAGAAATTCGTGGCTGCTGGAGCTCTTCCCTGAAACCTTTGTTGGGCTCTCGAATTCTGAGCCTGACTTGATTTTTGTGGGTATTTCACTCACACTGTTGTCATTGCCAGGGTCGTCCTTCCTTCTGTTTTATTTGACTCAGTTTCTCCAAGACATCCTGATTCTGTAAACTCCTCACTTGTCATTTCTTACCCCTCAGTAATCCATTCCAGTCACAGATCATCCTTCCCTGTCCCACTTACCGACGCCTGGTGGTGCAATGATTCAGCACCAGCCCTGGAGGCAGGAAGACCTGAGTCCAACCAGCTGTGTGACCTGGGATGGATCTCTTCACCTGTGTTTTCCTCAGTTTTCTCAACTTTAAAATGGGGAAATAACAGCACTCACTTCACATTGAACATATGCCTTCCTCAGCTTTTTTGTTTCCTCCCACCCTAGTGTCTTTTGTGCATCAGATCCAAGGATACTTTCTGAAGCCCACCTGATCTCCCTGTTCTCTCCCCCCTCCCTCTTTCCCTCTCTTTCTTCCTTCCCTCTCAGTTTGCATCATGTTTACTTACTCATGTCCATAGAAACGTTGGTCTGGAGTTGGAATCCTGTCATTCCTTTTATGCTGAGGCACTGAGAGTTTAAATGCCATGTTCAGAATTCAAATCCCAATCCAGGGCTACCTTAAAAAAGAAGAAAAACCCAAAGCTTATTGTTTGCTTTATCTCCAGGGTACACTCCAGCAGGTATACAGTAGAGGCTTAATAAGTGTTTATTGGGAATGAGCTTGACGAATGCTTACTCCTTGGCTAATCTTCTTGGTCTCTTTCTCAGTCTATAAACCTTCTGACTTGGAGGGATCATTCTGTGGACGGGGATGAATTAGAGCACCTCCAATAATAATGCAGAATGCCCCGTGTCTAGTGCTGAAGGCGGCTTCCTTTACCCAGGCACTTCCCTGGGCGCTAATGACCTTCCTTCTCTCAGTGATTCCATGTGATTCTAGAAAGTATCTTATGATTGGAAGGGACCCCAACGGACATCTCTACTAATCAGAGGATTAGAGATTTAGGATTGAAGGGGACCTTAGAGGTTTTCTAGAATAAACCCTTACTTTACAGATGACAAAACTGAGGCCCAGGGACTTTACCAAGGTCAGGCAACACACATGATGGTTCCATTCAAATGCCTGAAAGGCTTGTCAAATGCAAGAGGCATTAGTGAGGTTCTGTCGGACCGCAGAGGGCAGAACAAGGGGCTGTGTGAAAAGCTGCCAAGAGGCCAGTTGAGGCTTGGGGTCAGGAGAACTTTACTGTCAGCAAGAGTGGAAGGGTGCCTTGCTCTTACCTCTAAGTTGTCATGCAGTGATTGCCCCTTGTTGGATATATTACCTTGGGGACTCTTTTTCAGATAGGTTTTGGACTAGACAGTTACTGAGCTTGCTTCTAACTCTAAATTTGTGATTCATTTATCTTTGAGTAGTTCAAGGTATATACCTAAACCAAGAGGGACTTCAGATCCAGAATGGGTCCTTTAAACAAAAATAACCTAACAGAACATTCATTTGCTTAGAAAATGTATGGATGGTTTTGGCCCAATATCAGTCACTCCTGGATGTGGGCCACAGACCGAAAGGAGAATCTGTTGAAAGAATTATACGTTTACACATAGAGGAAGTCTTCTCTCATTAACAAGCCTGGCTAAGAGGTTTTGCTTTTGCTTTTCCAATTCCGATAAAGAGGTTTTTGTTCATTTCACACACTGCTGCTTTCCTTGTTCTTCTTGGCTTCCTGATCTTCAAATTGGTCTCTCAAGGAGCAGCCCTCTTTGAAGGTCCCAATGCTAGCTAATAATAGTTCTGACTCCAAACCCTTGGTTTTGGGGGTGGCCTTTCTCTGTCCAGCAGACTGTCCCTGCAGTGAACCTGGCAGGAGCCCTAGAAGGCTGGGGAAATGTTGCCTACCATCTCACTTGTTTCTCCAAGATAACTGTGTCAAGTAGGGAGAATAGGTGGTTATTTTATGCCCATATTGAAGATCAGGTAAATGAAGGTCAGAGAGGAAGGTAGTGGGGAAAAACAAATCAAAACATGTATTAACGCATTATCATCTCAACTTAAGGAATGCCCAGAAAGAGTGATCATTCCTGGTGTCAGATAGCTCATGCCATAGGGAGGGGCCGTGGAAGAGACAACTGAACTGTGGGTCAGGTGGAAAGGCCTGGACTTCCTCAGGTACCAAGGCCCTGGGATTCTGAGGTTCTGTAGAGGGTCAGATAGTGCTGGACATGGATGGGCAGAGGCCGGGTGGACAGAGAGGCCGAAGGGACAGGCAGGCTGCTTGTTAAGGAATTTGTCTGGGCTCACACGTATGAAAGCCAGGCCCCTTCACTCAGGTCCAGCCTTTTTTCCATCCAGGTAATGCAGAGCTACCTGGACCCTCCCTAGGTGGGTTTGCCTAGAGGGGGGAGGCTGGTCACTGCAGCTCCCTTTGCCCTCACTGTGGTTCTGTAGCCCAGGTATAGCCATTGCCTCTGTCTGAATAGAGCCCTGAACCCTCACCTTTCATCTTGGGGGTATGCTTACCCTCACTTCACAATCAGGACTGCACAATCTTTGCACACAGATGGTTCTAAATCTGGGGCCTGAAAATGTAATGTTTCCAAATGCTTGGATCTCTGTATTTCAGTATAATTGGTTCCCTGTGTGATTCTCCATGCTTATTTTTTGCTTTTAAAAACATGATTCTTCTGAGAAGGGGTCCCTGGGCCTCTCCAGATTTCCTGCTCAAGGGTTCCAAGACTGTTCTAGACTCATCTGAAGGAATGTCACTAGGCAGCTGATGCCACCAGCCAAAAAAAGGTGTTTTGTTTTTTATCCTTATGGGAATGAAGGAATGAATGATAAAGCATTTATTCAGGGCCTGCTCTGGGCCAGACACTGCCAGGTCCTGGATAGGCAGACAAAATTGAAACAGTTCCTGTCCTCAGGAGGTTGCTGTTCTAATACAATGACTAAGCTTAGAGGCTTAGTAAGATTCTCAGGTGTTGTCTCAAATCTTGATTGACCATTTTCATCTCTGGCTGCATCCCAGTTTTAGATGAGAGGCTGTGTGATTCATTAGGCAGAGCCTTTACCTTGGAGCTGCAACCCCAGGGCTCTCAGAATTACTAAGGTCCAGGTAGCCTCAGCCAAGGATCTTCATCAAACTCTCAGGGCCTTGGTTTCCTCATCAGTGGAATGGGCCAGAGGGGTCAGACTAGATGACCCTAAGAGGGCCCTTTCAACTCATGGTTTGCGATTTTTCTCCCCCTCTCTTCCTGAATCGTGGAAACGAAAGCCATTTGTAATCTTAAAACAGTGACTATCCCAGTTTGTTTGCTGTATTTGGCAGGGGAAATGTGGCCTAGATTTGGTCGAGTGCAGTATATGTTTGTTCTCTCTAACTGCTCCCAGGGCTCCTCAAAATACAGACATTTCCTTTACTCTAAAATCTGGGGAGTCTCGTTAGAGCTCTCTGCAATCCTTTTTCTCAAAGGTTTAAAAATTTACTGTCATTTAAAAAATCTTCCAATTAATAAGCATTTCCTTTCTCTCCCTCCTACCTTCCCCTCTGGAAAAAGAAGCAATAAAGAAAATGTTTGTGATAAATATACAATACAAAGTGAAGCAAGACAGATTTGTGTATGGTAGATGGCCACAGATCTGTGTCTCCCGTGGCCACTTGATTCCCTCCCCACCTCCCTCCCATCAGGAGATGGGTGGCCGCATGCGCCATTATTCATCAGAACTGAGCAGGCAATAATCTTTTAAAACGTATCTTTATTTCATTAAATATTTCCCAATCCCATGTAAAAAATGAACATTCTTTTTAAAAAATGTTGAGTTCCACATTCTCTTCTTCCTTCCCAGCCTTCCCCTGCCCCTTGAGAAGGCGAGCAAAGTGCTGTTGGTCATGCATGTGGAGTCAGTGCGAGGATCTTGCAACTCCTCAGTCCCCTCCCTTTGTCTCTCTCTCATCCAGGTTCCAAATGGCTGCCAGGTTAATCCCCCTCAATACAGTTCTGAAGCAAGAAGGCAGACTGGGGTGAGAACAAGCCTGAGCCCAGAGTCACATGCTCTGGGTGCTAATCCTGTCCCTGCTACTAACCTGGGCATTTGATCTTGGACCTGGTGACCCTCCTGTTAAAATGAGATTGACCTGGGGAGTTCCTGTTCCATTTCTGATGCTGTGGGATTTGGGGGTGGGCTTCCCTTGCTTAAAAGCCTTTATTGACTTCTGTAGTCTGTGGGAGGAAGTCTGTATTCTTTTACTTGGCATTCAAGGCCCATGATAGGCTAGTCCTTATCTGTTTGTTCCTTTCTTTTCTTATTCTTGGTACCTCTGTGCCAAGAAGCCTGGTCTGACCAGTGTTGTCTGAGAAATCCTTGGTCCTCCCAGTGACCTCTTCCCCTTCCCTCCTCCGTCCCACTCCAAGACTGCCCATCTTTTAAAGAGAAGATTGAGTCTCCTCGAGGTAAAAGGTGCCTGAACTCCAGTCATTGCCCAGGTGCAGGGGCTGTATGACCTTGGACAAATCACCTTCATTCTTGAGCCTCATACTGCCCAACTGTCAAATGAGGACATGGGGCCCATTGAGCTCTGGACCAGGTTCCAGCTCTGACCTGTGCTCCCTCTCAAGATTTCTTACTGAGACAGTTGAATTTACCCTTGTCAGCAGTGGACTTGAACCAAGACCCAGTGACTCCAGGGCTAGTCCTCTTCTCCCTGTATCAAGTTAACTCCCCAGTCCAGTTCTCCTGTCCTCCCTCAGTCTCCTTTTCTCCAGATTAGGCATACTGAGCACTGAGACTCTGGAAAGGCCCTGGAGGGGAAGTGGGCAGCCCTTTAGGAATGTTGGGAGAAGGAAAGACAGAGAATAAACTGGGTTTTAATCCCTTCACACTGAGAAGAAATACATGAAGACAACGAAGCCAACGAAGCCAACATCCCATAACACTAAGGGGATCTTGGTTACACATGAAGTGTTTCAAAAGCAGCTACTCTAACTCAAGAGGAAAAAATACAAGTAGATGGCTCTTGGCCAAAAGTTGTCTCAGACATACGGCATTTCCTTTCTCCCCAGCCCCTCCCTCCTCCCGACCGACCCCCCCCCCCCCCCCCCCCAATAGCATCCTGGCTGGGAATCATTTAGCCAAAGGAGAGCCAGATTAGCAATGCCCTTGGGGGTGGGGGAGGTGCCCTGTGGGACTCCTGCATGTGGAACCTGAGTCAGGCCTCTACAGACCATTTCTCCAGGCTTTGCCAAGCTCTTCTTCTGTCACATCCTGCGTGTAGAGATTTGTCAGGCGTGGGATGTGGAAAAAGCACAGGAGACTTCTTGGCTTTCAGATACCTGGCTGTCCTGACGAGCTTGGGGGTGGAGAAGTGATACCTGACTTGCTGGGATCATGTCTGTGCATCTGTCCCATTGACATCTCTGTACAGATGGCTCCTCCTTTTGATTCAATGAATATTAAATGAATTAACGAGTGGCAGTGGGGAGAGACAGACGGGACAGAGGGAGACAGAGATTCCTCATCTTCCTCTGCAGGAAGATCACTGTTCACTTAATACCCTCGACTGTTCTCCTTCTCCTGGTTCTCCTGCATCTCCTCCATCACTGACCACTCCTGAATCAGCTTCCTTTGCTGAATCTTCCTCCATGTCACACTCTGGCCTGCAGATGTCCTTCAAAGCTCTGTCCTGGACCTGCTTCTCTTTCCTCCCTCTAACATTTGGGGACCTCTCCAGTTCCATGGATTTCATTATCATCTCTTTGAAGATAATTCCCAGATCTATATATCCAGGCTGAGCATCTCTCTTGGATTTAATTTCTGAATGTGTAGCTCTTGGTCTCTTTGTCTATTGGTCATTTCAAATTGGGTGTCTTGGCACCTCCAGCTTGGCTTGAACAAGTCAATCATTCACCATTTGTTGAGCACCATTCTTCCCAGTCACCAAAGTTCACAACCTTGGTACCACTCTTGATACCATGCTCTCCAGCACCCCACATAGGCAACCCATTGCCTTTTCTATTTCTACATCATCTCATGAATACGTCTCTTTCATTCACTCTGTTGCATCCTGCGACAGGCCTGAATTTCCAGGACTCATGTCATAGCCTCATAATTGATTTCCCTGTTTCAAGACCCTCCTGAGTTAAGCCTGTCATCCAGCAGCTGCCAAAAGGGATTTTCTGAAAGCACAGATGTGACTAGGCCATTCCTTTACTCAGCAAACTCCAGTGACTGCCTATTTACCTCCAGAATCAAGTATAAATCCTCCTATTTGACATTTAAAGCTGTTTACAACTGACCCCTTCCTAACATCCAGTCTTCTTACACATTATCTCCTGGCACTTTTTGATGCATCCTCACTGCCCCATTTGCTATTACACACAGAAACATAAACTAACTCTCTCTTCCTCCCTCCCTTTCCCTCTCATTCTCCCTCTTTCTGTCTCTCCTTTTCCTTCTGTCTCTCCCTCTCTCTCTCCCTCTCACGGTCTCTCTCCCTCTCCCTTGCTCTCTCTTCCCTCTCCCTCTCTCTCTCCCTTCTGTCTCTGTCTCTCTCCCCCTATCTCTCCCCTCTGTCTCTGTCTCTGTCTCTCTCTCTCCCCTCTCCCTCTGTCTCTCTGTCTCTCTCCCTTGCTCTCTCTTTCTCTCTCTTCCCTCTCTCTCTCTTTCTGTCTATCTCTGTCTCTGTCTCTCTCCTTCTCTGTCCCTCTGTCTTTCTCCCTCTCTCTCTCTCCCTCCTTCCCTCCCTCCCTCCCTCTCTCTCTTTCCTCTCTCTGTCTCTCTCCCTTGCTCTCTCTTTCTCTGTCTCGCCCTCTCTCTCCCTCTCTCTGTTTCTCTGTCTCTCTCCCTCTCTCTCTGTCCCTCTGTCTCTATCTCTCTCTGTCCCTCTGTCTCTGTCTCTGTCTCTCTGTCTCTTCCCTCTCCCTTGCTCTCTTTCTCTCTTTTCCCTCTCTCTCTCTTTCTGTCTCTCTCTGTCTTTCCCTCTCTCTCCCCCTCTCTCTGTTTCCCTGTCTCTCTCTCTCTCTCTCTCTCTCTCT
>CM053593.1:386405511-386416280 GCA_028646575.1 Pseudocheirus occidentalis | reverse complement strand
CTCCCCCTCTTTTTCTCTCTCTCAGCCCTTGCCATCTCCCATGACCTCTGTCCCTTGGGATCGTTGGTTTGTTTCAAGACTGGCTTAAGTACCACCTTCTATATGAAGTCTTTCCTTTCCAAACTACTTTGTATTCTGTTTTTACATATTTTGCGTATATTTATGTGCACTTATTGCCTCCCTAATTAGAATATAAGCTTCTTGCACTCAGGGAGGATTAAAGTGTTTCTACACCAGATTCCCCTAAATACTTCCCTTTCATCATTTAGGCTCCTGAACTATAACTTTTTTCAGTTTTTCCCCCCTAATTGATAAGCATCAATTTGGTTTGCAGTTCTTTGCAACAACAAAGTATTTTTGTATATTTTTATATCCTTTTCCTCCATCTTTGATCTCTGTGGAGTATGAACCTAGTAGTTATATCACTGGATCAAATGGTATGCATAGCTGAGTGCCTAGACCCTCTGCATTCCCACTTTTTTCCCCATTATTCTTAAAATTCTTTTGCTCTTCCTGATTAATTTTATTCTAGTTTTTTAAATTAATGCTTTGATAGGTGGATACGACCTGAATTTATACATTACTTTGGGTATTCACATTTTTTTACTGTGTTGACACAGCCTAACCATGAGCAGTAAATATCCATTCTATTATTTAGTTCTGACTTTATTTCTTTTTATTTATTTATTTATTTATTTACTTTTAGTTTACAAGATTCAGTTCCACAATTCCTTGAGTTTAAAATTTTCCCACCTCCATTTTCCCACCCCCACCCATGGCAGCATGCAGTCAGGTATAGGATCTGCAAATACTTTCACACTGGACGTTAGTCTGGTTGTATAGAAGGGTTTTAACCAATGGAGTGAACAATGGGAAAAAAGAAAGAAAACCAAACATGGAAAAGAACAAGAGCATGGAGATTGCTTCAGTCTCCATTTAAACTCTGTTCTTTCTAGATCTTTCTCTGAATTCCATCCTGAGACTTGTAGAGTTGTCTGACTTTATTTCTGTAGAGCAGTGGTTATCAACCTTCTTAATGCTACAGCCCTTTCATACAGTTCCTTATGTTGCGGTGACCCCCAACCATAAAATGGTTTTCATTGCTACTTCATAACTGTAATTTTGCTACTGTTATGAATCGTAATGTAAATGTCTAATCTGCAGGATGTATTTTCATTGTTACAAATTGAGCATAACCCACAGGTTGAGAACCGTTGCTATAGAGTGTTCACAGTTGTATTCTCATAGTTGCTACGTAGATATTAGTAGCTATACCCCTATATTCTCTGGTTATTTTGAATGGGATTTCTCATCTCCATCTCTCCCTACTGAGTTTTGCTGGTTAATATTTAGACAGGCTGATGACTTTGGTGGTTTAGTTTTTTCCTGCCATTTTACTGAAATTATTAATTGTTTCAATTACTTGTTTTTAGCTGAATTTCTCTCCCACCGCCTCCTCTCACTTCTCCATGATTCACTAGCCACTTCCCTAGAATCTCTTCCTCTTTCTTTGACCTTTTGTTGTTTTAATCTGCTAATGGTTAATCCAAAGAAACTGCCATCTGGTTTCTCCACTTTCCTACTGGGGTTTACTCATTGTTGCTGAAGAAAGTTCTCCCAAGTCCCGCTGATTCACCCACTCTTAATTCCTTTGGCCATCCTGTCCTTACTCGGTTCCCCAAAGGGAGTGTTATCGACTCCCACAAAGTTCAAACTGAACTCACTGCTCCCCTATCCCCAGCACCTTCCTCTGTCTCTTTCCTCTCTCATGATCATCTCTTCCACTCACCTGATAAACAGATAGTACCCACTTTGAGGCCATCTCTGCACCATCCTGAGCCATGATCCTAATCATTCTGACCCTCCCTCCTTTCCTCTGCCCCCCAATTCTTCTGTTCAGGATGAGAAGTTTGACAGCCTTAAGGTCACAGAGGGAGAAATGGAGAGGTTTCCTGCCCTCAATTTGTTGCTAATCTCTAGTAGATGGGAGAAGACATAGCTGAGGCAAAGCTATAAAGAATATCAGTGTGCGTGTACATCCCTAAGTCCTGAGCAAAGAGGCAGGGGGCCTTGGATACCTTTAACTTGGCATCTTTCCCTGTGAGCAGAACAACTTGAGGAAGATGATTTTTTTTCTTGCTATCGAGAGGAAAGAATATTAAACTGGCACTATTAAAGGAGGAAGACAGAGGTGATGTGCTGTGAGCGCTCAGAACCAAAACCATGACTGTCTTTTCTGAAGTTTTTGCAGATTTTTTTAAAAGGATTATTTATACATTTTCCTATTAGAACTTTAAAAGTTTGGTAAATGCCTCAGAAAACTGGAGACCAGCACTCTAACCACTGTACCACCCAGCAAATATCACCAAGAACTGGTATTTGATTCTGGAGGTAATAGGGAGCTCTGGAAGTTTATTGTTCAGGGGAATGACATGGTCAGATCTTGAAGAATAGCTTTAGAAAAATCCCTTTGGCAGTGGAGTGGAGGACAGTTGGGGTGGGACTTGGGAGATTTGAGGCCCTCAGAGCAGTTAGAAGGAAGAACTCTTGGGGTCGGATCTGAACTGGGGCTTGGGGGGGGGTGTTGGCAGTGGGAATGGAAAGGAGGGATTACTCTAGATATGCTTTGGCAGTCATGGAATGAGGGTTGCCTGAAAGAATGGAGGACAAGAGTTTGTGGGGAACCTGCTTAAAAGCAGATCAGGTGTTGGGTGGTTGTCCTGTGGAAGAGGGATTTGTTCTCTTTTTGGCCCTGGAAGAGAGAAACAGCAGCAGTGGGCTGCCCTGGGAGGGAGCTATTTCTCCCTCTGCCAGCCAAGGTTCCATTGACTTGGATGAGCTGTGGGGGAAGTAGATTCCTGCCCAGGTGGATTGGACTTACATGTCTTTTGAGGTGTCTTTCTAGTAGTCTGTGATTCTGTGATTTGGTTATGTCACGAAAGAATTGTGCCAGAGACCAAGGCACAAGGAGAGGGAAGGGATTGGCCAGTGGCCACAGAAATGGTTCCCACAGTGGCTAGGAAGATGAGCAGGGGATGTGTAACCTGAGATGTTGAATTTGAGGGAAGGGAGGGGGAGAAAGTGGGGGGGAGGGAGGGGGAGGTAGAGGGAGGGAGGGAGAGAGATGGAAGGAGGGAGAGAGAGGGAAAGAGAGGGGGAGGGAGATTGTGACTGAACAGGTTTTTTTTTTTTGTTTTTTGCTTTAACATTATGTCATTGAAAATGTGCGGAAACAAGTTGTTTATTCTTCCTAAGTTAAAAAAAAAAGTCATAGAAAATGTGGCCTTGTTTCAGTGTTAGCAGTTCTTGAGCCTTTGGCCCTCCAGTCAGAGGGAGCTGGGATGCTAAATCCACTCCCTGGGCAAGTGGCTTTCCCCTTTGGAGCCTTAACATTCTGATCTGTAAAATGGGTGGATGTGGTGGTGGAATAACTTCCGTTTTAGGAGGAAAACACTTTGTAGATTTGGCTGTGCTATGGAGACATGCATTTAGTAATAGGACAGTGAGAACAGCAGAGTGTCTGCTTCATAGATGTCCAGTCAGAACTTTCCAACACCATTTTCTAGAAGGAGGGTGTCTGAAAATTCCTGGTTAAGATCTCTGATAGAAAGAGAACTGGCTCCTGCATCAGCAGAGAATCAATTCACACTTGGCCAGACCATATTCTACCTATATGACTGTGGGCAAATCCTTTTACCTCTCTGGTCCTCAGTTTCCCCCTCAGTTAACTGAGGGCTTGTGCCTAACACAGCCTCAGATCCCTTTCAGTCCTAAATCTAGAATCCTATGACCTCTCTGAGCCTCAGTTTCCTTGTTAGTGACATTTACAGCTACCTGACCCGGATTCTCAGAATTACAGTGGATTCTTTTGTTCCCAGGTCTACAGCTTATGCCCTTTACATCCTCCCTGGAGTGTTCAGAGACCCCCACCAGTGTCTGAACCCCCATTCCATTCCTCCATTCATTCATTAGCCTGGATGTGCAGTTCACTGGGGTCTCCCTCTGAGTGTTCCCTCCCCCTTTCCCTACTTACTAGGGCTTTCCATTCCTTGTTAACGGCTCTTCTCTCCCGGCTCTGAACATCATTCCCCTTGCTAAAGAAATCAGATAGTTGGAGTTTGACTAAGAAAATAAAGTCAGCACATAGATGTGGTAGACATGCAAGGACTGTGGATAAGAGAGACCACCCCGAGAGGTGGGGTAGAATGGGTCCTGCCTCCCCAGTTAAGGGTCACAGGTTCTAATCCTGTCTCCTTTACTTAGTGGGTGTGTCTCCTTGGGATTTTCTCATTTCTAAATGAAGGGGCCAGGCCAGATGGCCTGAAAGGTTGCTTCCTTCCAGCTCTGAAGCTCATGAATTTTTTGTTTGCTTTTAAGAAGTACCTCCCAGAAGCTAAGGGGAGCTATTGCCGATAAGCTGTCTGTTAAAGGCTTGTTGTTGTCTTCTAAATATTTAATCTCCCTCCTGCTGTTATTAAAAAAAAAAAAAAGGTCCTCCTTTGAGTGAGGATGCTCAGGGGCAGAAAGCTCCCAGATCCTGCCAGTTTGAGAGTTTAGCAAAGTGATAGGAGTGACATGGAGACTCCTCAGAATTCTCTGTAAGAAGAAAAGGACTACTGCGAATAGGGATCGGTTTCAGTCGTCGCTGACCTGGTCTGAGGGGAATGGCGTCCCAGGGCGCCAGGCACAGACTAGGGAATGCCTGCGGTTAAACCCCACCTGGGCTGACGAATGCAGGTGGCACTGTGGAGAAATGGCTTCAGCCCTCCCAGCTTTCTTTTCCTCATCTGTAAAATGGAGACCAGGGCACCCGTAACTCACGGTTGTTCTGAGGCTTTGATGATACGCAAAGTACTTGGCAGGTTGGGAAGCCTCAGAATTCTGGGGGAGTCCAGGTGAGGGGACCCCAGTATGTTGTGTAGGTAGCTACACAACCCCAGCTGTGAAGGAGGCCTTGAATGGGCAGTGGGATGGATTGTCATTTGCTTCAGAGGGTGGAGTGTGCTCTTGGACGAGCCAGTTTGATAGCAGCTCTGTTCCTTGGGCTTTGGGACAGCCAGGATGTCCTGTCCCCCCAAAGGAGCCGCAGGCTTGCTGTGTCAATCCATTTATAGACTTGGAGCCTTTTATGAGACCTACCTCATTCCTCAGACGAGTGGCCAGAGCAGTAGATGGTACTCATGTGGACGGCATCCCCGTCAGCTGTTGGCTCAGGAATGCCCAGGACAGGGCAGCTGTCACAGCGTCCGCAGCCAAGGGCCAGAAAGCCTAGCCGTTCTTTGGGACTTTGCCGCCACCACCATGGTCACAGTCTCAGCACCCAGTCTTTGTCATCTCAGGCTCCAGGGGCATCTTGTTTCAACATTCCCCCACCCCCACTTTTTAAAGACCCCCCACAATGAGCTATCCTTTGTTAACAGAAAAAAAAAGAGAGAACTGACAACACATTGCAACCGAGTCTGACATGAATGAGACACGTTGTCTCCATGGGACCCCACCTCTCTTAGCAGAGAATGGATGGATATTTCCAAATCTCTTGTTGGAAGCTGAGTTTTGTTGTCAATAAGTCAGTTAACAAACACTTGTGAAGGACCTCCTGGGTGCCAGGCTCTGTTCTGATTGATGGGAGTGCCCAGAAAGCTGGCACACAGTTGTTCTCTTCTTTTGCTGTGCTGTTCTAGCACTTGTAACCCTTTCTGATTCTCCTTTCTCGTGCCCGTTTGCCTCCTCGGATCTCCCCCATTCTCAGAGCTCCCGACTCGTCCAGCCTGACTCCTCCACGTCGTCCCATTGTGTTCCTGGGCCACAGCTTGGCCATTTGCCCAGTCCTTTGGCTTCCTCTTAGTTCTGGTGCTTTGCTGGCCAGAAATTCCTTTTTCTGGTCTGACCACCCTGGCGTCTGTGCCCAGGACTAGCATCTGTGGCCGAGAGAATATGAATAGTCTTGTGACTCGTCTTGTGGCATTTCATATGAAGGCCACACACGCGTCTTCTGTCCCTTTTTCAGGGGCCCCCTGGTCACCAGAGTTATGTTCCCATTTAGCCACAGGCGCTCTCGGGTTAGGAGGGCGTGCAGGGCCGGCTCTCTGTCGGCCATCATTCTAACATGGAACTAGTACTTGCAAACCCTCTCACCTGAGCGTCATAATAACCATCTGAGGGTCTAAAGGGCCCCATTCACATCTTATGGACCAGAAAAATGAGGGTCCGGAAGGTTTTAAAGGACTCTCTGGGGGTCTCAGTCTGCTCACTATGAGGTAGGAGGGTGAAGATGTCCCAGGTTGACCCAGCCCTGAGCTGAGAAAAAGCTTACGTGGAAGGGACATGGCCAGAGTGGGGGAGTGGGGTAGAGGGGTCTTCTCCAAGCAAACGCCAGCCACTGGCCATTTTGTTTGGTCACTTGATGCCATCTGTTGATTACTTTTGTCACTTCTGGGCATTGAACCCTCCCCACTAACCAAAAAAAAGTACTTAAGAATAGGCAAAATGAGGAAATCTGACAATGTATTCAGCATTTAGCCCATGAAGGCCCCCACCTTTGTCTGAAAGAAGGCAGAATATTCCGTTAACTATTCTCCCTAACACTGGTTTTTCTTTACCATTTTTAAAGCAAAAAAGGAACCTTTTGTTTGTTTTTAACCTTACTGCTATTTCCGATTAAAAACCAGCCCTTTTGTAGACCACAGGTAGCAAAGCCTAGGAGAAGGAAAGGGGTTAGATGGTTTGTTAACCATTAATGGCACAGCACTGTGGGTCAGGACTTCATGCCCCTAGTGTCTAACCTTGCAGGAAGGAAGAGGAGGTGCGGGGGCAGGAGGGGGCAGGAATGGAGATAATTTTTCTCTTCTTGGTCCCAAGGAGGAGCTGTGCAGTCACTGGTCAGAGTTCGGCTTCTTGTCTGGATGTTTTCACCGACATTGCTGTACTTTTTTGTTTATGATCTTTGTTTCACCTCAGTTTATTCAAATCTTCTTTGTGTTTCCCAGTCATTGGGCACCTCCCTTTCTCCCCTAGGTTTTGCTCTGACTACAAAGATTGGAGCTGAGGATTTTGTTTTGTGCTGAACCTTCCTTTCTGTCTTTGAGGTAGATGTCCAGTGATGGGACCACCACGGCATGGAGCGGCCTGGTGCCTTCTGTTGTCCTGGGTCCACATTATTCCCCAGAATGATTCAGCCACTTTGCAGCCCACCAGGAGGCTGAGCGCTTCTCCCAGTGCCTACACAGAGTTGATTTACAGCTTTAATATGAGTGAGCTTTCTTTGGAAGTGGGGCCAGTCATGAGTTATATTGGCCTGTCATGGGTTGCTCTGGTTCCTGGTAATTCTTGGAACTCAACAGCCTGTTGCTTCTTGGCCTGAATATTTGGAAGCTGGAGGAGGTTGCTGAGCTGGTTTGTCAAAGCAAACACTGGGGACCTTTCTGCCAACCCGGAAGGGGAGAGCAGTGAGCCCCGGGACACAATGGCGGCATTCATGCCTTGCCCTCTGAGGGGGAAGAAGGTGGGCTCCTGGGAGGCTCCGGTTGGGAAGTGGAGCTGCTGCTTGGTTATCAGAGATGCCAGAGGGATGGTGAGCCTTGTTCTCAGGCCGGTGATGAGGCGAGCAAAGGGATCTGCCGGTGGTGTCCCAGGGATCAGATTTTCATCATTCTCCTTGGGATTTTACCTGCTCTTGGTTTCCAATTAGATCCCAGCCCATCAGCCCTGCTGTGAGCACAGAAATCAGCAGGGCAGCACTCCGTACCCATAGGCTCCCAGCCAGAGGGCAGAGGATGAAAGCCGTTTTTGGTTAGCTGTGGAGCTCATTCAGCTCTTCTTAGGGAACTTCAGAGCTATAAGGCGCCCACACGCATATTTCTTGATCCATCTCTGTGTCCCTCTTAGTGCTGAGGGGTCCCTAGGTCCCTCTGCTGAAGGAATTAACAGCTAGTGAGCAGAGAGGGAAGTTTACTCTAATTTTTCCATTGCAGAGTGAGAACATCATTGGGTTAACCGGGCTCGATGGTGGAGTGATTGATCACTTAGCCAGTTCCAGCTTTAGCTGTTGCTGTCAGGCCCCACCTGATGAGGCCTGTGAGGGATTGTGCTGAAGGCTGAGTCACAGGATGGGACCCATCAGGAGTGTAGAAATTCAGGGGAGAAGTGGCTGCTTAGAGAGGATGGGGGCACATGGGATGGAGACCCAGGTCTGGAGTCAGAGGACCCAGGTTTAAATTCAGGCCATGCCACTTACAGTTGGTTTATTGTTGTTGTGCCAGTTCAGTCACATTTGACTCCCCGTACCCCCCATGGAGTTTTCTTGGCAAAGACCCAGGACTGGTCGGCCATTTCCCTCTCCAGCTCGTTTTATAAGTGAGGAAACTGAAACAATCAAGGTCAGGTGACTTACCCAGGGTCACACAGCTAAGATGGGTCCAAGTCCAGATTAGAGCCCAGGAAGAGGAGCCTTCTTTATTCCAGGCCCAGCGCTCTATCCACAAACCACTGTTGGTCTGACTATCAAAAATCCACTTGACTTCTCTGGGACTCAGCTTTCTTATCTGGAAAAGAGGGGGCTGGACATGTTCTCTGCTGAATCTAATTCCATGTCCTGTGATTACTGTGGGCTGAGAGGCAGCATGGAGGAGTAAGAGTCAAGTCAGATGTAGGTTCAAATCCCCACTTGGTTTTTGCTGAAGTCCCTTCCCCCCTCGGACTCTCAGATCCTCCTTTGTGGAATGACAGGGTTGAAGGTGAGTCCTGAGGACCCTGGTGTGGCTCATGCCCTGTGAGCCTCACATGTGAGGAAGGGGCTGTGGAGGAGATGGGTCTTGGAGCTTGAGCAGGTTGGGAATAAGAACAGCAAGGGATTTCTGGGGGGCGGCAGCATGATGAACAGAGTGGATCCAACTGGGAGCAGTAGATAGGAATCGCACAGGGGTAGATTTTCTGCTTCCTATAAGGAAAAGACAACAGTGTTGTCCATGAGAGAATGCCTTGGGAGTAGGGGAAGGCTTCCCCATCCTGGGAAGTTTTTAAGCAAAGGCTAAATGACTACTGGACCATAGATGTGGAGGCAGAAGTAGCTCACCCCTCATTTTACGGGCCAGGAAACTAAGGCACACCAGAAAAGTGACTCACCCAAGGTCATGTAGCTAGAAATCCTTGAGGCAGGATATGAATCCCCGTCTTTCAGACTCCAGGACTGGCATTCTCACAGCTCCGCCTCTTAGCGGTCCTGTCAGAGAGGTAGGAGAGAATTCTATTCCCCTGTGGGTTGGATGGTGTAGCCACTGAGGTGCCTCCCAAATCCACTTTACAGGTAGGCAGTGGAGTGGTTAGAATTTGGGTGATGGCATCAACAAGACCTGAGCTCAGAACGCTGGCTGTGTCACCCTGGGCAAGTCACCTAACCTTTGTCTTCCTCAGTTTCCTTATCTGTAAAATGGAGATAGTACCTCTCTATCTCCCCTCTTTGTTGTGAGGATTAGATGAGATATGGGTAAAGCACTTGGCAAACCTTAAAGCACCAAATAAATGGTAGCCGTGATTATTAAAATAATAAAAGTTATTAAAATTTAAAACCAAAATCCTATGGAGGTGGGTTTTCAAAATGAAAAATGAATAAATTCATCATTTACAAAAAAGTTATTGTTATTATTCCAAGAGTGGAATGCGGGCTCGAGGCAGTGAGCTTCCCTCCCCCTCCCCTGAAGGTTCTTAAACCTCTACTGGATGAGCCCTTGGTGGGGATTTCAGGGACCGCATTTCTGCATCGCGTGGGGTTGGGCCAACTAGACCTTCAAGGCCCCCTGTATTCCTGGCCTTCTGTTTTCTGAGGGATGGAAGAAGATGGCTCTGACCTTCAGAATTAGCCATGTGGACTGCGTGGGAAAGGGAGGCAAATGGGAGATGGGGAATGGCTGTGACAATATCCTGTATCGACTTTTTTCAGTCTTAGTGAACATATGTTGGTGCTCCCTGTTGGGTAACATTGGCATTCCTTCCTTCCTTCCTTCCTTCCTTCCTTCCTTCCTTCCTTCCTGAGAAATTAGAGAAAAAGTCATTATATTCATAAGATCATAGCTGGAGAATTGGAGCAAACCTTAAAGGTCATCACATCTCACCACCCACCAACCCCACCTCCATTTTATACTTAGGCAAACTGAGACTGAGAGGAGCACTGTGCCTGCCCAGGGTCACGAAGCTGGGACTCAGTTCCTCAGTGTGTTCAAACGTATGTAATGCTTGGCCAACATTGGGATCCATCGCTCTGTACCTGAACATCAGGAGACAGATCAATGCACCTTTTCCAAGACCAGCTGGGGCCCAGCTGTTGTGCTTCAGGCACGGTTGCAGAATGCCATGCTTCCCAACATTCTGCTTTGTTTGGTGCCCACATGGGCATCACCCAACCTGAGGTGGATGATTTATCTCGATCACTTCCTTGCCAGCCTAAATGAGAGAAAAGAAATCTCATTCAAAAACAAGCCTCTCAACTGCCCCCTTCTACCCTGCCCAGTGAGTCCTGAAAGCCCCCAACACATTCCTTAGATAGGAGGACTCCAAAAATGCAGCACATTTTTTTCTTGCATCTTTGGAGGGTTAGCGGGTAGTGTCTGGCTCTGCAGAGCTGGAATGCCATTGCAGGGGGCATAAATTTGCCAGCCAGTTCCCAACCCCTTCAAATTTATGTGAAAGCTAAAATCAGGCTTAATGAAGTTCCCCTCTGAGCCTCTCTCTCTCTCTCTCTCTCTCTCTCTCTCTCTCTCTCTCTCTCTCTCTCTCTC
>CM053593.1:386345351-386405011 GCA_028646575.1 Pseudocheirus occidentalis | reverse complement strand
ACAGCCTGTATTGAATTGATTGTCCTTCCAGTGGGGGTGGGTGACAAGGGAGGAATTGAGAGAATCTAGAATCTAAAGCTCTGCAATACCTGCAACTAGGAATCAAGATATAGAGGGGCTGGGGTAGGGAGACCCTCCCTGCCCTACCAGAAAGTTAGAGAGCAGACCAGGGGAGGGGCTTTGCAGTGGGATTACCGTTTTAGGGTTGGGGTAGGGGAAAGATGGGAAGAAAATTTGTAATTCAAAAATCTCATGAAAATGAATGATGTAAACAAGAAACAAATAAAATTTATTAAAAAGAAAAAAAAAGAAGTTGGGAAGCCTTCTCATTAGACACTGTGTGTAGTAGTTTCTGGAAGACCTTTTCTCACATCAGAGGGTTGGTAGAGGAGGCAGTTAGGCTCGGTCACCTGCCTTGTGAAGTTGTACCAGAACAGTGGAAGATGCACCCAGACATCATTTTCTGTAGGATTTTAAGGATAATGTGTTAAATTCTTCCTGCTCCTGAGGAACGGCCAAGGAAAGTTTTTACAAAGTTAAAAAGTAGAGTGATGTATTTTTTGAGCCAATGGGTATGTTGAACTGCAATAAAAACCATAAAACAGTTTATTATTTTAAATTTCTAATCTTTTAATTTATTTTTATATTGGTAACACTTATAGTTCTGAAAATATTAAAGCTTAAAGTTGCACTTAGACTTTTGGGACACCCTTTGAATGTTATATTGGCTTACCTGTATATGTATTCCCTCAAGAGAAAGAAAGGTTTTTGGGGGCAGGGACTGTTTCATTTATCACAGTGTCTTTAGTGGCCATCATGGGGTCTTGTTGGTGTTTAACAAATGTGAGTTGACTTGCATTGCTTGCGCCAGTACCAAGGAGCCTTTTTGAGGAAGATGAAAAGCAGAAGGGACCATGTGGAGAGACAAGGGACGTGTTGGTTTGTGGTTTGCTTGGTTTTTCTGTTTTAGGTCCTATGAAGGAATGCTGTCTGGTAGTTGTACCAACTAGGGGACACAGGCTGTGATCCCATTCCTTATTTTACCCACTGGGAACTTCCTGGTTGCATCATCCTGACTCTGAGAAGAGAAGGTCTGATGCTGGGGTCAGGCTGAATCCTCGGGCCACTGGGAACTTTACTGGCAGCTCTGCCAAGCTTCATCGGGAACCTGTGCGTTAGATATAGAGTCTAAGGCAGCTGCCTTATTACAGAACTCTAATGTAATTTGGCTGAGGTCATCAACCACAGGAGTGAAGCTCAAGGAATCTGAGACATGCCAGAGCCAGAGCTCGGCTCCGGCTGCCCACTGGCTGCCTGTTTGGCTAAAGTGGGTGTCAGCTTGTTCAAGCCCAGGATTTTGGTCCTCCAGCCAGTCCTCTGTGCCACCATACTGGCCTCCATGCTGCCCTGCAGCCCTACTGAATGTAAGGGTATCAGAGAGTTCCTCAGATGGGCTCTGAATGGATCAGCCAGAGACTTGGGGATATTCAGATCTGATTCGAAAACCTTTCCCATTCTCCCCTCTCTGTGGCTTTAATATTTAAACCTGGCAGAGCTGGAGGTGTCTTAGGCACCTGGGTCGGTTTGGGTTTTCTAACTATTTTAATCTGTTAGAGAAATAGATTTAGGGTTGGTGTGTCAATCAGTAAGCATTCATTAAGTACCTGTTGTATACTGAGCAATGGCCATACAAATGCAAATTAAAATAAAGTCAGTTCCTGGTGGCTACAGAACTGGATATAGTTAGGCTCAGATCCCCACCCCCAACTGATTTCTAGCTGTCTTATACCTCCTGGAATCCTGAAGGGAGCTTGGATGGCCAAGCCCCTCCTTTTACAGACAGGAACTGGAGCCCAGAGAAGGGCATGAGCCCTGCCAGGGGGGCCCCCAAGCCCCCAAGTGGTGAGTAGCCAAGTGTTTAGCCAATAGTTTCTTCATCTGAACCATGTGGCCCCTGGTCCCTCAGGTTGCTGGGGCTCTAGGAGGCACCCATGAGTTGTGCAGATAAAGTCATTTTGTAGACTGTAGAGCCTGGCACACAGACAGGAGCTATTGGTCATTGTTGCTGCTTCCTTTGAGCTCTCCCTCATGGGCAGGAAAGAAGGGGAAGCTCCAGTGGAATGGTCGAGGCTGGGCTGGAGCCTGAGTCTTCTCATTGGTTTTCTCCAGGATGTCCTTGGAGCCCAAGGGCCTGCCTTGGTGCTCCTACTTCTTCCCCTTGAAAAAGTCATCCCCCATCTCAAGGCCTCATCTGTGAAATGGGGGTTGTGGGAAGGGATGGCCAAGCACCTTTTCCTGTCCACCATTTTGAGTTGGCCTGAGGAGGTCAGGAGGTGAGACTATGAGGCTGGTGAGACAGACCTGGAAAAGAAGCCTGTCTGGATGACAGCACAATGGCTTTGTAATCCCCAGCTGTCACTCATGTGACATTTGAGCTCTTGGCCCTATGGAAGGTATGCCTGGTTTCATCCCATAGTTCACTGCATGCTGTGTGCCTAGCTCTGAGCCAGGTGCTGGGGATGGAAGCTGTTCCTGCCCTCAAGGAGCTTCTGTTGCAGCTGCATCTAGCACGTCCTAGTTGGGTTACTTTGGGCGAGTCACTTAACTAAGCCTTGTTTTCTCATCTGTAAAGTGGGAATAGTAATTGTACCTCCTTCCTGGGTTGTCATGAGGATCAGAGATCATATGGAGAGCAATGTGAAACCAGTAATATCGTTATTCCTGGTTCTAGACCAGGAATGTCAGGCTGTGGGGGGGGCCGGGGGGGGGGACTTGCTCTGGGAGAAATCTGTCACCCCTCACACCCTATTCCCCCCTCCCCCCCAGGGCAAGGCTGGCGATGCTGCTCCCAGGGGAGGAGCCAGGAGTAGAGAGCTCTCACAGACCTTTGATTGAGTTCACTCCAACAAGTATTAATTACTTGCCTACTTATATGCAAGGGCCTGGAAATGATGCCAAGACAAAAATCACAGCCTGCACTTTCAAAGACTTTTCACTCTGCGGGGGGGGCGGGGCAAAGAGGGCACAACTTGGACAAAGACAAGGAAGGAAATTTGAGGAGGGTGAGAGAGGCTGCCGTGGGGGGAGGGGGGAGGCGCCTGGAGGGAAGCTCAGGTCTTCTGGTGGTGGAGTTGGAAAGGGAGAGCACACCCAGGAGGTGACCAGCTTGGGCACAGCTTGGTAGGCAGGACATGGACCCCCGAATAAGGAGGAACAGGGAGAAAAGAGGCCAGTTTCTCCATGATGTAGATGGTGTAAATGGTGGCAGCATAAAAGGCTGAGGAAGCTCAAGATGGGGCATTTATTGACAACCTCCTGCCAGGCACTGTGTGATGAAAGTGCTGGGGATGACAGACCAAGATGCCAAGCTGAGGGGCTGGCATTTTATCCTCCCAGGATATAGGGAACCATGGAGGCTTCCTCCTATCTGCAAAATGAGGGGCTTGTACCTAGTGGCCTCTAAGGCTCCTTCCAGATCAAAATTTAGAATCCTCTCCCTTGCTCTCAATGGAAATCAAGTCCCTCTAAGGTCTCTTTCTAGGGTCTCTGATGCCTCTCAACCTGATTAGGTGCCTGGTGGTTTTTGATTTAAACATGATCTTAATTTTATATATATAATTTTCCATATCTATATTGCACAGTGTTAAATCATACAGATGCTGATTCTTGTTCATCCGGACCTTTCTTCTGTTGCTTAAGGTGAGCTCTGGCTTCCCTACTGGAGGGTCCCATGGCTGAGCCTTGTTGAGCATTGTTGTCAGAGGGGGGCTTTCCTAACTTTTTTCAGGGACAAGTTTGTTTATTATAATTACACAGAATTTAGTTTTAATATTAATTTCTGTCCCTTCATTTAGGGTATAGTCACTATGCATGTTGTCTTCCTGGTTCTTCTTTCACTGTGGATCAGTTCATAAGTCTTTGAATGCTTTCCTTTATTCTTTTAAAAAGGTGTGCATTCTGATAAATGCCAGATAAAACAAATGTTTGCACAGGCATTGTTGAAATAAAGGAACTGATATGGAGAAAGCACAGATCTCACCTATAGCTTACTCTGTGTGTGTGTGAGTATGTATGTGTGAGAGTGTGAGTGAGTGTGTGTGTGTGTGTAAGAGAGTGTGTGAGTATGTGTGTGAGAGAGAGTGTGTGTGAGTGTGTATGTGTAAGAGAGTGTGTGTGAGTGTGTGTGTGTGTGTGTGTGTGTGTGCATATGTACACACATACACACAGGTAGACATAATTAGGTTCAGCTGTAGCTTGGAGAGCTGCCTTTTTGTGTTGTTGTTTTTTCCCTAGATTTCCTTCTCTGCCTTTGAAAAGTTACCTTGATGACCTTATTTTGTCTTTTTTTTTCTTCCCCATCCCTGTGATCCTCTCTATCATTAGGAGAAAACAAACAAAAAAAAAGAGGAAAGGAAAGGAAAGTCCTTGTAGCAGATCTCCCTAGTCCAGCAGGACAAAGGCCCCATTGGCTTTGTTCATCTCCCTGTTGAGCTGAGCCTGCCACCTCTCTGACCAGAGACAGGGAGCAAGCTTCGTCATCAGCTCTCGGAAGCCGCAGCCCGTCACTGCCTCCGTCAGAACTCTAACTGTTCCAGAGTCGTTTTTCTTTATAATGTTGTTACTGTATAAATTGTTCTCTTGGCTCTGCTCTCTTTGCTCTGTATCAGTCTCCTTGTCTCTTAATAATTCTTTCTTCCAGCCCAGCAATATTCCATCGCATTCATGTACCACAGTTTGGTAGCCGTTCCCCAACTGACAGGCGTCATAGAGGCATGTGGACAGCAATGAAAAGTAAAGGGCTGTGTGGAGGGGTGTTGGGGTTTTTTTAATTGATTTCACAAATGGAGGATGTGGAAGATCTGGCTAGCCAGCAGTTGAAAGTAAAACTCCCAGATCTTTCCACGACCACATGCTTACTTTGTGCCAGGGGTTTGATTTGGAGACTAACATCTTTCCCACAATCCTGTGTTGCTCTAATAGGATCTGAGTGTCCATGCTTCACAAATCAGTAGTCCCAGGGTAGATGGATTTGGTCAGAAGGCATGAGAAGAGCTGTGTTGAATTCCGGCTGCTAGAGGGCTAGGGACATTACCCTCTTCAGTGCATTCAGAGAAGTGTGGGTAGGTGTCTGGAGACCACCTTTTGTGGAAAATGGTTGACAGAATTAGGTCTGTTTAATCTGGATAAAAACAAAAAAAGGCCATGCTAGCTCTCTCTGCACTGTTTGAAGTGCTGTCACTTAGAAGGGGAGGGCTGGGGCAAGACAGTTTTTTGTTTTGCTGTGTTTGGTAATCTCAGAGCCAGAGGATGGAAGTTGCAGTGTGAAAGATTTTGGTTTCATAGGAAAAATGTTGTAACTAGGGTTGCCTGAAGATGATGTACTGTAACAGCTCTGGATTCCAGGTCAGAGGACCTGGGGTTACATTCCTCCCTTGGTGACTTTGGCAGAGTTCTTTGATTTTCCTGCACCACAATTTTCTCTGAGATGGGAGGCTGATTTAGTAGATTGATGGGATGTCTCTTGTAGCTGCAGAAGCATCCTTCTCTGATTCTGCTACGTTAGCTGATCATGATCTCAGAGTATAAGCAGCACAAGCATTCTGTAAGCAAACACTATGGGCCAGGCACTGTGCGTAACTGTCATTCAGTTCAAAATACAGAGCATTGACCGGGAGTTTGGTTGCAGTGTAGGTGTCATTGATAGAAAGGACTTCCTGAGGAGAAGGGGAAGCATTTGTGGCATTAACGAAATTAGCCAATCTAGTTCACCAAAAACAGAGAAATGAAAAATAGCACAAGCTCTGTACTGTGTGGAAACTGGCCTGGCTTGGTTGAATTCCTTGTTCGAAAGGAATCTTGAATCAGATTAAGGTGGGGATTCCTTGGTTTGCTTCCAAATTTGAGGTTTAAAGGTTTCCTGCGTGTTAGAATTTACAGATGGTGATGGTTTTGCCGAATTTTTCTCCCATGAACAAACACCGTCTAAACATTTGGGAGTGGTTGTAGTTACCAGATGGGAACAGAGGAAATTAATGAGACGCCAGCCTCCATAGAGTGCTGTTCTTGGCACCTCGTCGTGAGATTATCTTTTAGGTGAAACCACTTGAAAATGAAGTCTTTTTTCAATAGATACTTTAGTAATTAAACTCCACTGGACAGGATCCAAGACAATGAACTCTTGTGAAGTGTGACAACAAGGTTCCAGTGTAAGGGACTGAACAAAAAACTTTTCCTGCTGTAAATGATACCATCGGCTCCGTTCGGCTCCAGGGACCAAATGGAATGTTTCAGTCATTTGCAGTATAGCTGGTTCTTTTGATGGAGTCAGCATTTGAAATGTCTCGTGATAATTGTGTTTATTTCGCTTCCATCACTCGGGTGAAGATAGGATATGAATTAGAGATGTGAACTATCGCCGAGGAGAGATTCCAAGTGGCAGCTCCCGGGAGCCATGTTTGACTCCCACTTGGATGATTTCACAGTTTGGGGGCTTAGTCCATCTGGGGTGCATTGATCTGTGTTCACCCATTGGGGCATCTGGGCTTGTGCTCTTGTTAACTCCCTTAGAAACAACTGTTGGTTGTGAGTTGAATTTGCTTTTTCTTGGTTTTGTAAGCACAATGAAGATGGGAATAACTGAATTCAGCCAACTTGTGGGAGGCATTGTGCTCTAGTACAGTCGCTGAGGAGGATTCACAAAAGTTCCTGGCTTCAAGAAGTTTATGGTTTGTTTTTGCCCCCAATGCTGAGCTAGGGGAAATGTGCTATTGTTGTTGTCCAGTCTTTTGTTCAGTTGGGTCCAACTCTCTGATCCCATTGGAGGTTTTCTGGAATGGTTTGTCATTTCCTTCTCCAGATCATTTTACAAATGAGGAAACTGAGGCAGACAGGGTCACAGATCTAGTAAGCGTCAGAGGCCACATTTGAACTCTTGAAGATGAGTCTTCCTGAGTCCGGGTCTGCCCCTCTATCCGCTCTACTACCTAGCTGCCGGGGAGAGGTGGCTGGAAATGACAGAAGCAGTCCCGGAGGAATTCCCTGCTGCCACTCCTCTCCCATCATGGACAGTGTTCATTGGAATGGAATTCTAGTTCAGGGATGGATTACGCGAGGCAGCCTCTGAGGTCCCTTTCAGCCCAAGGTGCTTTGACATTCTGTGGTTGCATCTTTAAGGAGAAGAATGTGCAGGATCAGTGAAGACCTGCCTGCCTCAAAGAGGAGCTGAATTGCAGTAATCCTGGGAAAACATAAGGTGCCCAGATCTAGAGACATCTCCTTCCCCAGACATTCAAGGGTACCTCCAGAGCTGTAAGGGACTTACTTGTGGCTCTTGTCCTTGTCCCTGTTGTCACAGATCATCTCGCCAAATCTCCTCACTTGTGAGTGGTGGTTTTATCTCTCGGCCTTTGCCTCCAAATCCACAGTTCCTTGCACCGTAGCCGGTTGTCTCTAGAAGAGCATGTAGAGAACCAATTTTTGAAAGTCTTATTTATTAAATGCCCACTATGTGCTGGGCACTGGGATAAAATAAAAGCCCATGTCAGTGGCTATCTGAAGGACCTCACAGTCCAAAGCGGAAGACAAACTTGCAAACAAGATTATACAAACCAGATATCCACAGGGGATTTGGAGGTAATTACAGGGAAGGCTAGCCTGGATAAAGACTGAGAAAGGCTTCCTGTGGGAGGGGATTTGAGCTGAGCCCTGGAAGAAGCCAGGCAGTGGAGGTGAGGAGGAAGAGCATCCCAGGTGTGGGGGACAGCCAGTGAAAATGCCCAGAGCCTTGTGCGAGAAATGGCAAAGCTGCCCGGGTTATTAGATCAGAGAGGCTGTTGGGGGGAGGGCTCCAAGGTCAGCCACAGCATGTCCTGCAGAACCTGCTGGGACAGTCTGAATGTGGTGTGGTGGGGAGGCCAGAATGACCTCAAGGTCTGGATCCAGGGTCCAGTGAAAAGGCTGAATGATCCTTGAAAGGATGGAAAGAATTCAGTGAAAGAGCATTGTTTTGATGAGATCTTAGGTCTTTGGAGAGAAAGAATTTTAAGAATTATCAATCATTGGAGAATTGTTTTGCAAGCTTCCTCCAAGCACCCCCTGTGTCTTCTGTGTCAGATGGAGAGAAGGAAGAGGAATAGGCCTGGTCCTTTGGGGGCTCACTGTGCTGCTGGAAAGATCAAATTCCTATTTTCTCCAATGCTTAATGACTGAAAGGTAATGGGCAATCAGTGAAGACTTTCTTGTAGGTTGTGTGGTGGAGGAGGGGTAGGGTTTGCTGAGAGAAGCCAGACTGAGGCCTGGGGTTTGAAGGCTAAACCCGGGACCAACCAGAATAACAAAAGCCTTTGAGTCAGTCAGAAAAGAGCACTGGAGAACTGCATCCACACACATTGCTGGAAAGAACTGAGCATATTTGGCCCAGAAAATACTTGGTCCAGGGAGGGAAGAGAAGGGCCATGGAGCGGTGCTCACATATGTGAAGGGCCCTCAAGTAAAAAGGACAAACGGCAGCCCTGGGAAACTGAGCCACGTTCTGGGAGGTCACTTCAGGCTGTGTCTTCCTCTGAGTTCAGAAGATGCCAAAGGGATGGGCTATGGAGTTCTGTGGTCAAGCCGCTATGGTCAAGCGCCTATGATTCTGGAACCTACCCGTGCTTGGCTGTGTCAGGCGTTCGCCAGAAAGGCTTCAGTCTGCTCTGTTTGGCTTTTTAGGGAATGCAGTGAAAGAAGACAAGCTGGATTCTCAGCTACGGGATTGCTCTGGGTTGGGCAAAGACAGAGTGGGTGAGAGCAGAGCCATATGTGCCAGAGAAGCTGTGTTAGGGGACTTTTGAGCTATTAGTGTAGAAAGTGGCATTAGGAGCCCCCCACAGGTCATGAGACTGAAAGGGGTCAGCAAGCGTGTGTTAGCCTCCTGCTTTGTGCCAAGCACTGGGGACGCCGAGATGAGCCTGAGGAGCCCTGCCCAAAGCAGGTTTGGACAGACAGTATAGACCAGGCTCAGCTCTCCTCTCTTTGTGGCCCTCTGTGGGTGTGATTTTAAGGAAGGAGAAAGGCCTTGGCCTGGCTTATTCTGCTCAGCGTGGAAGTCTTCACAAGGCATGCAGGCCAGTCTCCTTATCCCCAGGGAACATGAGAAGGTTTATTATGAGCCCTGGGGGTGGAAAGTCAGTTCCAGGGTGGAACCTCCCTCAAGGCCTGGAGTGCAGTTAAATTGGTTCTGTCTCCCTTTTTTTTTCCTCACCCCGGTAGAATATAAGCCCCTTGAGGACAGGAAGAGCAGGGTTTTTGTATTCTTAGCACATCGCTGTGCCTGGTATGCCATAGGCACTTAGTTAATGGGGGTCAAATGGAATTCCTTGTTTTTTTCCCCAGCAGAATCTAAGCTACTTTAGGGCAGAGACAGTTTCCTTGTATTCTTAGCCCCCCAGAGCCTAGTACAGTGCCTGGTGCCCAACAGGCAGTTCGGGAATCAAGCCTAAGAGAGTGAAAACAAGCCCTGCGCAGGTACACAGGGAAGCGTATGCTCAGACTCTGTTGTTCAGTCTTCTCTGACTCTTTGCGACCCCATTTAGGCTTTTCTTGGCAGAGCTCCTAGAGTGGTTGGGCCATTTCCTCTCTAGCTAACTTTACAGTTAAGGAAACTGAGGCAAGCAGGGTGAATTGACTCGCCCAGGGCCACACAGCTAGGAAGAGTCTGAGGCCAGATTTGGACTGAGGAAGAGGAGTCTCCCTGCCTCCAGGTTTGCTTCTGTCTGCACTCCACCACCTAGCGGCCTCATCCTGAGCATCCTGGGTCATTGCCAGAGGGCTCTGTCTGTTGTACTTGGTTTAGCTTGCTTAGATCCTGGCCCTAGATTTCTGCCTCATGCTTCTTCTTGGCCTGGCTCACAGTGGGTTTGCTTGGGGTTTGATTGTTGCCCCTCCCTCAGCCCCCACCAGAATTCTTTGATATTTGAATGCGTGGTTCCAGGGAAGCCTTCTCTGAATCACACCGGATGACGCAGTGTTGTGGTGCCCTTGCGGCCCAGGCCACACCTGGGCAGCAGCAGGGGCATGGATCTCCACGTTTGTTTGCTGCGTGATCAGCACATACTGGGGACAGTTTTGAAGTAATTCCACCATCACAGATCTGGCTTTGAAGCTATCTGCTGAATGCGCTCCCCTTCCCCCAGCCTGTCAGGTTGGGTTCCATTTTTGGTCCACCTGCTACCACAGCAGAGAAGCTGGTGAAACTCATGTGATGATTCATGCAGTGGATGCTAATTTATGACTTGCGATAGCAGACCAGGACCAGACGCCCGACATTTGTGTTTTGTAGATTGTTACTCAAGCTTATGCAGGCAGGAGTGAAGCACTCTGAGTTTCTGGTGAGCTCAGCTGATGCTTGTCACGGATGGGGCATATGGAAGTGTGCTGCATGTGAGCCTGGGGGATCTGGGTTCAAGTCTAACCTCTGGGAATCAGTGTGGTGGTAGGAGTAGTGGAAACAGACCTGGACTTGTGGAACCCAAGGAGATTCAGAACTGGAATAAGCAGATCTTGGAGGTTCATTTTGCAGATGAGGAAACTGCTTTGTTCCTGGAAAGCAGTAAAGGTAAGAAGGGCCCGGTGATTACTGTCATTAAACATCCAAACAGAGGGCCTGAGATTTGACCTTGGAGTTTGGGTAGGAGGTGACGTGGTGAGACCTGAGGCATGGAGGTGAATCACTTTGATGGCTGAGTGAAGACTGGAAGGGGCCAGGAGACCATATGGGAAGCTATGGCTGTAGTTCAGGTAGGAGGTCATGAGAGAGGCATCTGCATTCTCCTGAGGTGGGTTCTTCTTTGCTCCGTGGAGGAGGGAAGAAAGAGAAGACTCTTGTGTTCATTAGTGACTTCCCTTGGCCATTTGTCTACACAGTAGGGGAGGGACCATTGACCAACACTGTGTCTAATCTCATGGGGTTATAATTACCCTCAGTTGTGGTATCTATCCTGTTGATGTGCAGGGTCCCCGTAAAGTCCTTAAATACCTTTAGACTTAGAGTGTCAGGGATGGAACAGAACAAAATGGAAATCCACTTATTTAAGAGCTCAATGTTTAGGACCTACATGCCGATGGAGCCAAAGGGTCATTTGTATCAAAGGCAAAGCTTCAGTTAGCTGGTGGGCAGATTTCTGGGGTTGCGGACTTTGAGCTCCATGGAACCTCTGCGACCATCTTGTCCAACCTCTCCCCCATTTTGTTAGATGTGGAGACTAAGACCGAGCTAGGGAAGTGACTTATCCAAGGTGATGCTGATTGCAGGGAGTTGATCCTGTGTTTGAACCCATGTTGCATCAGGTTCCAAATCTGTCTTTTTTGGGTGTGGGGTGCACTAAGTTGCCTCTTCTGACCTAGAGCCAGAAGCATGGAAGTCTGTGCTCTTATCCATTACCCAAGTATTTAATAACTTGGGCTGTTTTAAATGAGGAGGAAGATTGAAAGTGCAGCAGGTCTTCAGGAAACCTTTTCCCATTCCCTTTTTCCTTCCATTTGTAGCTGCTTAGAGGCTAGCTTTTTAATTGTAAGCACAGGCAGCATACTTAGGAAATCACGGAAAGCTGTGCACTGTATTTGGCTCATCAAGTTAAAGAGGTGGCACATCTACCTCGCATACAGCTCCACTCTTCCTCCTCTCCCCTTGGGCAGGCTTGTTCATTTGGGGGGCTTGAGAAGGAGAGGGTTCTGAATTCTTCCAGTGTTCTTGGGATCCTGCTCCCTCATTCCCAACAAACCATGATGGCGGGAAAGCATTTGGGCGTTCCTCTACCACCGGCCCCACCAGCCAAGGACAGCCCTTTAGCCAGATCAGAGAAGTGTGTGCGTGCATGTGCGTGTGTGTGCATGTGTGCATGTGCACACATACTCACATGCTTTCATGTTGGGTACATGTGAATAGTTTCAGGGCTCCAGTGGGTTGCTTTAAGCCTTCATCCTGACCCACTAGATCCAATGCCTCTACAGCTCAGTGAGCAGATGACCCCGAGAGGTCTTGTCCCTAAGAACACAGTCCCCTGCAGTCCTTGCCTTTGAATGAGGTCCCGCCTCACAGACACTGGCCATCTCTGGGCCTATGCTCAAAACCCACCAAGCTTGTTAGGATCCTTTTGCCCTTGGCTTCAGCACCTTTGGGAGCCCAGTGCGGCACCAGATGGGATCTAGGATTGTATATAAAGTTTGGGGCGTGGCTCAAAGACTCTGCTGTTCAGTGCTCTCTGAGGGAGGAGGCAGCAGATAGAAGTAGCAGCAGCAAGGAGGTAACTCGAAGGAGATTCACTGCCCAGTCCCCTCCTGCCAACCCCCAAGCCCACGTGGAGGAAGGAGACCTATGGAACACAAACCGTGAAGGGGCAGTTGCCGCGGCTACCCCAGGGGGTCCTGAGGGCATCACGGTGGCAGCCCAGGACAGTCATGGAGAAGCAGTTTTCTGATCTGCTGTGGTGATAGAGGAGGAGGCCATGGGGGATCATGGACAGTGTTGTACTTGAGCTCAGGACAGTCCGTTTGAGTCCTGTCTCTGACACTCGGTAGCTGTGACCGCTCTCCAAGCCTCCGCTTTCTCACAAGAAGGGTTCCTGGAAGGGAAGGGGGGCAGGGGGTGGGGAGAGGAAGAGATCGAGGAGGGGTGTGCCAGATGCGGAGCTGAGGCTGTTTTACAAATATTAGCCCACGTCTGTGATGCGGGTGCTGTTATCACCCACATTTCATAATTAAGGAATGGGTGGCTAGGTGGTGCAGTGAATAGGGTGATGGGCTTGGAGTCAGGAGAGCCTTGGTTCAAATCCAGATACTGTGTGTCCATTTTGTGACCCTCCCTGGGCAGGTCATTTAACCCCGTTTACCCCAGTTTCCTCAGCTGTCAAATGAGCTGGAGAAGGAAATGACTCTGCCAAGCATCTCCAGTATCTCTGCCCAGAAGATCCCATATGGGGTCACAAAAGAGTCAGATGTGACTGACTAAGCAATAACATAGTGAGGAAACTGAGGCATACAGGTAAAGTGACTTGCCCAGGGTCACACAGGTAGTAAGTGTCTCAGACTGCATTTGAACTCGGGTCTTCCTGACTTTGTGACTCCAGACCACAGTCTGCTGTGCCGCCCTGGTGCCCCGTGGATTATATTGAATGAGGTGTTTACAGGTGATGACTTGGGTTTGAATCCTGGTAAACAGACTTCAGGCCCTTGGGCAAACTGTGGCTCCCCAGCCCTCACGTGCTTGGCCTGTGGGATAGAGACAGCTGGACCCGGCCCTGTGTGACGCCTGACTCTGGCTTTTCCCACTCAGACTGAGCTGCCTCCCAAGGCCGAATTCCCAGGATGGTTAAGTCACTGAACACGCCTCATCCCCACCACTCTTGGATAGAGGCCTATACTTCTGTTTACACACACACACACACACACACACACACCCTAGGCATCTGACCATACACACACACTCACACACATACACACACACCTGGCATCTGACCACACACACATGCACTCACACACCCCTGGCATCAAACCACACACTCACACACACACATACACACACACCTGGCATCAGACCACACACATACACATACCTGGCATCTGACCACACACACACACACCTCTCTAGCATCTCACTTCAGTGCAAGCACACACGCTCCCTAAGGAGAGAATCAGCTTGGTCTTCACCCTTTCCTTTCCCTCCCAGGTCATACATGTGCCTTTGGGGTTTGGCCCGTTTCCCAGTTGGCTCATGGTCTTCCTGTTTGAGCCTGTTCCACCAGGCAGGCCCCAGATAGCTACAGTTGCTTAGACCCAGTGCTTGCATCATCCTGTTGCAGGGTCTTGCTTCTTCCTCGGCTTCCACCATCTTTGTGCTTGCACTTCCATGGTAGGCTCCATTCAGGCTGAAGGGTGATCCTAGGTGGCTCTGGAAGCCATCAGAGAATAGAGAACATTCCTGGTACCTGGTTGGAGCACTCCGAAGCCTTCGACGGAGTCTGCTGTGGTTGGGAAGCCTTTGGAATCCATATCACTGCTTGGAAATGACCTTTGAGGACAGCCATTGGGCTTCAAGCTAGAAGGACTTCCTGAGGTCCCAGGCTTAAACGTTGCCCTCGAGTTGGCAGAGACTTCAACAGAACCCCTTCATGTGTCAGAGGAGTCAGAGAACTCTTGAAAATCTGCAGAGGGAGAAATCACTTTAAGTTGGGGCAAGTCAAGGAAGGCCACTTGGAGGAAGTGGCACCAAAGCTAAGAACTGAAGAAAGCAGCAGATTAGGGGCTGAGGACCATCTGGAGTAGCTCGTTGCTGGTCTTCTGACGAGCAATAGGAAAGGAGGCAGTCGGAGAGATCTGGAGGCTTTGTGCAGAATGGACATGGACCAGACTAGGTGTGTTGGTCTAGGTTTGCATTTCTGAATATATTTAATCATACACTTTCTTTTCCTTGTCCCCTGATCACTTTGGGGAAAAGACCTAACAGTGGTATTGCTGGGTAGCTTTATATCTCTTTGGGAACAGTTCCACATTGCTCTCTAAAACATTTGGATCAGTTCACCATTCTACCCACAATGTATGAGTGTCCCAATTTCTCTACGTCCCATTCAATATTTCTCGCTTTTCCCTTCTATCATTTAGCCAGTCTGATAGGTGTGAGATGACATCTCAAAGCCTTTTTAATTTGCACTTCTCTAATCAACAGTAATTTAGAGCATTTTTATATGACCATATATAGTTTTGATTTATTAATTGAAAAACTGCCTGTTCATAACTTTTGACCATTTATCAATTGAGGAATAACTGTATTCTTAGAATTCTGATCATTCTTTATATATTTGAGATGAGAACTTTATCAGAGAAACTATACAAATTTTTCCCAATTTGCTGTCTCTCTAATCTTGGCTAAGAGTGTAGAATCTCTAACAATCACTTACTTCCATTCCTCTTCCTGCTGTGGACTGAAGGTCAGGGCACGTGGGCTTCCAGGAACCTTCTTGGTTGTGCCCTTCCCTTTGCTGTCACCGGGGCTCTTGCTCAGGGCCTTGGGTCTTCCGTTATGTGAACAAAGAAGAACAATAATGACCTATGGCTTCATCTCGTCTATCTCTTTTATGAACCTTCACTTCAATCTCCACCAAATCTCCACCAACTGAAAATGGTTGTCACCCATCATTCAGCATAGGAAAGCTTGAAGAGCTTTATCTGTAGAGGAGGTTTTTCAGTTCTTGGGGATTTTTTTTTTGTCTTGACCAGAAATGCCTAATCTGCCTGGCAAGGTAGCTTTTTACTTTTTTTTTTTCCAAAATTTTATTTTAGACTCAAATGCCAGAACACAAATAGAGAACAGAAAAAAAGAAGACCAGATCATAAACTTAAGTATTGAGACTTAAATACAAAGTTAGAGGGCAATAAAAGCATGTCATGTCAGAACATAAGAGGATTCAAAATAGCGACCGATACATGATCATGTCCAGAAAGCCTGTATAGTAAATAATCCTCGTCGCGCTGAGAATTGTCCAGCTTCTCTTGACTTCCTTGTGAGTTTTCTTTTGTTCTCTCTGGGCCACTTTTTCACTTTGTTCTTTTTCCATCCCCCCAGAAGGCCACAGTAAAGTTTAGAGATGTTTCTCCATAGCTATAGATATATACATACACAAAGACATATATATTCCCAAACCTATTCTACTCCTGCTCTTTGCTTTTATGTAGAAGCATATCTCTTGTTTCCTGTCCCTCCTGCCTCCTCTACTTTATTTTTAACCACTACCTTGCCCTCCTGTGACTTGCGTACCTCCCTCCAAGGATCCTTCCCTATCCTCTCATGCCCATAAATCTAAACCCCCTTCTATAGCCCTATTTACCTATTCCCTGACCCTCCCATCTAAAGATCCCTTCCTTGTCCTCTTGCCCCTCCCTATGCCCCTACTCTTATATTTCTTCTCAATTAAGAAGACTTCTAAGGCTTAGAAGACTTCCCTCTTATACCCATTTCCAATGGAAGCAGGTTATCAAAGCCACCAGTCCTCAGACATTGCTTCTTTAAACAGGCACCTACTGTGTGCCAGGCAGTGTTCTAAGTGCTTCACAAAGATGATTTCATTTGCTTTCCACTGCAGCTTTGCAAGGCAGGCCCCCATTTTGCTGATGAGGAAACTGAGGCAAACAGGTTATATATGACTTGCCCAGAGTCACAGAACTAGTGAATGTCTGAGGCTAGATTTGATCCCAGGTCTTCCTACATGGAAATGCAGAGCTTTGCCAGCTGCACCACCTAACTGCCCAGTGGGCCAGATGGGCCTTGGAAAAGGTTGCTTCTCCTTTAAGGCTAGCCCTCCTCTGTGGCAGCAGAGGCTTGGGTCAGACTCAGGACGGCGATCTGGAAGTTGGCAGAGTGAACACTTGGTGCCAAGGTTATAGGTTGTAGCCTGAGAGGTTCTCAGCTAGAAGGCATCAGGAATCTTCCAGGGACAGAGAAGGAACTAACTTTTGTCCAAGGTCACGGAGGTCTGAAGAGCACAGATCTGGCGGGAGCTCAGAAGCTGTCACTGATCGGGCCCCTCGTAGAGGAAGAGACTGGAGTCTAGAGGGCAAGCAACCTGAAACCACCCAAGTGGAGTTGGCATGGATTCAAACGTGGGTCTTCTGCCTCCAGATGTCACACCTTTCCTCATGTACCATGACGTCTGGCCCTTCCAATTAAGACAGTTACAGCCTCCTGTTAACTGCTGGGACTGCTTCGTTGAATATGAACATGGGACCATGTGTTCCTGGCCTCAGTTTCCCCATCTGTAAAAGGGAGGATTCACATTAGATCATCATTCTTTGCAGTTCTAACAGTCAAAGAGTAGACAAGACCTAGGTGACAAAACCATGGCAGGGGAAAAAATATCCAGGCTTTCTATGGGACAAGATTGGATTTGCTTTATCTGTGAAAATGCCTGGGAATCTGAGATCCCTAGGAGCAGGAGACAAGCAAATTAAACTTTGCTTGTGGTTGAAGGGACCATGGCAATTGATAACTTTGGGGTACTGTGCAACCTAGAGATTGGATTTGAGAGGGGGAGGAGAGAGAGGGGGTGTGTATGTGTGTGTCTGTGTGTGTGTCTGTGTGTCTGTGTGTCTGTGTGTGTGTGAGACAGAGAGACAGCCAGTCCTACATTCAGAGTCCAAAGGCAGCTTGGATTGAGTCCCAGCACTGCCCTGTTGCACGTGTGTGATGCCGGCCACATCCCTTCCCCTCTATGGCTTCAGGTTCCTCCCCATGTAAGATGACAGATCCAGGTGAGCTGGCTTCTGAAGGTTCTTCCAGACCCTGATTGTGATAAAACCTGGTGCAGGAAAGTGGTTTCTCAGAGAGGAGGTGCTGCCCTTCAGCTGGGCCCCGTCTGCCCCTTCCTTAGAGGACAAAAAGGAAGCTGGGAGATGTGCTGACTATTTTATTCCCAACCTTCAGGACTCTGCAGTTGGGGCCTTCTGTCCCTAGCTTGCATGGGAATGTTCCTGTGTGAGGCATCCCTCCACAGTGTTTGAGGACCCCTCCAACAGAGACAATATTGCTCTTTGCCCCCTGGGTACCCAACCTCACGTCTGCACAGATGGCTGCTTGGGAGGAGCCTGACCGCTTCCCAAATGCTCTCCTCTTTCTCTGAGAGTCCTGCACACCCCCCACCCCCCACCCCCCCGTTTTTTCACCCTGACCTGAAACTGGGAACAGCTTTGCCAAATCATATATTAGCTCCCCAGAGGTCTGTCCCCTTCGGGTTTGGAGGTGAGATTTCTATCAGTTCTCATAAAAGGAAGTGTGATGGTGCCTGGGAGAGAGAAGCCTGCCTGCATGTTTTCTCCACACCCTCATCCTCTTGCCCACATCCAGAGTGTCCAGCCTGGGGTAGGCCAGGGGGAAATCGGATGTCTTACCCTTTTAAAATGGGATGTATCCTCTTCAGAAGTGGATATCTTTGGGAGGAGGGAACATCACCCAAGACACACATTTCTTCTTCCTAAGCGTGTATGTCTTCTCCCTCCTCACCCTGGCCCCCCTGATGCCTGCTGTGATATAATGGGGTTCAGCGATGATCCCCAGCCTTGGAGCTCGCCCAGCTTTCTCCTGCTCCAGGACAGTTCATAGGAGCATGGATTGAGGCCTGTGAAGTTCTCCAGAGTCGGTTTAGTCCAACCCTCTTGTTTCACAGAAAAGGAAACTGGCCCAGAGAGGCTGAAGCCTCAGCAGTCCTGAAGATGCCCTGTGGGCGCCTCCTTCCTTATTCTGACCCACCCTGGAGCAGATTTGTCAGCCTCCTTACCTTTCCCCTCACTTTGCAGTGAAACCAAGTGCAGGTTGATTGAATCATTGTGGTCTCTGGACTGGGAGCAGGAAGACAAAGTGAGACTCCCTCCCTTGCTCTCCCAGATGTTTAAAATCTGACCCAGACACCGTGAATATTTATGATTTTCTCTGGGCAGTCACCCCCTCTGGCCCCCTCCCGCTGAGGCAGCCTCAGCCCTAATTCTATTGATCTTCACAAGAGCCTGGCAAGGGAGGCATTGCCAGTGTTGCCATCTCTGCTTTACAGATGGGGAAACAGAGCTTCAGAGACATTGAAAGATTTGCTCGTGATTGAACATTAAATGGTGAAAGTTGACGAACATCTCAGCTCTTCCTGATTGCAGTGCTGGAGCTCTAGGCTTTATGTTTGCCTGATGAACATTGGCTTTCTTCTGCTACTTGAGTCTGTGATCTGAAAGAGGCTGTTTGTAATGTTACACATACTAACATCTAATGTGTATGGTGCTAGGAGTGTGTGTGTGTGTGTGTGTGTGTGTATGTGACAGAGAGAGAGAGAGACAGTGTGTGAGTGCATGAGTGCATGGATGTGTGAGTGCGTTTGTGTATGTGTTCTGTGAAGGTGGATTCAGTCAAAGGGCCACACTTGAGGATCTAGAGGGTCACATGCGGCCTTGAGGCTGCAGGTTTCCCACCCCTTGCCCAAGGTTTAAAGCTTCTAAGGAGCAGATTCAGAACCTGACTCCAAAGGAGAGGTCCTTACCATAGAGTTCTAGACATACAGAAAGGCCTAGCGCTCCCTTGTGTTGCACCACATAATTTTTTTTATCAAGCCCTGTGGTCAGCTCCTCCACACGCTTACTCAAACTTTTTAGGCCAAGAAGATAAAGTCCTAGCCTTACCCCACAACAGTGACAGTCAATATGATGGTTACAAAACACTTTACCGAGATTATTCCCCTTCCCCTACCTACCTTTCTTAAAAATCAGGAGTTTTTCTGTGCCTTGGACTCTGGCTTGGTCAGGGTACAGAGTCCCCTGTGTATGTGCCCCAGGCACTCTTATTTCACTTCCATGGGAGTTAATTCCTTCTTTCCTGTCTCACAGAGTGTCCTGCACTGATATGAATTGAAACTCACCTATCTTTCCTTCAAGGCGCTTATCTCCTGAAACATGAAGCTTCAGGCTCTAGTGAGCTCTTTCCTCAAGGTCATCCACACTGAACTGTATGCCCCCTGGGATCATATGCTGTCTCTTAGTACCTTCATTTAACAGATGAGGAAACTGAGTCTCAGAGCACTTCAGAGAGCTGACGTGGCTCAGGATCCCAGGCTCTATTTGCACATCCAGAGCCGGTTCCTCTGTAGGACACTCCTCTCAATGATCCCCTAGGAAGGTACTTCTGGTGTCCGCATCCAGGATGGTCTCTAAGGAGGAATGGATGCCAAAGGTAAGGAGACCCAGACTTTTGTGGTCATGTGAGCTTGGGTTAACAAAGAGGTGTCTGGTAGCGGTAGCATTGGGTTAACAAAGATGCTTCCGGCAGCGGTAGCATTGTGGTCCTGGAAACATGAGTGAATCAAGGGATGCCAGAGACTTGGCGAGGTCTTGGCCGATCCCTGAAGGAGAGCCAAGAGGGGGCCATCCCAGAGGGCTCTGAGTTACGCACCCGGCCAGGAAGGCAGGCTTTGGGAGAGATGATAGGGAGCAGGGCTTTGGATGTGTCTGGTGAATGAGCTAACAATCGGCATTCCATGGAAATCAGTCTACACAGCTGTGTGATCTGGATTGTTGTTTCATCGGGCTAGGGAGCTCTGTCCATGCAGTCTTAGAGTTGAGCCCAAGCTCCCACTGCCAGTATTTGTAAAGGAAGATGTGAACCCTAGACTTTCTGATGCCCACGTCTGGTCCTTACCTACTCTTCCACACTGTCCTTCAGAGGAAAAAAATCGTACAGATTGACTTGCTCATTTACTAGAAGGTTTGACTTTTAAAGTTCAGATAAAGTTTTAGATTTCTTGGCTTTTTGGTCACCATCTTTGCTCTTCTCTTCATTGTCTTCACTTCTATTTATTGGTACTAATGGTATGATTAGAAGAGTCATTGTGGCGTGGTGGAAAGAAGAACTTGGGAATCAGGAAAATCTGAAGTCAAATCCCCCCTTCATTGTTTATTAGCTGTGCAACCCAGGGTAAGGCACATGACCTGAACCTCACTTCTCATATCTGTTAAATGGGGCTGCTGTGAGGCATAAAAGAGACTATATATAAAGAGCTTTGAAGGTCTTAAAGTGCTATTAATGTCAACTGTGAGTCACAGGTATCTTCATTAGTAGGGCAGCTGGGTGGACTGAGTGCCAGAACTGGAGTCAGGAACACCTGAGTTCAAATTCTGCCTCAGACACTTCCTAGTGTTATGACCTTGGGCCAATCACTTCACCTTGTTTGCCTCAGTTTCTCCATCTGTCAAATGAGCGGGAGAAGGAAATGGCAAATCACTCCAGAATCTTTGCCAGGAACACCCCAAATGGGGTTGCCAAGAGTTGAACATGACTGAAACAACTGAACTATATTTTCATTAGTAGAAGGATTTTCATACATAGAGTTTCCTACATTTGAAAGTATCAGGTTTAAGGAACTTTAAAAGGGTCTCCTTTAGCACCCAACCTCTGATCCTGTAGGGCCAGATTTTGGGTTCAGGGAATGCATTGCTTTGTCCTCTTTTCCTCCAGAACAGAAACCTCTGATTCTACCCATGGCCCACAGACTGGCTGTGAAGTTTGTATTGGGGTATTTTTACATAGTTTAACCAAAGTCTTTCCTGTACTTTTGGAAACTAAAAGTAATTTTCCCTCTCTTTTTTGGTTGAATTTGTGGGGAAAAAAAATGGATCAAATATATGTGAACACAGAAAAGAACCAATTCATAGTATTATAGAATTGAGAGCTGGAAAAGGACCTCACTTAACATCCCACTCCAACTCCTTTTGTCTTCTATAGTGGAGGAAACTGGGGCCCAGAGAGGTAGTGACTTATCCCAGGTTGCCCAGCTAGTGGTGGCAGAAATCATGTCTTAAAGGTCTCTATCAATCTAAGACTCCAGTGTGGACTTGAGGCGGTGCTCTTGGATCTACTGCCCCAGGCAAGATCCTTCCTCTTACAGCTAAGGGTGGCTTGGGGAGGGGCCACTTGCCCAAGGTTTATAGCTTCTAAGGAACAGATTCAGAACCTGATTCCAAAGGGAAGGTCCTTACCCTGGGGTCTTGAACTTGTTTAGAACAAAATCCGATTCATACCTGAATGGTGGCACACGGCTTCCTTTGTGATCCTTCTGATTTTATTTGTTGCATTTAAGAACACAATTCTTTATAAAGTCCGTGGCTTTACCAGCCTCACCCCCCCATAGAGTTCCAGACATACAGAAAGGCCTAGCGCTCCCTTGTGTTGCACCACAGAATTTTTTTTATCAAGCCCTGTGGTCAGCTCCTCTCCTGATGGATTTCTGATCAGCTTACATGTCACTTCTAAGGGCCTTTCCAGGTCCTTCCAAATCTGTGACACTCAGTCAAGGTGCTTCTCTGTTTATTCATCAGTCAAATGGAATTGTGGGAGGTGGGGAGGTCATCTTGGCCAAAAACTGACCGATCATACATTGCCGTGTTTGGGTCATGGGTTTGCTGCTCACATCTCTGGGTTTTGTTCGTTTTCTGTGCAGCCTGGCTCCTCTGCTGCTTAATCTCAAGCTTTCTGATTTGTGTCCGCAGGTTATTAGGGCCTTGTGCCTTGAAATTCCTCTTTGGGTTTTATCTCCCAGCTCCACTTGGCTTATTTCTGTTACAGTAAACTTCTTTTTGGTGGACGGGTGTTTTCTTTAGCAGCCAATCTGCACTGAAGCCAACCTGAATGTCAGACTGGGTCAGAGAGACCACAGGGTGGTGACCCTGAGAGGTAGGGTCTGGGGGGCTCTCGTATGCTGTAACCCTCCTGGGTTTGCCCATCTTCTCTTCCAACCTGGAATCATTGGGCCAGTTCCTTCATTCTTTCTGATAGCTTTGCATTAATTGTAATAATGATTAGAGGAGGTGTTGAAACAAGCTCAGTTAGGACAGCCCCATAGGAAATTTGTGCTTGGCTTCCTGTGGGGCCTGGTGGCAAGAGGTCCTGGGCCTGCCCATTCCTGCGCTCAGTAGGAAAGCCCAAGTAAAGCCTGGATGATCACTTGCCTAGGATGAGTGGAAATGGAAATTTTGTGTTGGTGGCAGCTGGGTCTTGGAATGGATAGCTATCTGGACTCAGGACAGCCTGGCTTCCTTGCCAGTATATGATCCTGGGCTAGTCACTTTACTGGAAAGTGGCAGCCTTTCCTTGTTTCCTGGTTTATCTGTCCAAGGATGGGATTGAACCTGGCTTCCAGAATCCATCTAGTAATTGGTTAATGACTCTTGAAGCAATTTAGCAAGCTGTTAATAAGATTTTAGAACATTTTAGGAAAATATTTTTAGAAAAAAACCAGTATTTCAGATATAAAAATGTTTCCAAAAGTTGAATAGGTTTAGAAGACATACTTTAACAATGTGGGCCAAGACCAGGTCTGAGCCTCTAAACTGAATCAGGAAATGGACCTGGTAAAGAGGATTCTAGGTCAAGACCTTTGAGGGAGTACAAAGCAGGACTCTTATTAGCGGGCAGAGCATTATGTAACCCTGCCCCCTCCTCACTCCTGAGCCTGGACAGATGGTGTATTTGTTGCATAGTTGTGCCCTGTCTCTTGTGGTAGAAAACTAGCAGCTTGGAGAATGACCGGAGGGAGGTTAAATATAGCTCTGCTTTCTAAAAGGAACCCCCTCCTGGACTGAGCTGGTTTCAGCCTGTTGGTTCCAGGGCCTAACGGGACTTCAGACTCTGCCAGAACTGCTGGGGAGTGTGGCCAGCCTGCTTGGGCTGAAATTCCTGGCCTTCTCGAGCCTGAGCCTGAGCGGTGTATCCTTAAGTGGCGCAGACATGAGAATTACACGGTGCAACAATAGCCAGCCACATCTGGACAATGTCAGGCCTGGGGATGAGCTGCTCAGGTGCTTGTCAGTCCAGATCCAGTGGTCATGTGACTGCTTCCCCAGATGCATGCTCAGTCTGGTAAATTTTGCTCTGTTCATTTCCTCCTGGCCTTGGAAACTGACCACTTGATTGATGGGAAAGCAGGGAAGGCGAGAATGATCTTTTCAAAAGGACCAGGGTTAACTAGAGCTTGGACTTTAGAAACTTTAGGTTGTCAGAAATGTAGCTACAACTGGAGTAAGTGTAACAACTCTGTGAGGAAGTCGTGAAGTTGGTAACAAAGATGTCTGCAAGCTAGAGATGGAAGGCATCTCTCCTATTATGCTCATGGTGGTGAGAGCTGCTGCTGGAAATACCAAGAGAAGCAGTACCAGGTACTGCTTCAGAATTTGTCTCTTCCTACCTCCTACTGTGTGCCGTGGGCAAGTCACCTCTGAGTCTCAGTTCCTCATCTATAAATGTGGGATAGCCCTAGGCTGAGGCAGTGGCTAGAACTCTGGGGAAGGGCTGAGTTCATCTCTCCCTTACCCCAACTTCATTGTGGGGGGAGAAGAATCTTCTTACCTTCCATGGATTCAGTTAAGCTTTCATGTCTACAACATTATGACTAGCCTTGGTCTCCTGAACCCCAGCCTCTGGTACCGTTAAACATCCCCAAGTTGATGTTACCTATGCATATGGAACTCAGCATATCCAAAATGAGACTTGTCTTTTTTCTGTCTTTCTATCCAAGGAAATGCTTTCCTTCAAACCACATAGCCCCCCTTGGCACATCCCTGTCTTTTACCACCCCTACAGCCAAGTAACTTGTCAGGCTATGTTCCTTCTCCTTCCTTGCTCTGTCTTTCTCACTCTGGCATCACCTGCCTTCACTTGGACTGCTGAACTTGGGGGGAAGTACAATAAGAGCAGGCGGTGAGCCCACATTGACTCCTAAAAGTTCCCAGCAGATGGAAGGAACCATAATGTGTGAGATCCAGTTGGAGGCAGAACGAAGTCCGCCCTGGGAGCCCTGCTTTGCAATACGTCCGCTCTTATTGTCTTCATTATACTTAGGTAATTGACCTCTTTGGAATTGATTGGTGCGTGTGCTATGAATTCTAATCACTCGCTTTTTAGCCCTACTTAATTGCCTTCCAATTTTACCAATAAGTTTTACTGCATAAAGATTAGGCAGCATGTCACCCAAAGGGCAGTACAGGGATACGGTGCATGTCGAAATAGAATACAGTGGAGCACTAATGGCGAGTTGTGTGTGTGCAGGAAATGGTGTAATGAGATCAGTGGATATACAGCTAGAAGAGATGGGAGCCCAGTTATGTTGGAGGATCAAGGCATGACCAGCAGCAGCCCATGCACTACTGCCATCCCATGGAGTGGCCAGAGATTTAGAGGGCATGTTGGGAGGAATCCCCTTGGAGCAGAAGGGTTACAGGGAATGATGAGACGTCTGCTTTCTGTACTATCAGAGGGAGAAGTCACTTCAGTGAAGCTGGGCAGATCTATTGAAGTATTGGACAAACAGTCTTCCCAATATTTTGAGATTTTTTCTTGGTTGTGCTGCTGGCTGTTCTGTTGGAATGATCTAATAATATTTGTTAACATTCTTACTTTAATTATATTAAATTTGATTTTTGCTGTTTTAATCCAATACCAGATATTTTGTATATTAATGATGGTTTTTTGATGTGACTTTAGGAAAGATTTTGTAAGGTGGAGAGAACCTTTATCAGAGAGTGATTGGGATAGTGGCAGGGTTAGAGCTTGCGCTGGCCATTGAACAATCACTTGAGAAGCTTTGGAAGAAAAAAGTTTCCTCATGTAAGGACCCCCTTCCTGTTTTATTATTTTATTTTTAATAACAGTAATAATTCCCATTTATGTTCTGCAGCCTTTGCTGCTCCTTATGTGTTTTATTCTAATTTTGTCATGCTACAGAATAACCCATTGGGTGGTTGGATGACTACCATGGATAAAAGCTGGAGACTTGGAATAGGCATCCACTGTGGCCACCTCATTTTACAGATGGGGCAAGTGAGGCAGGGAGATCCAGTGACTTGATTTAGGTCATGCAGCCTTTAAATCTGTCATTATGCATTTGGGATAAGATTGGCCTATTGATTTTCTTGGTTTAACTAGGTCGTGTGTGTGTATGTGTGTGTGTGTGTGTGTGCGTGTGTGTGTGAGACTGTGAGTGTGTGCGAGTGCATGTTTGCATATGTGTGTATGTGTGCGCGCACATGTGAGAGTGTGTGTGCGTGCATGTGCATGTATGTGTGTGACAAACTTAAGAGTCAGGAATTCCTGCCTCAGATGCTTTAGCTGTGTGACTCTGGGCAGTCACTTAACCTTTCCCCAGGCCTCAGTTCCCTCATCTGTAAAAGAAGCGTAACAGCACCACTTACTCACAGGGTTGTTGGGAAGACCAGTTGAGCTGCCATGTGTAATGCCCTTTGTAAACTTGACATGTGATGTAAATGCTGGGTCATTTTTCCCCCTGAGCTATTTGAGTATTGCTTTTCTAGGAGAGAATTGCACCTTCAGGTTTTACTTTAACATACAAAACCAGTCCCTGAAACACCTCTGCTCACACGTTGGGTGAGGTGTGGTGGTGTTAGGTGGGCTAAGTGCAATATTTGTTTTTCTGTAAGTTTTTCAGGCCCAAACTTTGCTAATGAGAATGGAGCTATATTTAGAAAGAGGCAGAAAGTTGAGACTGTTCAGCATGTGTTAGGTGCAGGGCATTGGAAGCATGTAGAGCATTTCCCAGGCCTGAGCTGGAAGCTCTTTGGTTCCTGGTGATGGAGCTGACACCAAAGCTCTGAAGTTCCTTGTCTTAACAGATGCTAGGCCACGGCAAAGCCCCCTTAAAGCCCAGGCCACAGACTTTCAGAATTGTGGCATACCTTGGAAGCGATCCATCCACTTAATCCACATCTGGACAAGAATCCCTTCTACAGAGAACCTGAGAATTTAGTTGTCTAGCTTTTGTCTGAACATGACTAATAATATGCCTCCCTAAGCAGCCTGTTTCACTTTTGGACATTTAGGATGGTTCAGAAGTCTTTGCTGAAATCAAGCCTAAATCAGCTTCTCTGTAACTTAACTACAGTCTTTCAAAGTGATTTGTCTTTGTGTTGTTACCCTAGAAATGGCTCCTTGGTTCTGCTTCCTTCCCTCTGCCTTAGTTCATGTGTGTCTTCCCAGGCTTCTCTGAAACCTGCTCTTGTCATTGCTTACAGTCCAGTTTTATTCCGACACAGCCCATACGAGAGCTTGTTCAGTTGCCCCCAACTGATAGACACTTTCTCAGCTTCTAGTTCCATTGTACAGCAGTTTGAACGACCTTGCTGAGCCCCTTTCCCTGGATGTATTCATGTTTATTCACAAACAAACCCAGAACTCAGAAGCCGCAGCAGCAGCTGAGGACTCAGTTCTTCCTGGGAGAACAGGAGTTGCCGACTGTTGGTGGTCCCCACACCCATTGGCTTTCATTCAGGAAGTCTCCTGGTACCCTGAATTCAGTGTGAAGAGGAAGTCTAGATTTATTGTGCACCTTTACATGTTTTTTTTTTCATAAAGCAGCTTTTATTGGCATATCCCAGGAAAAGGTGTAGAAATCTCTGAGTAAAGGTGTCTACCTCAGCAAATAATTCCATGGGACATCACTGAATCAGAATTTTTCATATCCCACAGAGATGCAGCCGAATCAGCAGGTTTCCAAATCAACAGGTCAAGCTCTGTTGTTCCATTAAGCTGTGCACCTTTACATGTTAAAAGAGGACCAGGACCAGAAGTGATTTCATCAGTGCAGTGAACTTGCAAGGGAGAAAATCGCCTTCACCTTCAGGGCATCGGCACTGTTACAAGAGAGCCCTGAGAAGGAAAGGGATTTGCCTGGGGTACCCCCTCCTGTATGTGTCAGTGGCAGGACTTGAACTCGCAAGTTCTCTAGCCACTACACTGTCCTATGCAGATAAGAAGACAGAGAGGATTTCAATGGAACAGTAGATTTATTTACAAATATTCCCTGTGCCCTTCCCAGACTTCTCATAGCCTGGGGAGTTCATGGTCTTCCCCCATGTTGGGGGATCCTGTGGCAAATGAAGAGTTCAGCTCCAGGACAGCCTCATCCAGGCCTCTGTCTATCTTATCACTGTCTCTGAGGCCACTGAGGGTATAAACAGCAGTGGGTGAAGCTCCTAGGAAGGACTGCTTGGCCGTGTTGAAGAAGACAACATCCACTTCCCAGATGCAGAATGAAGGAAGAGAGGAGAGCGAATGGTTTCCCATTCCAGTAAGAAGCCAAATAATCTCCAGAGAGGAAGCAGGCTTGTGCCTTAGCCAGTTTATGGAGCCATGATGGCATGGGGTAGAGCTGAAAAGGCTCCAGGTTCAACTTTCTCTATTTAAATATGAGCAAACAGGAAATGAAGTGACTTGGCCAAGGTCACTAAGGCAGTAAGTAACAAAGCTGGGATCTGAACCTTTGGCCTTTGAGTCCAAATCCAGCACTCTCCACCAAACTACACTGCCAGAGTCATCTTTTGGCCAGATGGAAAGAAACGAAAAGGAGAAGACGACTAGATTTTAAAAGTAAAAGCACCTGGTTCAGTCGTGTGGAGTACTTTTTAAATATAAACCTTGAGATCAAAGTCAGGAACAGTGGAGATAAGTTGCAAAGGGACCAATTTAGGGGGGAACGGGAGGAGAAAGGAATAAGCATTTTTGGTCCTCACGGTCCTGTGCTGCAGCTGCTGATGTTATAAACCTTTGACAGCTGGGAAAACCACAACAAACAGGGAAAGTGACTTGCCCAGGGTCACACAGCTAGCAAATGTCTAAGGCTGGATTTGAACTCTTGTCTCCCTGGCTCCAGGGAGTCTTCTCTTCTGTCCCTCGCTGTGTCTGTCTCTGCACCCCTATTGGTCTCAGCCTCAGTGTGATGCCTGGAAAACCTTACTGACCACTAGAGACAAGTGGAAAGGGCTACTTCAGAGGTGTTGGGCTCCCCTTCTTAGGGGAGTGAGTGATGGCTGTCACTCTTTGTGAATGTCAGAGCAGAAATGCACATTCAGGTGAATGTTGTGTTCTTCCACAAGAGTCTGTGGGTTTCAGGCTCTATGTTCTAAGGACTGAGGTTACTATGAGAAAAAAATCTAAGAGGTCTTGCCTTCAAGGAGCTTACCATCTGTTGGGAATAACAACATATGCATGAATAGAAATAAAATACACATACCCTAAGGTTTTGAAGGTGGATGGACAAGAGAAAGTGAGCCTGTGAGATGGGTGAAGGAACAAGAGGCTTGTGCAGCCCTGGGGACACCAGACGAGACACAGAAATCCTGTGCACGGAAGCTTAGACGTATCCAAAGCCAAAGGGGGCGCTAGTGAGGGGGGAGGAGGTGTCAGGATTGGCAGGGACTTAGGTAGGGATCAAGAGGGAAAGCACACCAGGCAGGGGGCACAGCCACTGCAAGGATCCACAGGCTGGCCAGGGCACAGTCAGAGCTGAGCTCCCAGCTCAGCATGTGGATTCCTTTACGGTGCCAGCCCCCACGCTGTGTCACTTTCTACTCCCTTCTGATGAAAAAGCAAGAACACATAGTGGGTCTTCACCCACCCCCACCCCCACCACAGCGAAAGGCCCTCCCCCTCAGAAAGTTCACTTACCACCCACTGGGGAAGAAAACATTCTTATATATAAAAATGCACAAATTAGAGGGATTTGGGCCAGGAATATCCATGACTTTCCAGAAAAATATGGGGTAATCTAACCTCTGGTATTTAGATCTAGAAGAGAATTGAAATGCCATGGGATCAGATTCCCTATTTCTGCAAAGAAGGGATCCTAGGCTTAGAGGGGAAGTGACTTGCCCAAGGTCACACAGGCAGTAAGTAGCAGGGCCAGGATTTGAATTCAGGGTTAGAATCTACCTGTCTCTCCACTGTACCAGGCTGCCTCCTGTTCCCATGGGGGCAAGTAATGAAATATCTTCTATTAGTATCAGAGGATTTTAGCTCCAGAAGAGATCATTCTAGATAACATCTCATCTCCTCCACCCTCTTCATTTTATAGTCAACAAGCCTTTTTTAAACTGCTTCCTATGTGCCAAACACTGTGACCAGTGAAAGGAGGAAATGGGCAGAAATCCAGGGCTGCCTTCAAAGAGCTCCCAGTCTAAGGGAGTCAGATAGCACAGCCCGTCACTAGCTCTGTAAAGGAGACACGCAGAGTGAATTGGGGAGCTGGGGGTGGGACTAGCTGTGGGGAGGCAGGAGATGGGAGTGGGGGGCGCTTTAAGCCTGCGGACTGGCAGTGTCCTGCCCAGAGTCCCATGCATAGCGATGGTGGCCTGTACACGGGGCTCATAGAGATGTCTGCCAGGATTAGGGCTGACGTTCATAGAGATCTTTAACAAAGCTTCTTGGGCCTCACGACATCCCTATGAGGAGTGGGTACCAACAATTTTAGCCCCATTTTACAGATGAGAAGATGGGCTCAGGCCAGTGAAGGGACTCTTTGTGGTTAGAAAGGCTGGGCCAGGGCACAACCACCACCCAACTTCTAGTAAGTACAGAGAAGATGTGGGGGAAAGCAGAAGGAACCGGATTTGGAATATTGGAGCTGATGTGGAATCCTGCCTGCTACTTTTACCCCCTGTGGTTTCGGGTTAGTCCCTCGTCCTCATCTGTATAATGGGGCTGGTAGTCCAGAGGCGTGAGTGCTGACCTGGAGGGGGAAGAGCTGGTGCTGTCCCTTGGCTCTGACTTCAGTATTGCTGCAACCTTGATTCAGGGTCTTCACGTCCCTGGGCCTGTAAGATGAGGGAGCTGTGCTTCCATGGCTTCCAAGGTCCCTTGCATCTCTGTGATCCAAACAGTAATTAGTCTGTAAGCCGGGTGTGATAATGATAATGTGTGGCTCCCGTGGCTCCCGTGGTAGGCGGGCGTGAGGTTCTGTAAGCACTCTGCTCCGTGAGTGTCAGCTATTTTGAAGTTTGCTGGGTTTTGTTGTTGTTCTGGACCAAAAATACACTTGCAGTCCCAAACCAGACTGTGCCTGCTGGAAAGCCTGGAAGTAAGGAGGAAGAGCAGAAGTGGTTTCTCCTCTCCTGGCCAGTGAGTGAATATTGGTGAAGTACTGGCCTCCGTGGCTGTGGACTCTCCCCAACACCCTGCTTAGTGATTCTCAGACCCAAGAAGGCAGTGGCAGATGGAGATTCTCAGTTCCTTTGGGGAGGGGGTGGATGGAGATGGGCTTCCTCAGGCTGTAACCTTACCCATCTTTTGATCACTGATGTTTACATAGGCCTCCAACCCAGTCTTCTCTGTCACTTGGGCCCTTTCTCAAAGAGACTTTGGATACAGACCTAGATCTGAGAGGGACCTCGGAGGCCATTTGGTTGCACCTAGTAATTTTATGGAGGAGACACTGAGGCCCAGAGAAGTTAATGACTGGTTCAAGGTCACACAGGTCATGTCAGGGTCAGGATTTGAACTCGGGTCCTCTGACCCCAAAGCCAGTACTGTTTCTCCTGTAATTTCCACTCGTTTTAGATTTCTGCCCTGGGCACGACTTCCCAGACTTCAGCTGCGTCTCATTTCCTGTTACTGTGATTTAGACCCGTGATAATTTTGTAACTGAAGGTTCCCCTTGGCTTTGGGTTTGCCCCAGGCTAGCCACAGACATCATCTCACACACCCCAACTAATGCCTGGTTTTAAAAAGAAAAAGATCCTTTAAAAAAAAAAAAAGCTGAATTATTTAAGTGGGTGTCAGGGGTCTTGGATTCTGATCCTGCCCTTTCAAGAGTGAGCCCTAGAACCCTGGGCCTGTCCCCAACCCCCCAAGACCCAGCAAAGCTCTGCTTTAGAGCCAGATGTCCCCGTCATTTGTCTAGTGCTGGCCGTGTTTTTAAATGTTTTCTATCCCTGGCTAATCACAAGACCCAGGGCTGTCACCCCCATCTCTTGCCGCTGCGGCTTCCTCTAGCATGTCATGAGAATCTTGGTCTTCTCCAACTTTCCCCGTGACAGTTTCCAAAGCAGGACGACTGGAATCATTCCACATCCCAGGCTTTGAGGACTCATGACCCCCGAAATGCTGTCTGCCACACCATGACTGAGTCTCTCCCCTAGTCTGACCGTCAGATTGTGGGTCCCTGGCACCTGCCTCCACCCCAACCAGTTCTCTACTCCATCATGTGAATGTGGAGCCTCCAACTTCACTCACTCGCCCTCGAGGCCCTTCATCCAGGCCTCCCAGCCCCAGGCTGGCATGAAAGTCTTCCTTCCTAAGTGCTCTTACTCACCCTCTGCTTGGTCAGAGTGTAGACTCCTGTGTAGACTCTATAATCCAGGAAAATTCTGAGGCCTTGAAGGGGGGGGGTGAAATGGCCTATGAAATTACACAGTCTGCCTGCAGATTCATGGATTGCAGACCCGTGTTCAAGGAAAAAAAAAGAAAAGGGAGGCCCACCCCCCAACAATTTTGTGGGCCTGGCACTTCCTCAGGTGCCCACAGTGGCACTGACCTCACTCTTCTATTTCTGCCCAGTTGAAATGCTTCCTATGGAACAATGGCTGGAAGCGGCCATGAAACAAATAGAGGCTCCAATGTAAAGAGAGACTTCCTCCCAGTGAGAGCTTGTCCCCAAATGGCCCCGGACTGCCTGGGGGGGATGGGGATGGGGGACCTGCCTAGAAGGAGGGAGAGGGGGCTGTGAGGGGGGACTGCCTGGGGAAGGTGGGGATGGGGAGCTGCCTGGGGAGAGAGGGAGGGTACTTAGGGGAGAAGGGGACTGTGAGGGGGGGCTGCCTGGGGAGAGGGGGAGAGGGGGCTGTGAGGGGGGGGCTACCTGGGGGATTGGGGATGGGGGCTGCCTGGAGGGAAGGGGAGGGTGCCTAGGCAAGGGGGGGTGGCGAGGGGGGGCTGTCTGGGGTAAAGCCCCAGGCCAAGGCTGCCACCACCACTTGGCAGGGATGTGGATGTCGGCAGGGATTCTTTATTTAGATCAAGTTTTAATTTATTTTGTTAAATCTTTTCTAATTACATGTAAAAAAAATTAACATTCCTTTTTAGAAAAAAAAAACTTGTTCCAAATTCTCTTCCCCTACTCCTTGAGAAGACAAGCAAGAAGATATTAATTATACATATGCAGCCAGGCAAAACATTTCCATGTTAGCCTTGTTGCAAAAGAAAACACACACACACACACACACACACACACACTCACTCACTCACTCACCAAAGTAAGTAAGAGTCAGGAAGACACTCATCCTCCTGAGTTCAAATCTAGCCTCAGACACTTAGTAGCTGTGTGACCCTGGGCAAGTCACTTCACCCTGTTTGCCTCAGTTTCCTCATCTCTAAAATGAACTGGAGAAGGATATGGCAAACTATACCAGTATATCTGCCTAGAAAACCCCAAATGGGGTCATGGAGAGTTGGATATGACTGAACAGCAACAAAGTAGGCTTCAGTCTGGGTTTTCTGTGATGTTTCTTACAATAATAAGAGCTGTCCCAGAGTGGAGCAGGCTTCCCTGAGAAGTGGTGGGCACCTCCACACTGGAAGTCTCAGAGGCTGGATGCCCACTTGGGGGGGGGGTGTCTTATGGGAATCTGAATTTTTGTCAAAAAAATTTTATTGCTCTTTTTTTGGGGGGGGTAGGCTATTTCTCAGTTTGTCCTCTGTCCATCTCCCAGAGAGCCACCACTTAAAGCAAAGTCTTAAAAAGGGGAGAAACAGTCCAGCAAAACTAACCAAGATATTTAAAAACTCTGACCTTAAAGGTAGTGGGCCCCTACCTTTGCAAAGCTGGGGAATGATGTCCTTTCTTAGCTCTTTTCCTTGGGGCCAGCCTGATTGGTGCTGAAAGCATTCTAGCTCCCATCTGAGTTGGAGTAGCTGGTCTCCAGCTTCTTGGTTCCAGCCCCTGGCCTCCTAGTTCTGGCTTCTGGCCTCCTGGTTCCAGCCTCCTGGTTGCTTCCTCACCCACTCAGCTAGCTCCTTAAGAAGAGGTTTGCCAACCCAATGGGTGGTTGGTTTCCAGACTCAGGCACAGCCTTGTCTTACATCTGGAAGCACAGCTAGGAAACTGCTGGAGAAGCTCTTTCCCTCACCCTGAGCCTGGTGGCTGTGGCTTCTAGGGGTGAGCTGGGCCCAGGAGTTCCCAGGGCCCCACTAAGGGGCCCTGCTTGTCTGGGACTTAGTTCCCTCCTCTGTAAAATGGAATCCAACTCTACTTTGGGAAGGGTTAAAACTTTCTTTTAACCAGCTTATCTTTTAGCCAGCTTATCTTTGCAGGCATCTTATTTTCCTTGCCTTGTTCTTTGTGCTAACCCAAGGATAATGCTCCAGCTCCTTCCTCTGTGCATTTGCCCAGTCTGTGCCCCCCATACTTGGAGAGACACTTGCTTGGCTCTCCCTCTTCACCTCTTGGAATCCAAGCCCCATCTCCAAAATGAGGCTATCAAACTTCCCCTGCAGGTGACCTCCCTCCCATTAGATTGTAAGCTCCTTGATGGCAGGAACTGTCTTACTGCTTTTAATATCCCCTGTCTTTGTTTCAGTCATGTCCAATTTTTACAGGCCCCATTTAGGGATTTTTCAGGAAACATACGGAAGTGAATTGTCATTTCCTCCTCTAGTTCGTTTTACATATGAGGAAACAGGCAAACAGGGTGAAGTGACTTGCCCAGGGTCATACAGCTGGTAACTGAAGCCAGATTTGAACACAGGTTCTCCTGACCCCAGGCCTGGTGCTCTGTGCACTGTGGTGCCACCCAACTATTAAGCAGAGGCCAGATTTAAACCTAGGCCTTCCAGATCCAGCCTTTGGCTTCCCTCGACCTTTATTTATTTACTTTTTTAAGTGGGTAAGGCCCTGCCTTCACTCCTGGAGGAATGGAAGCCCCTGGAGGGCAGGGGATGCTTTGTTTGCCTCTGTGAACTCTGCTCAGCTCAGGGACCTTCCCCAGCAGTTTTGTAACACCTGTGGTTTTCCTTCTTTACTGGATGTGCCTGGTCTTCAACCTTCATTTCCAAATTCTGGCCCCTGCTTTGAGCTCCTCCTTTGCCTGATCCTCTGCTAGAGCAAAACTAATCTGCTGCATGTCTCCAGAAGGCTCTTCTTCTGCTTCCCCTTCCAGGAAAGCCCTGCCTTCCTCCTTGCCACTTAAACAAATCTTACCTACCCTCCAGACCCAGCTTTCAGTCCTTGTCCTGCTTCCTCCTTGGAAGCCTTCCCCTCTCTGACTGCCCAGACATCTCCTGAACTCCCAGGGAGCTAATGATCAGAACCCTCCGTGATCCCCCAAGGTCTCTGCTCTGGAGTGCCCCCCATGGCTCCCGATGGGCTCTGGGGGCCCCCAGTGGGCTCTGATGACTCTTGAATTATTACTTACATTTTTAAATTTAACTTTTCCTTGGTTAGTTTCTGTCAAATGTACCCAGCACATAGTAGGTGCTACATAAATGCTTATTCTCTTCCCTCCCCACCCCATACCAGCCCTGAACTCCCTGAGGGGCTGGTAAATCTGAGGTATCTTAGGTTATTTATTTATCTGAATCCAACTCATTGATGAGTTTCTTTGGGGTTTTAGGATGTCTGATCTAGAAGGGATGTTAGAAATCAAATCCAAATCCCTTGGTTTATAGATGGAGAAGTGACTTGCCCAAGATCACATAGCTAAGTAATTGAAATGGGAACCAAATTTGGGGCCCTCCTATTCTTGACTCCTCTGAATCTTAAAGTCTCCACTGCCCAAGCAACTTCTTTTAAGCCACGTCATGGGAAGGAAGCTGGAATGAGCTCATTTGTGTCTCCTTCCCCTCCCCCAGAACAAAGCCCTTCTCCTGGTTGGGTGGCCTGTGAGCTCATCTTGGCTCTAGGTACCAAGCCCATTGAAGATAATCACATCCATTAGCCTCTGGAAGCTGGCTTCCCTCGTTTACCTTTAACTAAAGGCGGAGCTCACATATCTATTGCATTTCTAGGCTTGCAAAATTCTCTCCCTACATTCTGTCTGTTGGATGTCCTAACACCCAGTGAAGCAAGCTCTGCTGGCCCATTTTACTGATGAGGAAAATCAAGTCTACCCTGAGGTTGGAAGGTTAAGGAACTGGCTAGTATCCAGGGGAGAGATTCATCCCCTGACCTTCCCAAGTTCTGTCCGCCCTCTCCTAGACCACTGGTGCTGAATTTTTCTTCAGTCTAGTCCAATCAACGTTTATTAAGCACCAAGGATGTGCCAGATTCAGTGGCAAGCACTGGGAATATAATTAATAAAAAAGAAAGACGATCCCAGCTTGCCAAGGAGGCAGGAGAAGGGGAGGTGGGAAGGCACTGGGATATCCAGCAGGGGCATCTTCAGTGGAGGGGAAATGAGGGCAGCAGATGCACAAAGGTGATCTGAAAGGACGGTTTCTGTAAAGGAAGGCATTGGGAGGAGTTTGATTCTCTGCCATCAGACCATGGAGATGAGTCTGAGGGAGGGGGAATCAATCAGAGCTTGAGTCTGGAGTCAGTTTTTCAGTGGTGAGATTAGAGGTGATGGGCTTCTCCTGGGAGGGACTGAAGTCAGTTGGGGCTTCCTCTGCTCTATCTTTCTATGGTGGGGAGCTGGGTCTGGAGAGAGAGGATCTGGGTTCAAATCCTGCCTCTTCTACATATTGCCTCTATGATCTTGGATAAGTCACTTCTCTCTAAAATCCTTTTATACAACCATGGAATTGGGCCAGATGAGAGCCAAGGTCCCTTCCAGATAGAGTTCAGGATTCTTTGAGGCACCTTTTCAGTGTGTACTACAGATTTCTCTGGCAGTCTAGTGATGCCCATGGGCCTCTTCTCAGGCTGGTGTTTTTAAATACAGAAGATGGAAGGTGTAGGAACTCAAAGGGAACTGATCATATTGGCATGTAGCTATTGGACTGCTTTTAAAGGCTGTTTGTGACTCTAAGCTGGAAACTTCTGCTTTAAGGCTGTAGAGGTAGAAGTGGCTTTAGGGGAATGGCCTTCAACTCTCATTTTACAGAGGAGGAGAGAAACTCAGGGAGGAAAAAATGATTTGCCCCAAATCACATGAGAGGGAGATGTTGAACTTGACTTAGTCACTCGTCATTTCTCCCTAAACTTTTCTAAGAGAGATCTAGCTGCACTTCCTGTGTCTAGGCTCTTCCCTCTCCATTCTGAGCTCCCCACAGCTTTCACAACTATTTTCCTAATTACAGGTCAGATCGTGTTCCTCTGTAGCTCAAGAATTGTCGCTTACTCCCTATTCTCTCCAACTCCTCCGCTTGCTGTATAAAAACCTTCATGGTCTGCATCCAGACAGCCCTTGCTCAAAGACTTGGGTCATGGGGTAGCCCCTCACACAGTCTCCATTCTAGCTAAACTGGCTTTCTTCTTGTGTGCAGTCTTGACCCCAGGCCTGGAACCTTGGCCCTCTTGCCCTTTGAGGCTTCAGAGCTCAGCTCAGGTGCCCTTGACCTTGGAGGCCCCCAGGCCTCCTGACACAGATCAACTTAGTACAGTAGAGATACTGTCTGTGCAGGCGCATTATCAAAGGGAGGCAACTGTTGGAAAGATAGAGTATGGAATGTGGGAGCTGAGCACCTGAGATCAGGTCCTGTGCCAATACCGGCCACTGCACCCTCAGATAGGGCCTTCCTGCTCCTTTGTTTCCGTATTTGTAAAAGGGGAGAGCTGGGCTAGACTGTCTCTGAGCACTTAGTACTGTTCCTTTGATCCCTGGCATCCAGCAGGTGCTTAATAAATGTCTATTGATTGACATGAGGTCCCTTCCAGCCCTAGACTTGAACCCATCTCTCTCTTAACCTCTTTGGATCTCCGTCTCATCATTTGTAAAATGAAAGGATGGGACAAGATGGCTTCTGAGTTTCCTTCTGGCAAGAGGATTATAACGTGGTCCACAGAATGGGGGGCCTTTGGGGCCACGGGAGCTCTTGTATCATTCATGTGTGTGTGTGTGTGTGTGTGTGTGTGTGTGTGTGTGTGTGTGTGTGTGTGTGTGTGTAATATATAATATATAACACGCATATATATTTTTATATATATATATATCACATTTATCAAATGACATGTTTGTGTAATGCCCACCCCCATGCCATAACGCACTATGTCCAAGGGCATGCTGGGAGGAATGTACACACAGCCCACTTTTAGTCCTTAGCTTCATTATTAGGACGTCATTTTCTCCATCACTCTAAGTCTAGACAACGAGCCAAGCCCTGACTACAGCTCTGGCCAGTTTCTAACTTGTGAATGCTCACCCTGAGCATTTTTGAGCTCACTCGGGTACACTCGCGTGCTACAACAATGGACTCTGGTACTTCTGAAGGCCCTAGCTAGGACATAACTGACTTAGACACCAGCCTTTTTTTTTTTTAATGTATTCATGGGATCTTAGCCTAATGGTTCTAGAAATAGGAGTATCTTTACGGATTACCGTATTTGAGAGGAGGAAGCTGGCCCAGGGTTCCCTAGCCAGGGAGAGTCCAAGGTGGGATTTTAACCCAGGCTAACTTGACTTCACTCCAGTGCTCTTGTGGCTGCCACTTCCAGGGCCTTTCTGTGAGCAGCTCCCCCACCCCCATGTCTAGCTGCTCTGCTCGGGTTCTGCTTTAACCTTTTGGCCCACCTGAACAAGGCTCTCTTTTTACGGGAGCCTTGGGATCCAGGAAGGGGGAAGTGCTTGCCGTCTTCTGAGAAGCCAAAGCAAACATCTGATTCCGCCACAGCTCCTCTAGGCACACAGAAGCTCAGTGTCCAGGAATCATCAGCTGATCTCCCTGAATTAGGAAGAGCCGCTCAGATGACTTGGGTTTTGACGAAAAGGAAAGTCCCCTGATACCTAGAGGCCCTCTTAGCTTTGCTGCCCAACTTTATCCGCCTGAGGGTCCAGGGAATTTGTCTTCCCTGACAATGTTTATTATTCATGTTTTGGTTTTCAGTTTTACCTAGTGGGAAAGGTTGTGTGGACCCCAAATTTAAGAAGGTATGTGAGTAATTTAAGAATCCACTTCATCCACAAACATCCCCCAGCTTTGCTGTCCTGCTGTTATGAAGTCTGCTGATCCAAAGGGGGGGTCCCTCACCAGGGAATGTACCCTGGAGGACACTGGCCATGCTGGATGACTCTCACCCGGGGATCACTGGCCTTGTAACTACTGTGGGCTGAAATAAGCGGCTTTTGTGCTTAAGGGTGGGACTGTTGTCCCTCATTCTCATGCCTGCTTTGTGGCTGACTGAGTTAGGAGTCATGCCCTGGACAGACCACATCTAGAACATCTTATTTAGTTATGAATTCCTTAGAAGAAGGACCTTGGTAGATGGGGGAGTTGGCGAGATATAATTGAGATAAGTGTAAAGGCTCATACTTGGGTTCAGAAACTTAGCCAGCAAGTATGAGATGGAGGGAGGTGTAGCTGGGCAGCACTTAGTCTAGGTGAAAATGACCTGGGGGTCTTAGTGTCCCCAAAATCTCAATCAATAAATATTAGGCACCTGTGATGTGCCAGTCACTGAGGGCTGGGGAGATAAAAAGAGGCAAAAGATAGCCCCCCAAAAGCAAAGAAACAATAGAACCTGCATCTTGTACTTACTAGCTTTGTGACCATGAGCGAGAGCCAACCTCCAAGGGCCTTGGGCTTTGAGACTGTACATAATAGATGTGTTGTGAAGATGCCACGTTGGACAGGAAGTGCCCACGCTGTATGCCCATCACCCTGGATTCTGATCTCTGCATTTCTAAGATTCTCTTGGGTTCCTGGAAGTCGCCTTTAGCCATCATCTTTGGTTTGACTTCAGGTAGTTCAATGAATTGGGAATTAGAGCCACGATCCCTGCTCTCTGGCCTGACTCCGTGGCCTTAGACAAGTGCCATCACCTCTTCAGGGACTGTTTTCTTCTCTGACCTTCATTAAGTTTTCTTTTTCTAGCTCTAAATCTAGAATTTTCTAATCTTGTGTAGCAGGTCATGGGAAAACATAGGGTTTAAGAACTAAACCTTCTGTCTACAATGTTGTGATATACTAGAGAAACAAGTATAATGAGTCGAATGGAAAGTCAAGGTGAAGTCTACTAGGGCTTACATAGACTGGGGAGGTTGGGGAGAACTTTGACATATGAGGAAACTGAAGTGTAGAGAAGGTAGGCCCTCCATCTCTAAAGCTATCACAAAGGCAGTGGGCCTTGAGACAGGCCCTTCAAACAAAGGTAGAACCAAAAGCCCATCTTCCCTTTCCTCTCTTCCACTTTCCTTAAATGTGCCGGGCAAGGGGGTGGTGGTGGTGGGAAATGCTGAGTATAGCGAGTACGCAGCCCCTACCCTCATGAAACTTATTCTCTACTAAGGGAATAAGATACACTTACTACCTAGATAATGGGTGAGTTTGTTGCCTGTGCATTGACTCAGATCAGCCTTGTTGGCTCAGAAGATTCTAGCAGGATTGCAGGGGGCCTCAGAGGCCACTAGCCCAATCTCCCTCATTGACAGATGTGGAAACTAAGGAGGCTAATGGACCTACCTAAGGCCACACAAACTGCATTTGAATCCAGGCTGTCTGACTCCAGAGCCAGTATTCTATCTCATGGCAGACTCTGGAATTGAAATGAGGTTAGTCAATCAACAAACATTTATTAGACTCCTCCTATGTGCCATGCATTGCACTAGGTGCTAGGGATGAAAATATAAAGAATGGGTTACTCCCTAGTCTGAGAAGACTCAGGCTCTATCGGAGATGAGGGTGAACAAGATAAGTCGAGCGCAGGTTTCTTGGGGCTCCACTGAGGGCTCAAGTTGGGGTTCTCGGAGCAAAAACACTATTCTAGAGTTCAGAAGTCCCGGGTGGAAACTTGCCAGTTTATTATGTTTGCGTCCCCAGTACCTCCCACAGTGCCAGGCACTTAGCTGGCAAGTAATAAATGCTTGATGATTAATTGATTATAAGCTGGTGATTAAGAGTGGGGAGTCACTGAGGCTCTGGGTAGCTGGCCATGGTGCTGAAGAAGGAGAAGACTCCCAGAAGGGTATTTCTTTCAGTAGATTTTACCAACCCAAGAAGGAAATATAGACCAGTGGTTCAGGAAGACTTTTCTTCATCTTTTTTAAAATTATTTATTTTTAGTTTTCAATATTAACTTCCCCAAGATTTCAAATTCCAAATTTTCTCCCCATCTCTCCCCTCCCCCACTCCAAGACACAGTGCATTCTGGTTACCCCTTTCCTCATTCTGCCCTCCCCTCTAACACCACCTGCCTTTTCCCCCCCTCCAATCTCCTTCCCTTTTATTTTCCTGTACAGCAAGATAAAATTTCTATATGGCAGTGCCTGTATATCTTATTTCCCAGTTGCTTGTAAAAACAATTTTTAACATTTGTTTTTAAAATTGAGTCGGGAAAACTCTTCTTAAACACAATTTCATTTTGACTGTAAAGCAAATCCCTGCAGGTAATTCAACAAGAATCCAACAGTAGAACATTCCTAGCAGTAAAAGACTTCAGCGTGCCCTCATCATGCGGACAGTGTCCCAAAGGTAGTAGTACAAGTGAAAGCTGAAACAGTTCAACTATGAGCTAACAGTTTTTGGACACCCTGTATTTACTTATTTACAAACTCCATGGGCACGAGCAATTGTGTGTATGTGTGGGTGCACAGATTCGCATTTGTGCATATGCACATGCCACTGTACTGATATTTAGATTATCAAGTAATTTTCAAAGTGGGATAAAGAAGATGAGACAAAGAGAAAATGACATGTGATCTAAGGCTCAATAAAGGAGCCCCTGCGGTAGCTGGAGTAGGCTGGTAACATGGTCAGATCATGCTTTGGGAAAATCACTTTGGCATCTGAATGGAGAAGAGTTTGTGGAGGGGAGAGGCTGGAGGCAGGCAGGCCAGTTAGGGGAAGCTCTCATGAGATGAGGGCCCTTTCATCCTGAGATCTGGGGCAAGTGGTAGAGCAGAGGCAGCCTCTTAATGCAGCACTTGGCCCTCTGTGGCCCGCTTATTCCCACACTCAATGCTCATCTTGAATCTCTCTGCTGTGAAGTCCCAGATTTCTCCAGGAGGGATATTCCTTCTTGGAAATACCTGTCATGCTTAACCTTAATTAAGACTTATTAGATTTAAGGGCCAGAACTGGAGATCTCAGATCATAAGTTCCCAAATACCTCTCTTTGATAAGAATAGATTGCCCAAATTAATTACAGATCAGTGAAGAGGCTGGAGTGTTAGACTTGGCCTTAGAGATCTGAGTGTGAATCCTGACTCTGACACTGTGATCTTGACTAAAGCCTTTTCCCTCCCAGAACCTCCATTCTCCCCATAAATTAAAGGAGTCTGGCTGGCCTGGATGACTTCTGAGCTGAGGTCCCTCTTAATTCCCAAGCGATGATCCTGTGTTCTGCCAGGGGGCCAGGCTGGTGCCTGTGACAGATGTGAATGAGGAGGTCCCTCCTCTCCTAGTGTGGCTGCCCAATGCATCCCCTCCTAGAAGGGGACGCCAGGATCCTGCTCCTCTGGTATAAAAGGCCAGGTCAGCCACTGTGCTGGGAGCTGAAAAAGTGCAGGGATCCAGCCCTCCCTGAGCAGGCCACTAGGCTTTGGACTCAGGGAAACACAGGGAAGGTGCTGGGAAAGAGCCATGTCACATCCATGGCTGGCCCTGGCAGTCACCCAGAAACTATAGGTTGGGACTTAAGTGGATTCTGGGAGGGCTGATAGTCCTTCCTTTGTCCCATATTCCCACATGTGTAGATCAGGTCTCTCCACGCCTCAGCTGCCCCCAAGGAAGCTAGGAAGACTGGAAGAATATGTTGATCTGCTCTGATAGAATTACCACCTGTATCAGTCTTCCTCCCTCCTCCGTCCTCCCCTCCTCCTGAAAAGCCTTTTACCAGCTCAGTCCACTGAGTCCCTGCCTTGGGGAATCATTCTGGCCCCTGTTTCAGAATCATATTTTCAAATGTATAAACTAAGATATATAGGATGACAACAGAAGCCATTCTTAACATACGGTTATCTATCCATCTATCTACCATCTATCTGAAGGCAATTGGGGTTAAGTGACTCGCCCAGGCTCACCCAGCTCAGAAGGGTCTGAGGCCACATTTGAATAGAGATCCTCCCGACTCCAGAGCCAGTGCTCTATCCACTGCGCCACCCAGCTGCCCCCACATATTTTCTAAAAACAAATTCAGGTGTGGACCCCATGCTCTACAGCGTTGGCCTAATCAATTAGCATTTGGAATCAGACCTAGAGACTCCTTCAGACATTGTATTGTGGAAGATGGATCATGTCACAGCCCAAACCAAGGTTGGGTGCCACAGCTTAAGGGCATCATTGAGAAATTCTCCTTCAACTATAGACTAGACTCACTGCCCTCTGTGGCCCTTCTTAGCTTTGAGATGCTTTGGGATTGTGAACTCACCAAGGGATCTCAGGTTAGTCAGTTCACAAACCCTATTAGATACCCAGTCTGGTACTTGGTGTTGTCAGTGAATCAGTGAACAAAAAGGGATTTTTTTTCTGGTTTGCTCTGTGAGGGATGTGCTAAGTTCTGGGGATACACATCCTCGAGTGAGCCAGACCCTGCCCTCAAAAGATCTTCCTTTCTAATCGGAGCAGGCAGGCCATGCACTGGAGGTAATGGCCAAGGAGAGAGCACTAGGGGAGTTGTTTGGATGGTACCTTGGTCTATAGGACGTCCAATGGACCTGCCCTTTGCTGAAGCAGCAGTAATACTGTGCCCAAAGACCTGGAGTGAGCTGCCCATGGTCAAACAGGTACCATAGAGCAGAGCCTGATGTCGCCAGTGCTGACTCCAAACTCAGTGTTTTCCTTGGCACCACTCTGGACAAAGTAATATCTGAGGACACAGGGTCAAGAGATCACTGTACTACAAAGAATCTTCGAGGCTGGGGTGTCCAATCCCCTCTTCTTCACGTGAGAATACTGAGGGTTAGTGAGTTGAAGGGAGTTGTCCAGGGGTCAAGGACATGGTTGAAATGGGATTCAAACCCAAGTCTTACTGAGTCTGGAAGCTCAGTGTTCTATCCACTCGGCCAGATTCCTCCTCAGATTTTTCATCTCTAAGTCTGAGCTCAAGTAGAGGGGAGAGAAATGTCCCTATAAGCAATGCCTGTGATGAAGTGGCCTTGTTTCCTCTCTGCCAAGGGAGGTCCAAGACCTTTCTATGACTGATGCCATGCTTATTTAACCAAGTTCATTTCTTTTTCTTTTTTTTTTAAGAATTTTTCCCAATTACATGTAAAAATAATTTTTAACATTCATTTTTTAAAAAGTTTTTCGTTCCTATGCCCAAAGGGCTATAAATAATTGCATACCCTTTGACCCAGTAATACTACTGCTGGGGTTGTATCCCAAAGAGATCATAGAAGTGGGAGGAAGACCCGTATGTACAAAAATATTTATTGCAGCTCTCTTTGTAGTGGCAAAAAAACTGGAAATTAAGGAGATGCCCATTAATTGGGGAATGACTGAACAAGTTGTTGTATATGAATGTAATGGAATACTACTGTGCTATGCGAAGTGAGGAGCAGACAGACTTCATAATTACCTCTCTGGAGAGGCTGATAAAAATGATGCCTTGTTTGTTGGGGGGGGGGTAGTGAGGGGGAAGGGAGAAAATGTGAAACTCAAGGGATTCTGGAACCGAATCTTGTAAACTAAAAGTAAATAAACAAATCAATTTTTAAAAATGTTTTGAGTTCAAAATTCTCTGCCTCCTTTTTGGTTATAAATAGGGCTTAGGAGTGAATAATGTGTTCGCTTTAAAGGCCAGGCCTACGTATTATTAAAGCGCTCATCTGGCATTGGAGTGCGGCTGCATTTGGGTCAGGTGTTTGAACTGGGTGACCTTAGTAAGACCACACTGCTGGAGGTCGGATGTTGGGAGATCTTAGCCTATCTCTGCACTCAGAAGGCGAGGGAAATGGCCTGGGCATTCCGCCTATCACTTATAGCAGAGTGCTCGTATTAACATCAGACCTTTACGGCCAATGTCTGAGCCTAAAGGGTGCTGACTCTTCTCTTTTTTACAAGCGCCAGCAGGCTTTGTTGCTTCCACACCAAGACCATTTGTTCGTTCGTTTCTGTCCTATCCAAATGACCCCACTGGGGAGATGGTGGCTTCCCCTTTCCCAGAAGCCTTCAGGCAGAGTCTGGAGGCTACGCTTACCTGGAACGTTAGGAGAGTATTATAGTTGGTGACATTGGTGGGCTATTCTAGCCCCTGAAGCTCCTTCCCAGTCTGTCCTTCTGGGAGTCCCAACTGGGCCTGAAGGATTTGCACTCATCTTTCCCCCTTGTGATTCTTGGTATGCGCAGATGTTCCCCCCCAGCCTTGCAAAGGGCCATTCACGGCTACTGGCATTGGAAAGCTCACTTTACAGCCTTCATTGTGAAAAGAAAAAAAGCCCATTTTGGTTCGACCTTTGCAAAGAGGCAACGCTCTTCCCTCTCTCCCAGCCCTGTGCTCTACATTCAAGCCAGCCTGGATGTGTAAGAAATGGGCTGATTCATACTAATCTTATTGAAAAGGTTGGCATTTGCTGAGTGGGTGAATAGCGCTGACCCAAGGACAAAACATGTCTAGAAAGGGAATTTATTCTGTTCCTCTGGTCAAAGAAACAAGGGAAGTTTAGTGTGAAGAAACAGCTGTTTGTGTCCTTTGCGAGCACGCCTTTTTTTTTTTTTTTTTTTTTTTGCTTTTTGGAGGGCAGTTGGAGTTAAGTGACTTGCCCAAGGTCACACGGCTAGTTTTTTGTGTTAAGTGTCTGAGGCCGGATTTGAACTCAGGTACTCCTGATTCCAGGGCCAGTGCTCTATTCACTGTGCCACCTAGCCGCCCCACGAGCACGACTCTTTAGAAATGTTATTTCGCCCTCATTTCGGGGGCTGAGTGGCCAAGGCTCGGGGTTAGCCGATTTGGTGGCTTATCTCTCCAGATGTTGACAACCCCTAGGAACCGTCTTTGTGATTTGTAGGGCTTACGGATCCTGTTCACAGCAACTCCCTGGCATCTTAGCGTTCCTCATTCCACCATGACTCAGTGTACAAATCTAGTTATTTACTGCTGTAAAATTGTGGGGAAGAGGGTGGGACTATGACTCCTTTAGAACCTAAACATGTTTCCCAATAGTTGCAGGGACTCCTAGTCTGCAGCTGGGACTGTCTTGGGCTCTTTGCAATTAAACCTCATTGGGCCCAATCAAAAAATTTCAGGGAAAATGCCCTGTAGTGGCAGGGCTGGGGGATGTGTGCCATTCAGGAAGAAAACACAAGTGTGTGCTAAGAAAGGGTGGAACCGGAGAATGTCACTTGGGAGGGACTCGGTGACTGTCTAGTGTCAGTCAGTGAGTCATTCAGTAAGCATTTGTTAAATGCCTCTGTGTGCCAGGCACTGTGTTCATGCTGGGGCCGTAAAGAAGGGGGAAAAAGACAGTTCTTCCTTTCAAAGGGGTTTTCATTGATAAGGGGAGACAAAAAAAAATACCCATTAAAGTATACAGAAAAGAGATGCAAAATGGTTGGCGAGAAGGGTGAGTTTATGAAGTACCTCCTGTGTGCCAGGCCCTTTACAGTTACCGTCTCATTTCATGCTCAGAACAACTCTTGGAAACAGGTACTTTTATCCTCATCTTCAAATTGAGGAAACTGAGACAGGCACAGTACAGGTGACTTAGACAGGGTCATACAGCTAGTACTGTCTGAAGCTGGCTTTGGCCTCCGGTTTCCCCAACTCCAGGCCTGACATTCTTTTCACTGTGTGGCCAGCTGGCGTAGAGGGGAGATGAGGCAAGAATTCATGGAGGAGGCATTTGAGCCCAGGATTTAAGAGGCAGAGATAAGGAGGGGGTGAAGTATGTTGCAAGCTTTGGAGACATGAAAAAACGTGAACTTAGGTGGGTAAAGAATCTTCCCTCTTGCATCCTTGGTCATTGGGCCTCTGTGGAGGAGCTGTGGTGGCCTGTTGGCCCCTGGCTGTCATTTGTCCTCCCATTGGTCATTGTACTAAATCTCTCCAAGTTGTTTGTCAGTGTAATATCACTACCCATGCGCGTGCCCACACACTTTCTCCTCCCCCCTGAAGCCAGTCTTGTGTTTTTCATAAGGCACAGAAATGACCCATTGGACTCCCCAATGCTCTGCAGTTGAGTGGAAAGTCTGGCTCCTCCTACAAAGCTGGACATTGGTCATATGCGGGCTCCTGATAGATTGTGTGGATGTTACTGGAGAATCAGTCAAGTTTGCTTTAGAAAGAATCTTATTTTCAGGCTGTCCAGTGATAAGGTTTTGGCCACAGCTGAGGTAGAGGGTGATTCCACAAAAGCACCGATTGCTGACGGGGCTGACACGCTTGTAGGAGATGATCTCTGAGCAGCTGGAACTGCTCATGAAAGTGGGTCCCCAGGAGACTTCTTGGGAAAGGCGGGGTGAAGATGGGGGCCGGCACTTGGGGGCGCAGGGCCCAGAGCATCCCAGCTTGCTGCAGTGCTGCTGGTGAGAAAGGGAGCCGCGTTTGAGGGGCAGCATTTTCCAAATGGTGTTAGATGGACCTTGGCTCTGATAATAGATAATGATATTAATGCTAGCCCACACCTGTAATGGACTAACTGTGCGCCAGACCGTCCTAAGTGCTTTACAGCGGTCATTTCATGCAGGTATTGTCATTATCTCCATTCTACAGATGAATAAAGAGAGGCTGATTGGGGTGTCCAGCATCACACAGCTAGTGAGTATCTGAGGCTGAACTTGAACTCAGGTCTTCCTGACTCCAGGCCCAACACTCTTATCTACTGAGCCGCCTGGCTGCCCGAGGCCCAGGGAGATGAAGTCACATGGTCATGTAGGAAGTAAGGGTCAGAAATGGTATTTGAACCTCACCAATGACTCAGGAGTTGGGGCTCTTACCTAGAAAGCACATTCTGAAGCAGCTGAAGCAGCTGAAAGATCAGCTGTTCCTGCCGCTGCGATTCTTCAGGAGGCTGTTCAGATAGTCTGCAGAGGCAGAGAGCTTCACACTAAGAGTAAATGTCGGGGCGGCTAGGTGGTGCAGTGAATAGAGCACCGGCCCTCGAGTCAGGAGGACCTGAGTTTAAATCTGGCCTCAGACACTTAACACAAAAACTAGCCGTGTGACCTTGGGCAAGCCATTTAACCCCAACTGCCCTCCAAAAAGCAAAAAAAAAAAACAAAAGAGTAAATGTCCTATCTTGTGACCAGTCTGGTGGGCACCAGGCTGGTGTTGGAGGAATCTGTTTTTCAGTTAGTCTTAGAGCGTTCAGAAAATCAATTCATTGTTTAATTGGGATGCCCCTCTGGAAAACCAATCTCTGTTGGTTCCAATCTGGTCATTTCTCTCTCATTCTTCTGCCTTGATGGTTTTCTCCTAGGAATTCTGCTGCATTAAAGGATTGTTTTTGGTTTTGCTTCTTTAATGTGATGTTTGGGATAAGGGGGATAGAAATAGGCTCCTGGTTAATCACCTATTTCCCAGTGGTGCTGCTGGGGTGGGGATGGAGATCTCAATCTGTGCTCTACTGCATCACACAGGAAGCTGCCTGGCCTGTGGCCTTGGTGCTGGTCCTAGGGGAAGGAGGCCATCAGTGGCTGGTTTGCTTTGCAGAAGAGGAACCGTGGGTCATTCAGGGGAATCTGCTACACTTTTTCCTTGACTAGCTGGTCATGGTGTGGGAGACAGTTACATTTCCACGAGTTAGACCTCTCCTTTCTGCAAGGGGTACCTTGTGCCAGCTGTGAGTCTGGCGTCTCTCTCGTGATGTGATGTGGGCAGGAGTATATGGAGTTAAAGGGTGCCAGGGTCATAGCCCTGGAGCCTTCATCATATAGATGAGGAAAGCAAATCCACTTGCCCAAGGCCAAGGTTAACCAAGTAGGGAGTCCCAGAGCAGGGTTTGGAACCAGCTCCTCTCATTATCCCATTGTGCAGTCAAGGGTTGGGCAGTTTGATTTCCCAGCACTGTCTTTTGGAGCCTGTTCTGTTCCACTCTGGGGCAGCTCTTTTAGGAAGTTATTCCTACACTTATGTGCAGAGGCATGTACGTACCTGGCGCACACTGTTAGGAAAGCCTCCTTTTCTTCACACAGCATACAGATAGGCCTACTGGTGATGTCTGGTGGGCGTAATCCAAGGTCCAGCTTTGCAAAGCATGATCTGCGGACTGGACCAGAGGGCCAGGGAGTCAAAGGTCAAGTTTCCCAGCCTGAGCTTTAGGCATCACCTCCATTCTGAACACATGGATCCCATTTGTGGGTGACATTTTTCTGCCTCACCACATAGCTTCTACACATTCTTTCTATGGATTACTTAAGCTCAGTAAGTACTCTTAGTTTTTTGAGTTGACGGTTTTGAAAGCATTCTTAATGACCTTGCAGAACCTCAAGCAATCTCTTAAGACTCCTAACTTATAGACCTTTGCCTATAAGACTGGGAAGAAGGAACATCTTTCCTGGGGAGGTCTTGTCATCAATGAAATCACAGGACTAGATAAAAAAAATTCAACGGTACTTTTGTATGAGAAAGGAAAGGCTGGATTTAATTAAAAAGCATTGGTAGAAGCCAAGAGTCTCTGCTCTCCAGCGCTTACCTTCAGCTGAGGGACAGTAGCTAGACCAAGTTTAGGTAGATTAGGCCAATATCATTAGCTCTAGGTCTAGTGACCAAGGAGGCCACTGAGGCCTCCTTTCATTAGTGGGGTGGGGAGGGGACCTTATTGTTGGCCTTCTGTTCCCCCACCCCCACCCCCCAGTGCTCTCCAGGAAAAGAAAGAAAACCAAAAATACACAGTCAGGATCCTGCATTGGCCACCCCTAGAAATGCTTACCTCGTTTTGCATCTTTGCTGCAGGAGGAGACTGGTAGCATGTTTTGCCATTGCTCCCCTGAAATGGAATTGACCATTGTGTTCACTGGACTTGCTACTTTCCAGTTATTTCTCTTTACCTTGCCATCATCTAAGAGGCCATCCTTATTCTGTTGATGTCATCTGGAGGCCAAGCATTTGGAAGGGATGGTGCACTGTTGGGTGGGGCAGAGGGAGAGGAGGACATCAGGGTAGACACCATGGTGAAGATGGAACCTGAGCTGTGCTTTGGAGACAGCTGGGGAGTCTTGGGAGTGGGGGAGGGGAACATGTTGCAGCCTTAAGGCATAACATAGCCTCGTGCAAATATCCACACATGGACATTGCTGCCTCCTGCCAAATACTTAGGCTAGTCCTTGTGATTGTCTCAGATGAGAAATAACAGAAGAGCCAAGTCCATTCTGTGCTCTGGCTGACCCTGCCTCCCCCCAGCATTGCACACTGGCTCAGGTGATAGATTTGGTGCATGATGGAAACAGAAGTGGGAAGCTCTGACCCATCTCCCTGGCCTTCCAGGTCTGGTGGCAGTGCCAGTGTTTGGTGCCCAGAGCACAGGAGGCTTGATGCAGCATGAAATAACTTTCATTAGACCTGCCTTTTTCCAGCCTGTGTGCTTCAGGGAGCTCTAGTGTCTCCCTATCCCAGAGAACAGCACAGTTACTTTGTGCTCTTCCAGGAAAACATGAGCCAGAGAACACGAGCCGGTTCTTCTTCTCAATGAGGCCAAAGTGGGAATTGGTTTTGCTTGATGACTCATACTTGCTCTGAGGTACCTTCCCCATACTGCCTGAAGCACTCTTTCCTCCGCGGCATCTCCTGGAAATCCTGATCCCTTTGAAGGCTGATTTCCAAAGGCTGCTTTTTGGGGAACGCCTTTTCTGATAGCGGCCATCCCCAACTGCTTTGTATTCACTTGTCTACATGAGTACACGTTCTTGTTGTCTACCCTCTTTTCCTGATGGGGGTTGTTTCTTTGTAAATGTGTTAGTAGCACCTAGGCCAGGGCCCTGCACAGAGACGCTTCATAAAGGGAGGCAAATATTTTGTGTCTTCGTACCCCCAGAGTCTGGCTCGGTGTCTACATATAACTGCCTATTGTTTGGAGTTGGGTGATCACTGTGTGATCAGACAGGGAGGAGAGAGTGGTGCACATTCGATCCCCCCATTTCTCTGACCTGGCTGTTCCATCAGCCAAGTCTGTGGTACCCATTTATGTGCTACAGAGAGGTAGGAGTGAGGCTCTGAGACTGTGAGTAAGGAAGATCAGCCACCACCGTCTGTGGGTAGGGAATGGGGGGCAGTGTTTACCATTCATGAAATGACAATGATTATATTGTTGGGTGCACACACATCTCCCCCAACCCACCCTCGACCCACAAAACCAGCTGTATATTCAGAACAAATAATGTTTTATCTTGTTCGTTGACTGAGATGAATGTGTAGGCCAGGTGGCCCAGAAAAGGCATTGTGGGCTGTGCTGGGGCCTCACCAGGAAGAGAGGGCATGAATACCAGGCAAAAGGAAACTGTGCTTGGTTTGGGTGTGATGATACACAGTGGCTAAATCAAAGAACAGAAAGTTGGCACGAGCTGTTGGCTCCTGGCTCTTGTCCATTCACATTGCCCTTCCCAGAAAAACAGAGGGCTTGTCCACTATGGAACATCTTCCAAGTGAGGATGGGAGCTGTTTTTTCTTGTTTAAACAACCATTGTGTCCATGTTTGATGAGAGCGCCTTGCCAAAGGGATCCACTCTGACCGCTCTCTCATTTCTCTTTTCTGACAGAAGCCCCCTCCCTGTAAAAGCACAGTCCTGGGAAGGCCGGCATTGTCCAGGACGGATGTCATAGCAACCACTCTGCCAGAGCCTGGGGAGGAAACATGAAGCACTAGCTCCTACCAAGAAAAGGGTTTCAAGATGGCGGCTCAGCGGATCCGTGCAGCCAACTCTAATGGGCTCCCCCGCTGCAAGTCTGAAGGGACTCTGATTGACCTGAGTGAGGGCTTCTCAGAGACGAGCTTTGATGATGTCAAAGGTGAGCTTATGGAAACCGGGCCCTCGGGTTTCCACAAGGAATTGTAGCAAGGTTGTAGGGTTGTAGGGTTCCCCGGGGCACAGAAGAGTATTGTCGATTGGCCATAAACAGGGCCTGTTACCTTGTCTGCACATAGTTATTCATCTCCCCCATTAGACTGTGAGCTCTTGGAGAGCAAGGGGGTCACCCCTGTTCATATACTTAAGGCTTGACACAGTTCCAGGCACTTAGTAGGCAGTGTTCGTTGACTCTGTCTGATCGTGTAAGGGCTCAAGGTGAAGGAAATGTGGGCCAAAGGATCTGACTTAGAGAAAGAACTCCAGTGGAGGGGAAGAATGGTCAGTATTCCCGGCTGCGAGATTGCCAGAGATCATTTACATGGTGCTCGAGGAAGAATGTCTGCCTAGGACATCTATGGGGGGGTCAGCTTGGGGAACCAAAGGGTGACTTGAATCTTTAGCAAAAGAAAGGACGTGAAATGACCTCAGCTTCTGCTCGTCTTATTCCAGCTCCTCTTTGTGGTGTGTGTGGGGGTAGGGGGGAGGGGTGCTGGCTTACCAGTCTCTCCACTGCACTACCCTACCTCCTGATAAGCCCAGAAGCTCAAGGGTCCTAGAGGCTGTTGTCCAGCCTCCTTGTCTTACATATGAGGAAGCTGGGGTCAGTAGGTTGTGAGCTGTCCCGGGTTGAGCTGATTGCACATGAGGCAGGATTCAGTCTCAGGTCTTCTGGACCCCAAGTGCAAGGACTATCCTCTGTGCCACCCACTCAGTAAGAATCAAAGACGCCCCAGAAGTTTCAAGTGTGTTTCTGGTTAATTTTTCTGTAACTCCATTCTTTCCCTCTGAAGTTTTTATGACTCTTGCATTTTGCCGTTTATTTCTTTGGAAAGAAAAGGAACCTGATCAGATCCTGTTTGAAGCTCCCCATGGTTCGATGCCACTCACTGACTGGCAGGGAAGCTATGATGGGCTCCATTTCCTCAGCCAGTTGGCCCCTCCCCGGGCAGTCTGGTGTGCGCCCCCCCCCCCTCCTCCCCTCCCTGCACGCGCTCAGTATATTGGCCCTGGATTCAGCACAGACATGTGCTGCAGAACAGCGTGCTCACAAGCCTGCCCCTGGGTCCTTGGTCCCTAGGATTTCAGGCAGGAGCAACCAGGCCACACCAGCCTGGCCAGATGGCGTTCTTCAGCACTGGGGCAGATCACCTGACCTTTCCTGAGCCTCGGTTTCCTCATCTGTATAAGGAGAGAGTTTTGCTAGAAGCCCTAAGTTTCTCTTCCAGGTTGATGCTGAATGCTCATTACTTGCAGCCATGGAATGGCCAGCTCCCTTTTGGTGCAGATGCTACATGCATGGAACCTAGATGTTTGTACATGAAATCCTCCACATGAAGAGGGTTGTGGTATGAGCCCCATTTTAGTCCCCAGGAAACGGAAAGCCCAAAGTCACAGGCCTTGCTAGCAGGGGTCAGAGGAAGGATTTGAATCCAGGGCCTTTCTGACTCCAGGTCTAGCCCTCTCCACCAAGAATGTCTTCAGCATTCAGCCTTGCCTCTGCTCAGGTCTGCCCTGTGGATTGCCTCCCTTTATACGAAGGCAGCCTTGCAGTCCGAGCTCCTGAGGTCGGATCCAAGCTCAGTCTAGGCGAACTGGGCCTTAGCACCATCATGTGTAAAATAAGATCAGAGCAGGTGGCCTTCAAGGCCCCTTCCAGTCCTTGATCTAGAACTAAAGGAAAAAGAAACACACCAATTCTTTTCAGAATTTAAAGAAAACTAAGGGAGAAAGTGTGTAGGGGTGGGGGGGGGGAGTCAAGTCACTGTTCAGTCATTTTCAGGCTCATCTGGCTCTTCGTCATCTTGTTTGGGATTTTCTTGGTAAAGATACTGGAGCTTGTGGCATATCCTTCTCCAGATCATTTTACAGATGAGGAAACTGAGGCACCGTGAGTTAAGTGACTTTCCCAGGATCACACAGCTAGTGAGTGTCTGAGGCCGGATTTGAACTTCACAGTGGCCCGGCTCTCTGTCCACTGCACCATCGAGTTGCTAAAAAATAAAATTAGATACCTCTTAGCCGTCTCTGGATCTCAGTGTCTTCCTCTGGGAAATGGAGGTGGGGGGGGCTGCTACTTCTAAGATCTCTTTCAACTTGAAGCCCACCTGCCTCGTATGTAGGCCCTTGCATGTGTGTGCTCTGTCTGGCTCCTTCATGGCAGAAACCTTTACTCTTAGCTTACAGTATTCTTTCTCATGCAGGAGAAGAGAGCCCCAAAGATTAGAGTGCAGCTTTACCCTAATACCTGCACCCTTAGATGTTGTCATTTTTGTAACAATGGGTACTGTTAGTACTGACAACAGTGGGTTGGGCCCCCATCAGGGGAGGGGAGTGCAGCCCATTTTGTGAACACAAAGCTCATTGGCTCAGAAAGGGAAAATAGGACTTTGTAGGAGAACCGGGATGACCTTGTGGGGGGAAATGGGTTTATAGGTTCTTAACAGCTTAAAAGGTATTTGAGAAATGCTGGGTGCGGTAAGCGCAGGGAGGGTCCCTGGATGGAGCTGGGCCTGGACGTTGTGTCTTATCAAGATCCTTGGAAGAATATGGAGGTGTTTAAGCTGGAGAATAGAAAAGCTTAGGGGAGGTGACGGCCAACCTCTCCAGCGGAGGGCTTGACCGGGTTCTGCTGGAGGCCAGGCTAGGAGCTAGAATTCTCCTCCGGCAGACGCCGTCTTGGTAAGAATGGGGACAGTCCCCCGGTGGATGGGCGGCCCTGGCAGGTAAGAAGCCTCCGTGCGGTGGGAAACATTTCGTAATGACTAATCGCGCCCGTGACGAGAGCGCTCCCTGCTCATGCTGTTCTCCACGGCCCTGAGGGCCCCGCGCAGCTCAGAAATCCCGAGCTCTGAGGCCGCGTCACAGTCACAAGCGGGCTCCCTGCCTGACTCTGTGATTCGGGTGTCTAGGTGCCCAAAGAGGAAAATGAAGAAAGCGGCCTCGCAGGGCGCCCTTACTCTGTGCGGCGTGTGGCCCTTTGGCCGTCTGAAGCCCTTCTCAGAATAAAGCTTTAAAATGCCCAGAATAAAATAGAATTACAAAAGAAGCGTTTAAACATGGCGAAAGCTCTGGACTCCTAGACTCAGATTTAGACCTGAAAGGAATCTTGGAGCTCAGCGAGACTAGGCTAAGCCCTTCATTGTAAAATCAAACCAAATTGGAGTAACTTGCTTAAGGTCAAGGAAGTAATAAATGGCTGCCCTGAGATTGGAACTCAGCTCCTTGGCCTCCAAATCCAGCATTCTTTCTAGAACCCGTCAGATTTCTTACCCACAGGATTCCAGGGACAAACAGAAGGGATCCACTGAGCCTTGTGCTCATTCCCTGACTTTTGAAAATGATACCTCCTGAGTCAGGTCATGAGTTGCTGCTCCCCCCTTGCCAAGACCTTTCTTGGGGAAAGGCCCCTCTGCCGGCATGTGTGTTAAACTGGCTAACCGGAATGGAGTCATGGGTTCCGAGGACCTGATTTTCCAGTCCCACAGTCCTTATCTATACGTGTAACTTCAGGACAAGTCACTTCACCTCTGGCTGTTGGGAAACTGAGGGCTTGGACTTGATGGCTTCCGGGCTCCCATTTGTTCTGCATCTCTGAGCCTCCAAAATTGAGGGATCTCAAAGGGCCCTCCTAACCCCAATTGCTAGTGGCTTATATTCCGAATGGTGGGGATGAGTAAAAGCAGAGACCTGCCATCAGGCAGCCATCCTCCCTCTTCATGCTTCTCCTGCTTTTTCAAGATAATGTTCCTTAGCTTTTCTCTAGTCCCTTTTAGATCCATTCCTCAAGGGCCAGTCACTTTGCTAGGCACTGAAGGTTCAAGTAAAAAGAATGAAATCGTTCCACCTTGACATGTTAATGTGATTTTCTTTTGGTATCCACTGGTATCCATGATCACAGTGACACTGGAAGGTCACATTCCTGTTTTACAGAAGGAGACAGACTCAGGGAGGTCTCACCCATTCTCTCACACATTTCAGAGGCGAGATTTCAACCAGGTCTTCCTGACTGAGCCCTATACTCTTTCCCTCTCTCCTCCCTACTCTAGACTTTTTCTTTTAAATACATCTTTAGGCTAAATACTTGTCATGGTGGTTCATGAGATGGTAGCTCTCGAACTAGAAGGAATTTGAAAAGACATTTAAATTTAGCCCATCTCCTGTATTTAATTTAATTAGTTAATTTTGCTTTTTGGAGGGAGGAAGGTAGGGCAATTGGGGTTAAGTGACTTGCCCAAGGTCACACAGCTAGTTTCTGTGTTAAGTATATGAGACCACATTTGAACTCAGGTCCTCCTGACTCCAGGACTGGTGCTCTATTCACTGTGCCACCCAGCCACCCCACATCTCCTGTACTTTAGACATGAAAAAACTGAGAACTAGGGGAGATTGAATGTGCCACCCAGCCACCCCACATCTCCTGTACTTTAGACATGAAAAAACTGAGAACTAGGGGAGATTGAATGATTCACCCAGAGATCCTCAAGGTAATAGTGCTAGAGCTAAGATTTGAACCCATGATGTGTGACTCCAGACGTGGCATTCTCTTCTCACCACTCTGCTTTCAGGTCCCTCTGCCTATTGATGCTTCTCTGTGTCTTTTCCCTCCCAGACCCCATGTTTCCTCTGTTGAGAAGTATCCCTAAAGTAGATGGCTCACTGACTCAGTTTACTCTTTTCTAGTGCCTTCCCCCAGTGCCTTGCTCGTCGACAATCCCACGCCTTTTGGAAATGCAAAAGAAGTGGTAGCAATCAAGGACTACTGCCCCACCAACTTCACCACCCTGAAGTTCTCCAAAGGGGACCACTTGTATGTCTTGGATACGTCCGGGGGAGAGTGGTGGTACGCGCACAACACCACAGAGATGGGCTACATCCCTTCCTCCTACGTGCAGCCCGTCAACTACCGCAACTCAACGCTGAGTGACAGCGGTATGATTGACAATCTTCTGGACAGCCCTGATGAAACAGCCAAGGAGCTGGAACTGCTGGGAGGAGGGTGGACGGAGGAGAAGAAAGGCTTGAATAAAGCCCACAACAATCCTTTCTGGAACGGGGTGCAAACAAACCCCTTTCTGAACGGAAACGTGCCCGTTATGCCCAGCCTGGAGGAGGCAGCCCCCAAAACAACAGTGGATTTGCTGCTCTTTGACACAGAGGCGCCACCGTCTTTCACCACAACCAGTTCCGCGATGACCAATAGCATCGGCAATATCTTTGATGAACTGCCATCCACCAATAGACTCTCCAATGCTGAGCAGCCCGTCAAGCGAGATAACCCCTTTTTTAGAAGCAAACGTTCCTACAGTTTATCAGAGCTGTCTGTCCTACAAGCCAAATCTGACACCCCATCATCATCCAACTTTTTCACTGGCTTAAAATCTCCAACCCCTGAACAATTTCAGAGCCGAGAGGACTTTAGAACTGCCTGGTTGAACCACAGGAAGCTGGCCCGCTCCTGCCACGATCTGGATCTGCTCGGCCAAAATCCTGGCTGGGGTCAGACTCAGCCTGTGGAGACAAACATCGTGTGCAAGCTGGATTCGTCGGGTGGAGCCGTCCAACTCCCAGACACTAATATCACCATCCACATTCCAGAGGGCCATGTGGCTCCTGGGGAAATGCAACAGATTTCCATGAAAGCCCTGTTAGACCCACCTCTGGAGCTCAACAGTGACAAATCTAGTACCATCAGCCCAGTCTTGGAGGTGAAGCTGAGCAACATGGAGGTGAAGTCTTTCATCATCTTGGAAATGAAAGTCTCAGCCGAGGTAAGACAGGATGTGGTCAGTAAAAGCACCGTGGCCTTGCAGTGTTTACGCAGCGACATGAAAGAAGGGCCATATGTCTCGGTGCCACTAATGTACAACTATGGAGACACAATCCAGGTTCACCTGGAGAATCTGGAACCTTGCATGTACATAGCTATTGTGGCCCATGGCCAGAACATTCTGTACCCTTCTACTGTCTGGGACTTCATCAATAAGAAAATCACAGTTGGGGTGTATGGCCCCAAGCACATCCATCCTTCCTTCAAGACGGTGGTCACCATCTTTGGACATGAGTGTGCTCCAAAGACCCTGCTGGTAAGTGAGGTCACACGGCAGGTCCACGGTTCTTCTCCAGTGGCTTTGCAGCTGTGGGGGAAGCACCAGTTTGTTTTGTCCAGGCCCCAGGATCTCAAGCTGTGCATGTTCTCCAATATGACCAATTATGAGGTCAGAGCCAGTGAGCAAGCCAAAGTCGTCAGGGGGTTCCAGATGAAACTGGGCAAGGTAAGCCGCCTGATCTTTCCCATCACTTCTCACGACCCCAATGACCTCTCAGACTTCACCCTGAGGGTCCAGGTGAAAGATGACCAGGAGGCCATTCTTACCCAGTTCTGTGTCCAGACCCCTCAGCCCCCTCCCAAGAGTGCCATCAAGCCTTCCGGACCAAGGAGATTCCTGAAAAAGAGCGAGATTGGGAAGATTATCCTGTCTCCTCTGGCAGCAACCACCAGGTACCCAACTTTTCAGGAGCGTCCAGTGGCCAGCCTCAAGTTTGGAAAATTGCTTAAGACAGTAGTGAGACAGAATAAAAATCACTATTTGCTGGAATACAAGAAAGGAGATGTCATAGCCCTGCTTAGTGAGGAGAAGATCAAGTTGAAAGGCCAGCTGTGGACAAAGGAATGGTACATCGGGTATTACCAGGGTAAGATTGGACTTGTGCACACCAAGAATGTATTAATTGTTGGGAAAATCAGGCCGTGCTTTTTTTCTGGGCCTGACCTCAGTACCAGTGTGCTTCTGGAGCAAATTCTGAGGCCCTGCAAGTTTCTGACTTATATCTATGCCTCTGTAAGGACCTTGCTCATGGAGAACATCAGTAGTTGGAGGTCCTTCGCTGATGCCTTGGGCTATGTGAATCTACCGCTCACGTTCTTTTGCCGAGCAGAATTGGACAGTGAGCCTGAGCGGGTGGCCTCTGTCCTCGAAAAGTTGAAGGAAGACTGTAATAACACTGAGAATAAAGACAGAAAATCTTTTCAGAAAGAGCTAATGATGGTAAGTACTTGGCAGATAACAGCCGTTGGGGTTTACTTAGAGGACATTGGGAAGCATTTGAGATTTAGCCAGTCCCTTCCATGCCCTTAATGGGCAGCCTTTTTTAAACAGATCCCAGGAAAGCACAGTCAGTTATGGTAATGATGCCCATTTCATGGAGATTTCTAGGGGTTTTGTTTGATCCATCCTTGGCTGTCCTTGGACATTCTGACAGCTCTTACTTAGCATGCTTATTAATATGGAAATGCCAGTGATGGACGCACAATGGCCACCAAGTAGCAGCTGGTGTTGATGAGGCTATGGTTTTGAATGGTTCTTGGTGTCCAGCCTAAATCTTAGAATGGTTCCCGATTTCTGCCCATGAGTCCAAGACAGGATTCGCTTCAAAGGCAATGCAGAGCTCAGGCTTCTTGGGAGTTTTTGTTTCAAATCCCATCGTGTTGATTTAAAGCGAAGAAAAAAAGCTTCTCGAATGCTGCCATGGCCAATTATCTGCTGTGACACGCTGTCTATGTTTTAATAATGAAAACCAAGCAAAGGAAGGGGAGATGTTATACTGTTGTGGTACCTGACAGTTGGGATGTAAGAACACATCAGTCTAAGACTAAACTCACCAGATACCCTCATTTCCAGAACAGGGTCAGCCTTGACTTGCTGAGTGTATTGTCAAGGGCCTACAGGCTTTGGTTCAGGTATAGGTTGGACAAGGTGTCCACGCTGAGCTCCCTTCCAACCCTGAGATTCTATGATTTTATGGAACATGTTTCTTTCAAATAGGAGGAAAATGTAGATTCAAAATATACCTTCCCCCCCCAAAAAAAACCCTGAACCTCCCTGCCCCCCCCAGAAACCTTTGTGTGACTGTTGGCTAACTTTCTACAATGCTGTTCATGGGACTCAATCGCACATTCCACTGTAATGGAAGAAATCCCATCAGTGTGTCCAAGGCCTTTGCTAGCAGCAGAGAGAGGGAAACAGGGGTGGATATTGGGGGCAGGGGGTGGGGAGATGCAGGGGTGCCCCGACTCTCTGGCTAACTTGCTGTGTCATATCAGCTCACTTTCCTTCTCTGGGCCTGCTTCCTTGTCTGAAAACTGAGCAGGGCTGCTTTAGAGATGATTTTTAAAGTTAGATACATCAGAGTTCTAACACAGAAAGTATGTAAGTATTTCTGCTTCTGTCCTCAGTCAAGAAACATTTTGGAAGTACCTGCTGTGTGGTTAGATTGTGAGGCCTGGAGGAGGGGGGGGGGT
>CM053593.1:386311746-386337345 GCA_028646575.1 Pseudocheirus occidentalis | reverse complement strand
ACCGGCCCCCCCCCCCCCCCCCGTCACATTACATCTCAGGGCTATAGAAAACTGTAATATTACATAAGGTTAAATCTCTAAGGCTAATATAAATGGCAGAAAAGATGCCAACTAACACTTATAGACGGAGTTTCCTGATTTTGAACTTATCTTATTTAATGAATTAGCAAGTTCAATCTCTATCTATTTTCCAGGGTTTAATTTCATGGCAAACAATGGAGATATTTGCCAAGTTCTTATAATAAATTAGGGCAAAATGCCAGAACTCTTATTGAATAACTAGGTAGGAAAATTTGAGGCACATGTTGAGAGGGATAGTGTGTATTTCAATTATGTTGCCTGCCACGTGGCAGTGTGGACTCATATGGGGCTTGAGGTCCACTAAAGTCCCTAGCTTTTCTTCATTGGATCAGCTGTCTAGGCACACCTTCCCAATCCTGTACTTGAGCGGTTTATTTTTGGTGCCCAAATAATCAAAGGAAAGAAAACAGAGAAATCTCAAGGAAATCCCATTAAATAATGTTACCTCACTCCTGGGGCAAAAAGTAAATCAATTGAACTTTCCTCTAAGTAACCTTAAAAAAACAAAAATACAAACAAACAAAAAAAAAACCCCACTCAATCCTTGGTTTAAGAGATTGTAGCCTGGAAAGGAAAGGAAATGTGGTCCAGTGGGAAGATGACTCACCTTGGGTGAGTCATTAACTTTTTTGGCCTTCTTTTTCATCTGTAAAAATGAAAGCTTCTGAGGCTGCTTCTGGATCTATCTAAGTGGGGTTTTGTTTGTCCATTTTGTTTTTTATTTTGTTTTCCAACTCTTGCCTTAGAGGTGAGAACAGGTGAATCATAAAGAAAGGTGAAATAAAGTGAACAATCCAGCAGGTGGGGCTATGTCCCCAAACTAAGGACCGACGCCTGACTGCCTCATTACCTGTCTGGGCAACGTGCAGTCCCCAGAAATGCTCAGACCTCATAACTATCTGTGAAAATGTTCACAATCCAGGAGGTGGGTTAGGAGGGTGGACAATAATCCCAAAGCTCTCATATGGAGTAGAGTTTGAAGATCTGGGTTCAAATCCTGACTTTGGACAAGTCACCCGGACTCTCTAGGCCTCAGTTACCACATCTGCTAAAAACAAGATCCATTCCTACTCTGAATCACTTAGAATGACAGCAGTGATGAGGATGAGGCTGAGGCTGATGATGAAGATGAATCATCACCTAATATGATGAGATCCATAGTAAGACATCCCATAAGCTTTGCTGGAAAAGAGAATCAGGGAGTAGAGAAAAAAATAAAGATCTTATCTAAGTGAAAGCCAATGCCAACATACCCAAGTGGAGAAGACGACCTGGAACAAGGCCCTGAAACTTTCAGGGCCTTGGGGGCTTTGCCTAAAATGGGGAGACCATCCCTCCCTCCTGGAATGCTGGGGATAGGACCCATCACTGGCTGACTAGGATGTGTCAAGGTCACTTCTTGTGCCAAGGTCTAGGATTTGGGCATTGCCCATAGACCATTCCGTTGCTTCAGCCATGGCTCTCAGATTCCTTTTAGTGGTAATAAAGCAAAGAGGAAAGGCAGCATGGCATATATAGCAAATAGAGTGGGCCTCAAAGACCTCCATTCACATGCTCTGGTTGTGTGATCCTGGACAAGTCACTCAACTTCTCAGCGATCTCAGCCAACAAGCCTAGAGCTTGTAGAGAAGGTGCCAGCTTGGATGGCAGGAGTTTCCTCCTGTACCTGGGTGGTGCCCATGCCTTTAAAACCACAGGTCCATCCTTTATCTTCTACGGTGCCCAGGACAGGGCTTCTTCCCCCACGATAGGCAGATTGAGGAGCCAACAGCACACAGACCAATGAGTGGCCGGCATCAAGGAGCATTCCCTGGAGAGAAGTCACATGGCTTTGCCAGATTACAAAATTCTCCATTGGGGGATGTTGATGAAAGATAGAGGCAAGCTCCTCCCATGAGCCTGAGTGCTGTGGGCTGGAACCCCACCTTGGTCACTTACCGTCTTTCTAACTTTTGGCAACTCTGTCCCCCTCCCCCCTCAGGCCTCAGTTGGCTCATCTGGAAAAGGGAACAGGAGCTCACAGGGCTGCTTTTGGGACCCGTTGAGCTGAGGTGCATAAAGCATCCTGCAAAGCTTACAATAAGGCAGAATTATCAGCTGATGAGATTACCATCTTCCCTCAGCCTCAATGTCCTCATTTGTAAAAGGTGACAGGTTGGAGTACATGATCTTTGAAGCTCTTTCCAGCTCTAAGTTTCATGCTCCTGTGATTACCCCGAATAAAGCCTGTGATTGGCAGAAACAGGTTAATTGGCCAATAATTGCACCTGGCTGTTTGCCGGGAGCTGGCAGAAGTCATCCCAGCAGTCCCAGGAAGAGATCCCTTGAACAGCTGTTGCCTCTCCCCCTTGGGGGAGGTTCCTTGGCCTCCGATCTTGATTTTCCATCAGGGAGCTTGTAGGTCCCCTTCATCTCCCCTTCCTCAAATAGTCTGACTTGTCAGTGAGTGGGGATGGTGGCCGTGTTCCAGCCACTTTCCTCCCTCGTCATCCAGGACCAAGGTCCCAGCGGCAGATGACTTGGTTTTCCACGTTTGGGCTTTATTTTTTTAACTGGACTGGAAAGTCTTTGACAATACCATCTCCTCGTTTATCAGTTCACTGCCAAGAACCCCACCATCTGCCCCAAATTCTCCCTAAGAGGAGGCCTTCTGCCCCAAGCTTCCTTCCCATTGAGACCAATGGCCGGATTGCACAGAACCAAGTGAAGCACTGGGTTTTTAAAATAAGTTTTTATTGACATCTTTTAGTCAGCAACATATAGATTTCCTTTCCCAGAGAACCATCGTTAGAAACAAGTAGCAACAAGCATTGCTTATTATATGCCCCACACCGTGAAGGGTTTGCTTTTTTTCCTTCATAAATGAAGATGCAACTGTCATTGTTGTTGTTTGGAGGAAAAGGTCTTGAATTTAGATGCCCAAAGACAGAAATTTGTTCCTTACAACTCCTCGGGGAACTATACCTCTAAATTTGTCCCCTGTCTTTTGGGAAATGAGCTCCATCCCTCCGAATTCTGCTGGGATTTCTCCAGATTTCTTTCAATATATTTCTCATCCAGGGAAGCAGCAGCTGAGAAGGCCTTCAAAGATGCCTGGCTAGAAACAAGAGTCTTCCTTTTCCTCTCCCTTCCTGCAAGACCCCAGTGCCAAGACCCCAGTGGGATGGCAAGCCTAGACTTGCCTTGCAGGGGAAGAAGGCCCAGCACCCCATCCTTCACCTTCCAACCGTCCCTGGCTCCCACAGACTGCTTGCTGTCTGGCTTTCTTATTGTTCTAATTTCTAGTTTCATTTCTGCCACGGCCTTGTGGCCTAAGCTTATGGTCTTTAGATCAGAAAAGCTAGAGGCCAGAAAATCCTGCACCTATTTTCCATAAAGACAGAAAAGGCTGCTCAGTGGCGTTTTCTCTCCTGAGTCGGAGGGCTTAAGGAGTTCTAGATCCTGAGATCCCATGATCCTGTGAGCCTCTTTTCTGGTTTGTTGTCAGGTAGTGGATAAAGGCTAAAGGGGCAGGGTGGATTCAGTGGTGTGCTCAGTGCTCCCTGGCTCTTCCTAGAGATGTGCATATGGTGAATCCAGTGCTCTCCACACCATAGTAGTAAGAAATCTAGGATTGGAGGGCTCCTCAGAAGAGCTTCTCACTTCACTGACATGGAAGCAGTCTGAGCTGCTTCAGTGACTTGTCCAAGGTCACATGGTCAGCAGCAGAGCTGGAACCAGAATCTAGGGCATTAAATATGACTGGATGAACTTCTGGAAGATGGGAATGTTAATTAATACACAAATATTAAACACCTGCTATATATTCCAGGAACTAGAAATACAAAGGCAAAGATGAGAGACCTGCCCTCAAGGCGCTTACATTCTACTGAAGTGGGGTAAATGTTTACAGATAAGTAGGTAAAAATAATTATAGGTGGAGGCACCCACAACTGGGGGGGGGCAGGTTGAATGAAGAAAGGCCTCCTATAGCAACTGGCATGTGGGCTGAGGCTTGAAGGGAATTAGAAGCTCCAAGCAGTGATAAGGAAGGAGACATCCAAGGTGGTGGTGGGATGATAGACTATGCAAAGGAATGGAAGGAGGAAATGTAATAGCCTTTACTAGGAGCTGCAAGTAAGTGAATTTAGCTGTGATGTAGAATGCAATATGTTGGAGCCAGCTCAGACAGAGAAAGCTGGTTGTTAAATGTTCAGTGTGAGCATTTGCACCTCAGACATTAACAAATGCTACAAACCACGGCTTGGTGTATTGTTTTGTTGAATACCTAGACTTACCAAAGTAATACAGAAAATGTTCGTAACCCACGTTCAACTTGAAAGCGTGTCCTGCATTTTTGGAGAGATGGTGGTTAAACATTTACCAGCACAACCCTGGATGCACAGAACAAGGAGAATGATACGCATGATACATGAATGGGATGGGAATGACCATCTAGAATCAGACTGGGAAGGACCTCAGCACCTACCACAGGGCGTCTGCATTTCATCATCAAAGTAATAGTGAGCCCTTGCAGCTTCCTGAGGAAGGGAGTGACATCAGCAGACCTATGCTTTAAGGAGGATCAGTGGGAATCAATGCAGCCCCACTACAAGGAGACTACTTGAGAGGCACCTGAAGTGTTAGTCTGCTTGTGTTAAGAAAGGAAAGAAGGATTTGAGAGAAATTTGGAGGAAAATGTAAAAGAAAGATCTGAGAATTATCCGCCCTATATTTTCTTTAATAATCGATAAACATTTGTTAAGCACCTACTGTACCAGGCACCGTACTGAGCACTGAGGATACAAAAAGAGGCAAAAGGTGGTCCTTGCCCTTGAAGAGCTTGTACTCTAATAGGAAGATAGGTGTCAATAATAATACTCTCAAATAACTGTGACCTGGAAGAGAAAATCAGAAGCTGATGGGAACAGAGGAACAAACTTACCTTCCCCATCGAGGAGTTGTCTGACTGTGCTTTCATGAGCCTACAGAAAGTAGGCATAAATTTCAATTTTTTGGCTCAATTTAAAAAAAAAAGAAGAAAAGAAAAAGATTATTTTATTCAACTGTGCAAGAGTTCCCTGAATGTTAAATATCAGAGAATAATAGTAGATTTGTCCCAAGACTGTCTCTACCTGAACTCCTTATGAAAAATAGAAAGAATAGGAATAATAATCATAATAGTCTATCAACAAACCTTTAATCAGTACCTACTATGTGTCAGGGATTGCACTAAGTTCTGGGGATACAAAAAGTGGCAAAACAACAGACCCTGCCCTCAAGGAGCTCACAGTCTCATGGAAGGGAAGATGAAACACTTATGTATGAACAAGGAAGGATAATGATGATGATTACGGTGGTGATGATGGTGATGTTTGATGGTGATTTTGATAGGCATATAGTGAATTAAAATTTTCAAATTGCTTAAACAGGGTGGACTTGTCTAGACATCATATCATGGATTTTTGTCCCATTGGTAGGATTTATTGCACTCATTGTAAGCTAGACTGGGGTTTTCTCCACCCTCTGGCCCCTGTGTCTTCCTAGAATCTCTGTCACAGGCTGATATTATCCCAGGCCTGAACAGCTTTCTAACCTCAGCTCTGCCTTTTGTTTCAGCTGGTTGGTAACCAGAGTTCTCTTTGGACTTCACACAGCTCCCTCTCTCTCTTTGAACCTGGGTTTCTGGAATGCTGGGTGCTCACCAGGAATGCCTCATGCCTTTGGAATGCAGCTATTTTGACAATAGGCCAGATTCCTCAGTTTCTGAAAAACTTCACCATCGGGGGTGTTCAAAGCCTTTCTCTGGAATCCCTCCTGCCCCTACTTGATCTTTTCTGCTCTCAGCTATCAAGAAACTATAAAAAGCTAAGCCCCTTGGCCTCTCCTCCTGCTTTCTTCCTGACAACCTCATTTTTCAGCTACTGGGTGGGCAAAGGGGGAAACTGAGCTCAGAACCGAAAAGGCTGTGTAGAAGTGATCTTTCTCTGCTCTTGATTTTGCAGTATGTCCTGATTAAGGAAATCTAACGTGCATTTATCCCAGGTGACTTGCATCGTGGATAAACCCCCCCATTGGGGATTGACTAAATAAACCTCAAATCAAGGAAGCAGATGGGTGGATTGGTCTCTATTTATTTACAATGTGACCTGGGAGATGGTTGTTTTTAACTTAGTTTCTGGAAGAAGGAAAAACCTTCAAAGGGATTTTACTATGAGAGTGAAAAGGGAAGGGGGAAAAAAAATCTGTTTTCCTGTCTCTGGTGGTTTCAAGAAGATTTACTCTTGTGTTTGTGAAGTTGGTCTGGCCCGACTGCTCTATTTGCTCTCCCTCTTTCATCACCTCCCACCCCCACCCAACAAGTTCCTGCTGGCTGACCTTGGATTGATGTCATTGTTCTAAATTTGTCAGAGCTAGCTTCCTAAACAACAGGCTGAAGTCATAACCAGGGGCTCCAGTCTGAGCTTGTCCCATCAGATCAAACAAAGAGAAGAAACGTAATAGGGATCCAGAAGTGTTTTCCATTTTTTGAGGAAAATAGGGGAAAGAGGCAGTGACTTTTGTCAATAATAATATCTAAGAAATGCCTTAGATCCACTGGGTCCACTAATGATTTTCAGATAAAGAAAACATTGGGTTACCAAGATAGTGTGTGGCCCTTAAAACCATGCCATTTGGAATATCCTGAGAAAGTCTGATTGTCATAGTGTTGAGGATTGTGCTGAATTAGTCATAGATTTAGATCTGGGAAAAAAAAACACAAGAGCTTCATAATATTGAAGAGTCAGAATTGTACCTTAGAGGCATTGAGAAGCTTGTGGCACATTGGCTACAGTTCTTTTACACATGGAGTCAGGAAGGACCTGAGTTTAAATCCAGCTTCAGACACTAACTGTATGACCCTGGGTAAGTCACTTAATCTCTTTATGCCTCAGTTTCCTCATCTGTAAAATTGGGATAATAGTGTATCCTTCTCAAGACTATTGTGAGGATCAAATGATATATGTAGAACTTAAACCTTAAAGTGCTGCACAAAAGACTAGATCTGCCTTTCAGCATCCTCTACCTAACACTCCTATTTCTGCTGTACAGGCCAAGCTGAACAAGTCTTATCTCCCATCTACATAAATGCCTTTAGCAACCTTGGAAAACAGGGACTCCAGATATCATCACCCCAGTTTAGCAGATAAGGCAACTGAGACTCTGCAAACTGTCTGAAAGAAGACTCGAACCCAGTTCATGGGCCCTTACAAAAGATATTTACTCTTCAAATTTGTTTCATTTTTGTCTTTGTATGCCCAGGACCTTGCACAGTGCCTGGCCTATAGGTACATGATAAATGCTTGTTGACTGATTAGAGATAAAAAGAAATCTAATTATTTGATCTTTCTTACTGAATTATCGAAGACAGTCCCTGAAAGCTAGCCCTGGGGAAGAGGGGTGTTCTGGTCATGATGGGCAGCATGGGACCACTGAACCCAGTGAATACTTGCTGCCAATTGATCCAGAGTATCCATACCAGCTGGGTATGTTCATCCCCTTCAGGGTACGCCTTACACATAGGTCATTGAGTGCTGCTGTCCAAGGTACCTATTATTGATAAACTGATTGTTGTTGGTCAGCCATTTCAGTTATATCTGATTTGTATGACCCCATTTGGGGTTTTCTTGGCAAAGACACTTGGAGAAGTTTGTCATTTCCTTCTTCAACTCATTTCACAGAGGAGGAAATCAGGCAAATGGGGTTAAATAATTCGCCCAGGGTTCCAAAGCTACTAAGTGTCTGAGGACTGATTCGAACCCACAAAGTTAAGTCTTCCTGACTCCAGGCCCAGCACTCTTATCTACCGAGCCCTGAAGAGCTAATTAGGCTGTATTTTATAGGCTGGCAGTAGGTGCTATTCATCCACTTAGGCTTCCTAAGTGGCCACTTTTAACTTGCTGAGAATTTCAAGGAAGTAATAATATGCCATGGATAATATTGAGCTTACAAGCTCCAAATGTTTTAACATTTAAATTCATAAAGGAGAATTTCACTGAATTAAAAAAGAAGGTATAGATGTTAATATAATAAAAGCAGAACCGTTTTATGTCCCTTCCTATTTTGGACAAATCCAATAGAAAGAAAAAGGAAAATATAGAACAGAAAAAACTGCTGGAGAAACCAGAGCTGTGAGAGTAGTGGCATCTTCTAAATGGAGCTGTTAAAGAATATATGAATTTGTCAGTATCACATCGAATTAAAAAAAACTGGCCAATGTATTCAGACACAATGACATTACAAAAAAAGTGAAAAGGCAGAAAGAGCTGCAGAAAAAGCTTTTGACAAAGTACAATGACCATTTATGTCAAAACTCTACAAAATGTAAGTCTAGGAAGACCTTTTAAATATCATAAAGGTATCTGAAACCTAAAACAAGCATCACATTCATTGGGCATGCACTGGATGCTTTCTCAATAAATATGGGAGTGAAGCAAGAATGTTCTCTTTCCTTCCTGTTATTCTATATAGTCCTCAAAATGCTAGCATTAGCAATAATACAAAAGAAGGAAATTAAAGGCATGAAGAAAGGCAAAGAGATACAATTATTTGCTGATGGTTTACTTTTAAAACTCAAAGGCATCAGCAAAGATAGTGATTAAACAATAACTCCAGAAAAGCTGCAGGTTACAAAGTAAGACCAGGAAAATCAATCTTTTTTTCTCTATAATAATAACAAAATCTAAGAGATTGAAATATAAAGAGAAATTCCATAAAAATATACAAAATACATAAAACATTTAGGGACCAATCAAACAACAAAGATAAATTTATAAATTCAATTACAAAGTGCTTTTTAAATAAATGAAATAGCTGAGCCATGGTCATACCAAGGCCAGGACAATATAATAAAAATGACAATACTACCAAAGTTAAATTATGGTTATAATATTTACCAATCAAGTTATCAAAAAAATACTTTATGGAATCCAATAAAATAATAATAATATGCATTTGGAGAAAAATGTTCTAGAATATCAAAGGAAACAATGAAAAAGTAGGTATGGAGAAGGAAATATTTCAAAGTATATTATCAAGTAGCCCACCAAGACTATCTGGTACAGGATAAAAAAATATAAGATCAATGGGACAGAGCAGATGAGGAAGAATTAGATAATAGAACTCAATGAACCAGTGTTCAATAAACTGGATAATATAAATTACTTAGGGGGAAAAAACCATTATTTTATAAAAGCCACCAGGAAAACTGGAAACATCTGCCAAGTATTGGCTTCAATTAGTATTATATACTATATTCCTCAATAAATTCATAATAGATACATGACTTTAATATCAAAGATCATCCCACAAACAATAAAAAGGAACTAATCATATATTTTTCACAACTATGTTTTGGATATATATTCTTAAGCAAACAAAGGATAGAGGCAAGTCCACGAGTTAAACAGATAACTTTGCTTACATCAAACTGAAAAGCTTCTGGGCAGACAAAATCAACGAACTTAGAATAACAAACAAAGTGATCAAATGGGGGAAAGTATGTAGGAAATTTCTCATATCTAAACTATGTGAATATCTATCTATCTATACCAAAATATCCATACAAACATGCATATACATGTGTGTATATATACACCCATACCCACCTTTATATATAAAAGATCGAAAGTCATTCCTGAGTGGAGAATTAGTCAAAGGATATGAACAAACATTTCTTAAAAGAAGAGTTGTGAGTCATTGACAACCATGTGAAAAAATGTAACAAATAATAAGAGGAAAACAAATCAAAACAAACCTCAAATTTTGTCTCATATCCTTCAAATTGGCAAAAATGACAAAAGACATTGTTGATGTTGTAGAGACTGTGGGGAGATAGGAACAACGATGCATTTTTACCGAATCTGTGAGTCAGCACCACCAACTTGGAAAGCAATTTAGAAATATGCAAATAAAGTGACTAAAAAGTCTGTGCCTTTTCACAAAGAGATTATACCCCCAAGGAAATCATTGATAAGAAGGAGCTCCCCATCTAAACCAAAATATTTTTAGCAGCACTTTTTGTGATAGTAAAAAAAAAAATGTAGATGTTCATTGATTGCGGACTAGTTAAACAAATTGTGGTACACAAATGTAATGGAATATTACTGTGTTAAAAGAAACAAATTTGATGAATACAGAAAAAACATGGAAAGATTTACATGATCTGATGCAGAATGAAGTAAGCAGAGCCAAGAAAATGACACGGTGAATACAATGATGCAAATGGAAAGAACCACCCTCCAAATAAAAAATGAATGTTGCAGAACTACAAAGAGGTCAGCATGGCCACAAAGAAAAAGGTATGGGAAGACCACTCCCATGGCTTACTCTTCTACACACACTTACATACACACTCCTGCAGAGATGGCAGGCTCTGTAGATGTGGTAAATTACATGCATTTTCAGATTTTTTTTAATGTGTTGAGCAGTTTTGCATTTTTTTTCCCTTCCTCTTTTCCAATTTTTTTCTTTAAAATATGATTTGTTAGAAGGATGGCTCTCTGGAGGGAGAGAAGAACAACTATGGAAATTTCTGGTGATGCCAAAAATAAAAGTTTACAGTAACATTTTATTGTTAAAATTATTCAGAAGGTGATTGTTACAAAATTCCAAAGAGCAAACATGGCCTAAAGGAAAGGAGAAGAAACCTTCACTCCATTCCTTTGAAGAGATATCCGTGAGATGTCCACGGGAGTATGGGACATTGCATATATTTTTGGATATATTTTTTTTACTTATTCATTAGGTTTTGAGTATTTTTTGCTCTTCCTCTTTTTCTTTAAAAAATATTTGTTATGAGGGATGGCTCTCAAAGTGAGGGGAGGAATATTTGAAAAATTATAATGATATGGAAACAAAATGTATCATTAAAATATATTTTTAAATTTCTTGTTATGGAAAATTAAGTCATAGAAAAAGCAATCCAGCCCCATAGATAGAAGACCTACATTCAGACCTTGCTTTTACCACTCACTATGTGACCCTGGTCAAGTCACTTCACTCTTGTAGATCTCAGTTTCCTTCTCTGTAAGATGAGGGGTTGGATCGGATGATACCTTATGTCAAGGGTTTTATGATTCTCTAAGTCAGCGGTTCTCAACTTGTGTTCAATTTGTAACCGTAAAAATACATCCTGCATATAAGATATTTATATTATGATTCATAACAGTAGCAAAATTACAGTTTTGAAGTAGCAACAAAAGTAATTTTATGGTTGGGGGTCATCACAATGTGAGGAACTGTATTAAAGGGTCACGGCATTAGGAAGGTTGAGAACCACTGCTCTAAGTGATTCATCACATTCTCTTGCTATCAATGCAAGTAATGACCAACATAAATCCTTTTGTAGTCCAAGAATAGTGGTAGCTATCAGCTATCAGAATCCAACAATGACATGAGAGAGAAGGGATGACTTAGCTGTGCTCAGGTTTGTTAATAAATTCTTTTTATCTGGCTCTGGTCTGTGATTTTGTCAGATTGGGGAGCTCTCAGGGAAGAAACCCGCATTCGCCAACGAAGATTGGAAATGTATCTGTAACTTGGCACTATAGCATTATAGATTTAGGGCTAAAAAAGGGCCTTCGGGATGATCTCAAGCCATTTTACAGATGAGGAAACTGAGGCCCATTTAGGTCAAATGGTTTTCCCAGTGTCCCACAGCTAATGTGATTCTATGATTCTAGTCTCAGAGAATTCTTCCACAGTCTCCCCTTCCCCTGCCCCTTATCCAATGAAGAAAAAGATACTGGAAATTTAAGTAGGCCTGGTATCATTTCTTTGAAGACTGCCCCTTGGTTTTCATTGGGGCCCATCTGTATTCCCTTCATTGGTAAGCCAACAGACCAGTGCTATCCATCCAGCCTTTATTAAGCTCCTATAGTATGCCAGATACCATGCTAGGTAGGCCAAGAGAGGCAAAAATAAAAGATTGCCTGCCCTCAGGGAGCTTCTCTTCTTTTGAGAGAAAGGGTCATGCATCCAGAGAAATAAAGACAAAACATCAAAATAACTTTTGGAGAGGGAGGACAACTCTCCTGACTGGCTGAGTCAGGAAAGGCCCAGCCTAGAACTCACTTGGATGGAGACTTGAAGGGAAACAAATTTGGAGGGACAAAGGCCAAAACAGAGAGCAAGGGGCGGGGTGGGGCCAGCAGGGTATGAGAGGCCAGGCAAGTGGGAGCCAGCATGCCATGTGCAGAGAATGGCAAGGAGACCTCTTCTTTGGCTGGCATCATTGTCTTCCCCAGCTCTTCTCCTGCAAAACCTCTCCTGTTTTGGTTTGCTATGGCTTGACCAAATTTCCTCTCAGATGATCACTCATCCCCCACCTCCATATCTTTGCCCGGTCTGCCTGCCTTCCTGGAGTGCCGTCCTTTCTCACTGCTACCTTTTAGAATCCCTGGTTTCCTGGGGAGTTCAGCTCAACTCTCTTTCCTTTCTTGAGTTTTTACCTGTTTCCTTCAAGTGCTGAGGTCTTCCCATCCCAACCCCCAATTACCTCGAATTTATTTGATGTATATACATGGCTCCCCATTGAATGTAAGCAACTTGAGGGCAGGGAGGAGCACTTCAATGTGTTTTCATGATGGGTAGTAACAAAATGAGGAGATTTAGAACTCCCTCTCTAAAGTTGTTTCCTGCAGACAAGCGTGTTCACACTTTGTCTTGGCTTCTCAGGCTAAGCTCTGTCCTCTCAGGGCAGTAGAAAATAAACTTGTGGAGGGCAGGGTTTTGGGGGTCAGTTGTTCCATTGCCAGCCTGGGATTCATCAGCGCTTGTGGCCTGCCTCAACCTGAGCTCTGAGCCTCATTCCAGTTTGGACTCCTAGGCTTCCTGTCCTGGTCTTCCTGGGAAAGCTGCCGTTTGCCCCATGCTGATACAGTGTCTGCTGGCTCTGCACCCAGACTCACGGAGCCTGATCCCAGCCCCACCATCAGGCCATGATTTGCTGCCAGGAAGAAAGAGCTTCAAAAATCTTTCAGTAGCTCTGGCATCTCAGGCTAATGCAGGGAACGGAGGCTGTCTCAGTAACTCCTAGTAGCAGATCATTTTGAAGAGGGAACAGGGGGTTTGGGGGAGCTCTCAGGGAAGAAATCCACATTCACCAATGAAAACTGGCAATTCTTCTGTAAGTTGGTACTATAGCATTATAGATTTAGGGCTGAAAAAGGACCTTCAGGATGATCTCAAGCCATTTTACAGATGAGGAAACTGAGGCCCATTTAGGTCAAATGGTTTCCCCAGTGTCCCACAGCTAGGGAAGAAAATTATTAGTCTGTTAATTCAGTAAAAGATTTAAGTTGGTTTGAAATGGGCCATTTGAGTATTTTTTCTCTCAAGCAAAGGAATCTCCCTGTGATGGAATCCTCTCTAATTCAACTTATTAAGCAAACAAGCACTTAGAAGGGCCTACTGTGTGCTGGGCACTTTATCCAAATTCACAAAGGAACAGCTTCTGCCCTCACAGAGCTTACATTCTAGCTGGATAATTCTCCATCAGGAAGGTGTCAGAGGGAATCAAAGGTGAGAAAAATAGCTACCACTGGTACCAGTTTGTTCCAAGAGATGCCCATTGACGCCCCTCCCCCAATTTTCCAGTTTCCTTGAGATGAGAGGCAGGACACTGTGGTGGGAAGAGCATCAGTCCCAGATCTAGATGCCCTGGGTTTAAGCCCTGGCTTTGAAGCGCTTTATCTGTGGGACTTCCAAGAAGTGACTTCATCATGTCTCTGAACCCCAGTTTCCTCCTCTGTAAAATGAGGGTAGATGATTCTACAAAACATCCCAACTTTAGGGTGGGATCCCATCAATTTATGGGCAGGTCATTTCACCTTCCCAAGCTTCAGGACCCTCCACTATAAAGTGACAGATGAGCTCATTCTGTGGCCCCTCCCAGCTCCAAATGGCTGATCCCATGATTGATTGTTTTTGTTTTCTTGGCTTTAGGAGGGTTTGGGACTCAATGGTCTCTAAGGTTCCTCTGCCAGCTCTACATTTATTATCCAATTTCACCCATGGGCATCGCTTTTTGGCAGCTACGTGGCACAGTGGATAGAACCTGGGGCTTTGAGTCAGGAGGAGAGAGTTCAGATCTGACTTCAGACCCTAGCTATTTCTGAGTCACTTAAGCAAGTCACTTAACCCTGTTTGCCTCAGTTTCCTCATCTGTCAAATTATCTGGAGAAGGAAATGGCAAATTGCTTCAGTATCTTTGCCAAGAAAACCCCAAATAAGGTCACAAAGAATCAGGCACAACTGAAAAATTCCTGAAATACAACAATTTCTTTTTACGTCTCTGTGGACTCAATTTCGACATCTGAGAAATGGGGCTGTGTTTATTCTAAATCTACTTGCAATACCTGCCTCCTCACAGGGTGTGGGAAAACTCAAATGAGATCATGTATATAAAAGAATCTGCACATGCTCAAGGGTCCTAGAGCATGCCTGCTCTTGTCATGATGCTGCAGCCTGAGGTAAAGCTGCCTGACCCCAAAGATAAGAGATATATGGAAAGAGCCCAGACAATTTCCCCTCCTTCTCTCCCTTGCCTCAGGAGACACTAATGTAAAGATACCAAAGGGTGGGAAAAACCACAACAATATGACTTATCTTTTGAAACCAATAATAAAAGCCAATAAGAGAAAACATGGCTTCCTTTTGAAAAGCCTTCCCCAAATGAAAATACCAGCCGGATATTAAAATGCAAGAAACAGCTCCCACGAAGAGAAAGATGCTTCCAAAGGGGACATTGACATCTTGGATCAAAGGAACTGGAAGGATATTAGGACTTTGCACATCCTGCTTGGAAGATGCTAATCTCCAGAGACCTGGGAGTGGGGCTGGACCCATGAACTGATAGGGGAAGATGAATGGGGAGGCAGGGGTGGACTATGGGATCTCACTCAAGATTAGCTCCCTTTAAGGAAAGCAAAATAATTCACGTTGGAGGGACAGAAAAACATCTGATCTCACAGCTGGTGGGAAAGTGGGGGAGGGGATGCAGGGGGGCATCCATATAGTATTGCTCACCCTAGAAAAGGAGAGTTTTGTTTTATTTGGCAGCTCAAGTCTGGTCATTCTGATGGAACAAGCTGCACCTGCCAGGGAACCAGGGCAGGTGTGATTGATGAGAGTCAGGGACCTGGTGAGGGGCTGCTCTATGGTGGGAATTAGGAAGAGGGGATGTCATTTTTCAAATTCTCCACTTCCCCTTAAAGGCATTGAGCTAATTTGTCATCCCCTATTCTCTGGGGAACAAGGCTACAGTCTGATTGATGAACATATACAAACACTCATGCCACCTCTGACAGCTCCAGTAGGGATGGGGGAAAACCCAGAACAATGTCACTAAAGCTTCCACATCCTTCAAAGTGATGCTGGCAACTAAGGGCATTTCTGATATTTCATTGAAAAGTACTCTTGACTAGAAAGTGACTCAGCAGTCAGGTGTGTGTATGTGTGTGTGTTGTGTATATGTGTGTATGCATGTGTATGTGTGCGTGTTTATATGTGTCTGCACGTGTGTTTGCATGTGCGCATGTGTGTGTATCTATGCCAGACTGGAATATCATAGTGAACAGCCAGTTGAACTCAATATTCTAGTGAATATGAAATCCATTTTTCTCCACTGAAGCTAAGAACAATATCCCAGGGTCATGTGACTTCACATAGTGGCAGCCCAGCTGCTGCTTATGTTACCTAGCCAGATTGAAATTCAGCATTTCCCTGGAAACCCTGGATAAGATGACAAAACGCCTCCAACCCCAGGCTGTCCCTGTTGTTGCTTTCTTGTAATGTTATCCTTGGTTACTGAGGAAACACGCAGCCCCCTTTCTGGCCCTGAGAGGCAGGGGTGGGGAGGAATGAAGGGGAGTGGACAGTGCTGGGAGACCTGTCTGGAAAGAGCAAAGGCTGAGAGCTGACGTGCCCTGAGTTTGAATTTTGGCTCTCCCTCTTCCTCTGAGACCTCAGACTAGAGAACACATCCAGCATCTTTGATTTTATCAGCGGAACACAAGTGTGGGTTGCAATCCTGTTGAACCTTAGCTGATAAAGTAGAAAGTTTTCTGAGGCTCCCAGAGATGAAATGCCTGGCCCAAGGTCATACAGCTGTTGTGTCCATGATTCCAAAAGCCTTAAGTCATACAGGGTACCATGCTGCTACTGCTGCATAGATGTAGGATGTTGTAGGCCAAGACTTTCAGGGGCCTTGGTCACATTAGCTCCCCAGTTCTACAAAGGTCATTAGGCAGATATGCAAGGAGAGTATAATCTTGTTGGGTGAATGCTCTCATTGGTTTCATGAATATCTAAAGAAATTACTGAGTTAATCTGCAAGTCTTGATTGTAACACCCTGTTTGTTTGTGCCTCTGGACACAGTCCTAGGATAAAGAGCTTAGCAAGTGATTGGCTTTGGGTTGGGGTAGAGAAAGATCTAGACCAAGGGTGGTTCCTTGCATTCTGTTAAGGGTATATAAACCTTGTATCTTCCATGTATCTTTGGCTCTGTATGAAATAGTTCTGCAATAAACAGACTATGGAATACAACCCCATCTCTCTCCCTCTTTCCTTTATTCAGCTAGAATTTCCCTCTCTCTCTCTGTCCTTTTATTTCACTCAGCTGGTATCTAGGCCCAGACTGTGCTAGCCACAGCAGTAGGAAGTCCAATTCAGAACAGACTTACTCAAGTCAGGTCCTAGGACTACAGAAGGGCTGAGTCCCCATCCAAAGCCAGGCCTTCTGACCCCAGGCCTAGTGCCCCTTCTGGTGCCCCCATGGCTATTTTCTAGGTTTTGAGGCAGCAACACTCTTGGTTGCTTTTTTTTAAATACATCGCTTTTTTTTTTAAATTGGGGATACTGGAGAGTTCAACTTTAGACTGACAGGTAAGACCTATAAAGGTGAAATTGAATGAGGATAAATGCTAAGCTTTGTATTTGGTCCCCAAAATCAAGACTGACCAGGGATCGTCTGAGCTTCCCAGATGCAAGGATTCCTGAGTCTTATTGATTAGAGAAATGCAAATTAAAACAACTCTGAGGTACCACATCTCACCAGTCAGATTGGCTAACATGACAAAACAGGAAAATGATAAATGCTGGAGAGGATATGGAAAAATTGGAACACTAATGCATTGTTGGTGGAGCTGTGAACTGATCCAGCCATTCTGGAGAGCAATCTCGAAGGACGCCCAAAGGGCTATAAGTAAGTGCACACCCTTTGACCCAGCAATACCACTTCTAGGGTTATATCCCAAAGAGATCAGAGAAGTAGGAGGAGGATCCATATGTACAAAAATATGTATAGTGACTCTTTTTTGTGGTGGCAAAGAACCGGAAATCAAGGGTATACCCATCCATTGGGGAATGGCTGAATGAATTGTCATATATGAATGTAATGGAATACTATTGTGCTATAAGGAATGAGGAGCAGACAGACTTCATAATAACCTGGAGATACTCATACAAACTGATGCTGAGTAAGGACAGCAGAACCAGGAGAAATTTGTACACAATCACAGACACAACGTATGTGTGACGATTAACTTTGATAGACTGGGCTTCTCTCAGCAATGCAAGGCTACAAGACAACTCCAAAAGACTCATGACGGGAAGGGAGATCCCCACCCAGAGAAAGAGCTACAGAGTCTGAATGCAGACTGAAACAAACCACTTGCTCTCTCCCTTTTGTGTTTTGTTTGGCTTTGTTCCTTCTTCCTCATTGCCCATTCCATTGGTTATAATCCTTCTTTACAACTTGACTAATGTTCAATGTGAAGGTATTTGATTGCACACCACCATGGGTGGGGGGAGAGGGGAAGGAGAGATGGGGGAGAAAATGTGAAACTCAAGGAATTTTGTAACTTAACATTGTAAACTAAAAGTAAATAAATAAATTTAAATTTTAAAAAATCCCTGAGCATTTCAGGGATTTGCTAAGTGAGTCACCATGTGATGCAGCAGCCCGGATGACCAAGTAGTGCTAAGAGAACCTGAGTGATCAGAATGAGGAAGGTCACAGCCCTGATGGGCTCTTCTCTTTGCTGGTTGGGTAGCACCTAGAATATGGAGTTTGGGAATGGGTGTCACAATAAGGGAAGATCCACAAAAGCATGAGTGGATCCAAAGGGGGATAATAAAGAAGGAGCAAGGACATCACATCCATGACATTGAGAACTCATTGAAGGAACAGGGAATTTTTAGGCTATAGGAGGGAAGACTTGGGGGTGGGGCAGAGACAGGGTCTGCCTTTCAATATCTCAAGGATTGTTGTGTGGAGAGATTACAACAGAGGGCAGAGCTGGGAGCATTTCAGGAGAAGTTACAGAGAAGTCAACTTGGGCTTAACATCCAGAAAAAGTTTCCAACAATGAAAGTTATTCATACTTGGAATGTGCTAACTGGGGAAGTGGTGAGCTCCCCATCACTGGAGATTTTCAAGATGAGGTTGGGATGTTGTAGTGTAGATTTCTGTTCAGGGCTGGGCCAGACTAGATGACTTGTCGAATGCCTGTAAGCACAAATACTGTGGATGTATTGCAGCTCTCTCTAGACCCATTTTCTCATCTATAAAATGGGGGTGCTATGGTAGAGGATCTGTGCAGTCCCTTCCAATTCAAAGTTCTACAAGCCCATGACCTACCCATGGGTGGTAAATTTGGAGATAGCAAAACACAGGAGAAAATCAAAACTTTCAAGAAAGAGAATTGTCTAGAAAAACCTTAAAACTTCCTTTAGAGTCTAAAGGAAGAAAAACTACCTTTTACAATAACAAGAAAATAAGTCAAAGATGTGGGCATTCCCTTGGCAAGACATTCAAGAAATATTCGAGTTGATTTTGATATAAATCAAGAAAGAAAAAGACCATTGGAGAAAGGGGATCTCAATTCATATATTTGTTTTATTTTGATTTTAAGTTCCATAACCATGATTTATTTTTTGTGTTCTCCCAGGAAGAAACTCCTTCTACAAATGGAAGTTGGCACTATCTCAACAACTAAGTGTCCAAGACTTGTCTGGGGCATTATGAGGTGAAGTGACTAGCACAGTATCACATAGCCAGGATGGCTCAGAGGTGAGACCTGAATCCAAGCCCCTAACCTATGACCCCGTATTGCTTCTTCCATGGTTAGATTGAGATATTTTAGTAAAAATGTCAGTACTTCTCATTAATTTAAAGAATTAAGTCAATAGCAAAATTTCGATCAATTATAACATAGAATTTGAAACCTATGACTCCACTTACATGGAAAAATAGGTAAAAATGATCGTGATTGAGAAGACCAGGGCAAGAGACGAGCGACACGAGCTGTCAATACATGCTGTAAGGCACTGATTGTAAAATAAAAGCAAATGAAGAAATCCATCCGTGGAACACAAGAGAGGACTCAGAAATAGAATCCAGTACTGCCTGAAACTCACACACCAGAAACACTGGAAAGCGGAGCTTGCTATTCAATCAAAACTTCTGGGAACATCGGAGAGCTGAGTGGCAAAACCAGGTACGAATCTCTCCCTCTTACTGCACTAAACTTCTACGCTGGCCACGTGGTTGAGATTTTTAAAAAGAAATAAAAGTGGAAGATAAAGGACTAACATTTATTTCAGGTCTGGAGAGACCTGTTTGTCAATAAACAAATGGGAGAAACAGTTGGAGCCCATGGATCTGCATGGAGAGGAGAGGACTAGGGGCAGTTGCCCTGCATGGGAGGGGGTTGTCTGCCTGAGACCCAGCTTAAGATACCTGCCTTGCCTCTCAGTGCCCGTGTTCCAGGTGAAGGCAGTGCAGTGCAGTGGAAAGGGACCTGGACTTGGAGGCTGAGGCAGCCACTCTGGTCCCCCGCCTTGTTCATTCTCTCTGGTCTGACCTTGACCAAAGAGCTTCACTGAGAAGAGGGATTCACTTTGTTCTTGTGCTTGGGGAGGGAGAGGAACCTAGGAGCCATGGCAGTTGTGATAAGAGCAGGGCTTGTGGAAAGGCTGGCAAAGGGGCAACGAGGTGGCCAGCAAATACAGCAACTGGGCCAGGAATCAGAGAGATTCAACTTCCTGAGTTCAAATGTGGCCTCAGACACTCACTAGTTGTGTGACCATGGATAAGTCATTTCACCCTGTTTGCCTCAGTTTCCTCATCTGTAAAATGAGCCAGAGAAGGAAATGGCAAACTGCTCCACTGTCTTTGCCAAGAAAACCCCAAATGCGGTCACAGAGATGGGGACACTCCTAAAATGACTGAACAACAAGCACTGCCACAAGGGTGAGGGGAGCTGTAGAAAGGCTGATTTAGACTTCATGTTCAAGAAAACTTCACAATAGTGAGAGCTGTCCCAAGGTGGGACTGAGTGGGACCCACGGTTGCCTGGGAAAGCAATGAGTTCCTACACACAAAGGTGGCCAGGTAGGCTTTATTTGATGGCCACATGTTGGAGACGTGGTAATGAGGCTTCTTGGTCAGCTGTGGATCAAACCAGATGCTTGGGAGGTTCTGTTCTCCTCTTAGGGTCTGTGATTTTGTGATGTATCATCTCAAATAGAACTAGTGGCCACAGATCATTTCTAGGAGTCACAGCCACCTAGAAAATACCCACGCTATTCTCCAGGCTTTGTTTACCAGCCAGAAGAGACACATTGCCTTATAAGTCAGAGCATCTGGACTCAAATTCTACCCTTGGTGCTTACAGTGTAATCTTGGGCAAATCACTGAATTGGACCCCAGGCCTCAGTTTTCTCATCTGTAAAATGGTAGGGCTGGACTGGAGGACCTCTGAGGTCCCTCCCAGAGTGAGATCTATGGTCCTCTAATCCTTTCTCTGCCCTGTCCCTCCCTCAAAGGCAGGCATCTGAGTGACCAGAGAGAGCCTGAAATCTTCTCAGCATCTCCCTAAGTAGGATCACCAGATTACAGCTGTTGCTCAAAGGGACATCAGAACAACTCACAGATGAGCACACTAGTTAAGCACCTTGGTCAGGGTCACACAGCCCTTGGCGGACCCTGGTAGAGTCAGGATTCCAACCCAACTCCTGACTCCTAAGCCAGTGCTCTTTCCCCTGACCACAGATGCTGCATAACTGACCTTGAATTGGTCTCATTGGGTTCCAAGTGTCTTCTCTTGAGGACAAGTGGAGGAAAAGCACAGAGCAATGCCCCTCTGCCTGGCTGGGATCAGAGATGAGCAGGGGCTCAGGACGGAAGCTGGGCTGGCCTGGCCCTGCGTGGCCTTCATGCAGAAACAACCTGGGAAGGTCAGAAAGGCAAGATCCCAGCAGGGAGCTGAAGAATGGAATGTGGGAGGAGGCTGGGAAGCCTCCCTGCTCATGGGAAAGCACATCCAGCTGGCTCCTACTATCACTTGGGGCAGCCCTCTCCCGTGGGCAGAGCCCAGTTCCATCCAGTTACACCCTCTTCATCTCCTCCACCTCAGCAGGCCCAGGCCCCTTACACATGACATGGAGGAAGTAGCTCTTAACTGCAAACCAAGGTGTCAACCCACAAAGCTGAGGTCACCCCGCTCGATCTTAGGCTTCAGGCTGGGAGGGACCTCAGGGATGACCTGAGAGAGGCAAGGGAGTGTCTGAGAAAGGGTTCAAACCCAGGGCTTCCTGACTCTCAGCCCAGAATGCTATTCACTCTACTACGTACATCCTTCTTGCCAATCTCTTAATGTCTCTGAAACTCAATTTCCTCATTTGTTAATCGAGATAGTACCATATTGGTCCAGACATAGGTTTCCTCTAAAGACAAACTACCTCCCACTAAAATTTGCACAATTCCTAGCACATGGTGGGTATTTAATGAATGTCTGCTAATTAAAATAAGATCTCTTAGAAAGGAAAAATCAGATAAAAGGGGTCACTGGGAAAGAAACACCTATTACAAGTTGCCCTCAGGTCCAGGTTGGGGAGAGTACACCCAGTCCCTCTGTACCCTACCCATTAGGGTAAAACTTGAACTTTATTTCAAAGGGATTGTCAAGAAAGAGGTTTGTAAAGGAAAAATTATATTCTAAAAGTTGGGTTGGTGTTCATTAGATGCAGTCTAGAGTAGTGGTGAAAGTTCTAAAAACATCCTGGAAAATCTGGGTTCAAATCCTCCCATAGACATTCATTAGCTATATGGGAAGAAGGCTTAATCCTCAGCGAACCTCAGCTTGCTTATCAGTAAAATGGGTGTATTATTTCACAGGACTTTGTGAGGAATAAATGAGACAAATACTCTGTAACTGTCCAAGTTCTTGATGTGGTTAAGGAGCAGTGTGAGGTATGGATAGCAAGCTAACTCAAGTCACAAAGACAGGCCTTGGTCTGTCCTAGGTCTTGCCTAGGACAAATGCTCAGTAGCCCTGGTCAAGTCAGGCCCCTGAGGAACTCCAGACAACTTTCTGAGATCACAGGTCACAGGAACAGTATACACTTATATCAGTAAAGGGAGTTTCCTCCCTGGGTGCCCTATTCCAGACTAGTCCTGAACTGTGCAAGTTACCTTTGATCTTAGTTAGGTCTCATTCTCTCGCAGACCAAATAATGGATGGAGTTGTGAGGTGGCAGATAGGATTGAGACCAGGAAGTGGGATCCCATCCCTCACTTCCACCTAAGGATGGTCAGCCAGCTTTGCATCTCAGACTCAGGCACATGTTATTGGTGACATTCGGTCACCAGGGACCCTCAAATGGAGCTGGAAAGTTTATAGAGCATCCTACCCCCCAATAACACTTGTGGCTTAGGTGAGAAAAGCATTCTCTTCATTTTTAAAATTAAGAAACTGAGGCCCAGAGACTTTCAGTGACTAATCCATAATCACATAGCCAATAAATGTTGGGGGATAAGATTCCAATCCAAGTCTCCTGACTCCAAATCCTGGGGGGTTTCCACTATAGCAGAAATCTCCACAAGCAAGGCAGACCTCTTCCTTCTCTGGCTCTGGTTCCGTCTCATTTTATAATCTTCCCTCCTGTCCCCCTACCACTCTCTGTCCCTGGTACATGGAAGGGCATTCGAAGGCTAGTTTAAAAAACAACCAAATTTCTGTTTACTAAGATTATGAGAGTCAAGTTATCTTATGATTCCAATAACACATTGGCGTGACATTGACAAAAGAAATGATATAGTGATATCAGATTTTGATGAAAAATTTACATTGTAGAATAGAGGACAGATTGAATGAAAAAAGGCCCATTTAAAGGGACCTTTGTTTGTATTAGACACTGTGCCCAGTAGTCCTTGCCCTCAAAAAGCTGACACTGTGATTGGAGAGGGCAGCACAATTCCAGAGACCTGGGAATGTGCCATATGCCACCCACCTTCCTGGCACAGTAATTGTCCTGAAGATATTGAATGAGGCGTGTATTTTGGGGTGAGGCCAATGTGGGGTTCTGTTTTGTTTGATTGTGGGTCTTCATCATGTAGAGTTCCACACATAATAGAAAGGGCCCAACATGTAGAGAGGGATGTTGGTGAGTGGCTCAAAGGGAGGCAGAAGTGACATCTCAAGCCTCTTCTCCCCATACCCTTCTCCAAGGGAGACTTCCATTCCGGCAAAGACAGAAAGGGAAAGTTGGGACCAGATGCCACCATTCTTCTTTCCTCAGAGAGAGGGTGGACCATGTTAGAATGACCTCTAATGACATGTCCCCTTAAATATTCTCAATCTAGGCATATGATCAAATTCAAGCTAACTTCTGGTCACTTGGTCATTGTTAAGAGGAAGTAGGCCCTCATGTTTTGCATCCAAGGCTTGGCTCCTTTCCCACCAAATACTGGATCCACAGCGAAGACACACAGCACACAGTAAAGAAAAGCTATCCAAAACACACCAAGACAGAAATAAGAGAAAGTATACACAGGAAAATGCATAGTAGACAATAGAGAGAGAAGGAACTGTCCCATTGGAAGCAACTGAGAGAGAGTCAGAGACATCACCCATGGGAAAGCTCCCTGAAGTCTCTAGTGAAAGGAGCTGGGAATAGGAACATGGCAGAGACTGCCATTCTTCTCATGTCTTTCCAGAGTCTCTTCTTGCCACAGCCTGAAATGGATCGGCCTCTTCCATCTTTCCTCTGGATGCTGGAAGCCAAGAGTGACCCAAATGACTCAATCACTGAGTCCTGAAGAAAACTCAAGAAGGCTCAAGGTATTCTATTCTCACCAACTCTGATCTACCTTTGGTGCAGGGCATTCAGTTCCACCAATGAAGAGAGACTCAAATCAATGGGCTTTGGGACAAGGAGTACAATTATGCATTTTTGTTAAATTTTAAAAAAAATGAATGGATGCAAAAAGCATTTATTAAGTACATACACCAAGGCCAGACACCATGCTGACTGCTGGTGATGCCAACATAGGCAAGCTATGTTGACATTTGAATAGAGGAGATATCGAAATAGAAAGATTCAAATTCAAAACTGAAATCTTTCTAACAAAGAGTTAAAAGTAGCCTAGGAGCCTGATTTTGAAATGCCTGGGAAGTGTGTGGTGGCCTGGGTTGGGAGCAAACTTAAACAAAGTTTATCTAGTAGGACCTGGGAGACCCCACGGGCAGAGCCGGACTTCTGATGAGGGTGAGCAGGAGGAAACCTGGAGTGGAGAAAACACGGGTTGGTAATGTCTAGAAAGTGCTTTAAAAAGCTTGGAGCTCCATTATCCATGTTGCGTATTGGTATTAAAAGGACAGAACATCTGCTCCCATTTGTGTGGTGACCTTTCAGAGAAGATCAAAGAGAGTCACAGGAATGACCTGTCTGGCCTTGACAACACTCCAAAGTCAGATGCACCATCAGGGCCATTTTACAGATGAGGAAACAAGGGAAGGCAGGTGTCCATTTCCCAGTGTTACTGTAGGTACAGCAGCAAGCTCCAAAGACTAAAGAGGGTCGAGCCATCTGAGGAAATATCAAAGATTCAGAAGAGACGACTGTCACTCTGAAGAGCTTCCAGCCCGTAGCCTGACAAATGCTGCTTCTGACTTTAATGGCCAAGGCAAAAATTGGATTTGTATTTTAATATGTTGCCGTGTAACCCAGGATAAGCAAGATTACAACTCGCATGGATAACGCAGCGGCTCAGAGGAGAACAAACACATCAGGCATCTTCATCCTCCTCATCATGGTCTTCACTATTATCACTTGTTATCATTTTTGAGCAGGAAGACCACCTAACATCCTAGAGCCTAAAACAGCCTCCTTTTCATGCTGCTGCCATAAAGCTGCTTTTGAGCGAAAAGTCAATGACAGAATGCCTTCCAGGCTGACCTGGACCCAAATTGCCTGTTTCAGCACCGCTTACTGGGACTGAGAAAACTAGTGAATGATTTGACTCAAGAAAACCTTTCTCAGGTGAAGGCAGAATCTTGTTCTTTTTTAAAGCTTTTCTTATAAATATTAGAAGCTCTTGAAGAAAATAAAATTTAACATGGATAAATGTCAAGGCTTATACTTGAATTCCAAAAAATCACTCTCCCAAGTACGTGATGAGGGAGTCAGAGTTAGGAAGCCACTTGTCTGGG
>CM053593.1:386271527-386311246 GCA_028646575.1 Pseudocheirus occidentalis | reverse complement strand
GGGGGGGGGGGGGACTGTGTTGCCCAAGTGGCCAGTGTGGTAGACCTTCTGTAGAGGATTAATGGAAGGATATAAAGAGGAATCACACAGGATGAGAAGGCAAAGATGGGTCAAGATCTACTCCAGGGAAGGACTTCCCCACATAGCTGAGATCACAGACTTACAAGTCTACAAGTACTCACTCCTCCAAGATGTAGCCTAAGCTGACGTGTCAAAAAGTGTTTCTTTAAGAGAGTGTGTCTGATTGATGAGGAAACACTGAAAATTGTTTTGTTACAATAACGTTGAACCACCATCCTGTTAATTCCTGAAGATAAATGTCCTTCTGAGGACAGAAGAGACATTAAATTTATCAGCAGCACCTTTGAAAAATGGATCACAGCAAATGTAAGCAAACCTCTAATTTCTTTCCAATAGAAGATGACACTTTGGTGAGCTGGACTCCTGCCATTGTCTGTAATGTATTGTTTCCATGATGCATGGGTGAGTTGACAAATGAGGAGTAATTCACAAACTGCCCCATACTCTATTAGAAGGGCATGTGAGGCTCTGGGCCATGGAAACCTTTGTTAATGCCAATAAACTCCTTTGAGCAATCACAAACCACAAGTAACTCCCACTTCTAAAGTACTTTAAGCTTTGTAAGTCATCTTCCTAGAGGGAAAAAACAATAAAATAAAATAAAAACAAGTTCACGAGGTAACAGTAAAAGTATTATTTTTCCTAGGTATCGAAAGATCACAGAGGCAGAAGGGATCTTGGAGATCATTGAGGACTTCCCCTTCATTCCACAGATGAAACAGAGAGGTCCCAAAGGTTGACTTACCTAAAATGAGCCAAGCAATTGAATTCTATGATTTCTTTATGACTTTTTTTAACTGTACTTGTCATATTCTGATATTAACATATTGAAGTCCCCCTGCTTGGATTGTCTGCCTATTTCTTCTAATATTGCAATCTATTTTTTCTTTAAAAAGTGGATTGTGGGACTATTCATTGCATACAAAGTTTAAATTATTAAATGTCTATAGTTAATGGTTTTTTAAAACAGTCTTTTTGTCTTTCCATTCCTAGTGACGAGCACAGTTTTTGGAATAGAGTATGGGCCTTCTACATGAACTTGGAAAGATGTTAGATGCCCATGTGGTAGTTTCAATAAACTTAGCAAGTACTTCCAGGTTCAGTCCACCTTCCTACTCATGCACAGCACAATCTCCTAAAGGCTAAGTTCTAACCATTCAGGAGCAGAACCAAAGTAATGAATAGCTTCCATCCTTTTTACTGGCTACCATTAGTGATGTACATCACTGAAGTCTGGGGTGAAGTTCTTAGGGTGATAGTCGGGGCTACCAAGAAAGCAAGCCTGAGACATGACTGCTGCCCTCCAGGGTCTCAAGGTGACACCTGGGAAAACAGAACACACTAAGATCTTTGATTTAGAGATGGAAGGGACCTTGAAGGTTATTTAGTTCAGTCTTCTCATTTTAAAGATGAAGAAACCGAGGGTCAGAGAGATCCCATGACTTGTCTAGGGTCACACAGGAAGAACTAAGGTCTGAACCCTAATCCTTGGATTCTCAGTGCAGCATGTTCTCCCCTACACCATGCCATCTGCTAATGCTAAGAATGATAGTATCATGAATTTGTTCACTTTATCCTGTGACCACATCATCTTGTCATGAACCAGTAAAGAACCACAGTGATGTTGAGAAGGACAGGACCTTAGGGATCAGTCAGTTCAATTCCATAAGCATTTAGTAAGCATTCAGGGTATGCCAGGCACTGCACACAGGCTCTGTGGAGATGAAGACAGATATGAAACAGAACCTGCCCCCTAGGAGCTTATAATCTCCTGGAGTTAGGGGGAAAACTGAGGTCCTAGGAAGGGAAGGGACCTGCCCAAGGTCACATGTGCAATAAAGGGCAGAAGCAGTCGTCATACTCAGGCTCTGAATGCCGTGTTGTGCCTATTACATTATCCTACCTCCAAACTCTACCATCTCTTTGTAAATAAACCCAGAAACCTCTGAAGGTTATGTGAAAACAGCCCCAATTCCATTTTTTTCTCTTGGTGTCCCTCAAGCCACTACTCACTGGGATTTTTAGCTGGTTCAAGTCCAAGAAATTAACAGAAAAAAAAATGTGAACTCACTTCCTCTCTCTGGGTCCCAGCTTCCCATCTGTAAAATTTGGCTGGGGGGGGGGGGGGAGAGGGAGTTGGACCAGGAGACTTCTGAGGTCCCTTCCAGCTGTAAAACTGATTCTCTGACTTTATGACAGGAAACAGTGTCGGCTTCAATGGCGATGCTTCCCTCCCACAGACAAGGAGCCAAGCTCCTGACCCCATCTTCGTGGTCGAAGATGGCTACATCATTGACATTGGGAAAAGTCTTTAGATGTTTATCTAGCCCTGAATCTCTAGGAATTGTTGGTCTGAGGCCAGTCTCCCCAGTGAAACTCTGAGCAATTAGAAAATCCACTGGGTGAGTCGACTCATGTTTGTGGGCAAAGAAGAGACAGTACCCAGAAATGCCCTAGGGTATATGCATCTTGCTCAAGGAGTTTTGGGAAGATTCACATTACCCTCTTGTGCTGCCTGATGTGGTTTTAATTATAACTGATATTTGGAAAGCACAGTTCAGTTTTCAATGCACTTTACAGACAAGAACTAACAACAGCCCTTGGAAGTAGGTTCCTGCTTTACAGAAGAGGAATATGAAGAGCAGTGACTTGCCCAGGGTCATACAGCAAATACATGAGAGTGGCTAAATTCTAATTCAGGTCTTCCTGACTCCAGGTCTAACACTCTACCCACTACTCCCTACTGCCTTTCCTACCCTTATAGCTGACATTCTCCAACCCCTAGACCTGGGACCAGCATTAGCTTACAAGGAGAAAGTAGTAGAGAAACATGGTTACTTTGACCAGTGTCAAGCCCTAGGGGGAGCACTGGCCCCTCCCAAGTACTTGACCCCAGGGAGCAGAACCAGGGGCAATGGATAGAGTTAGAAAGATGTCACTTGGTATTTGATGTCAGGGGTAAAAGTTTCTATTTTTAAAAAGTCCCAAAATGGGATGGACTGTCTCAGAAGGTAGTGAGCTGCCTGACCTTGAGAGTGCTCAAGCAATCACTGGATGATAGGATGATATTGTTGGGGTTGGGGGGGAGGTGAAGGGGGGGTCTTTAATGCCTGAAGAACCTTAAAATATATGAAATAAATTACTGAATGGAATATTCAGAAACCAAATGACTTTATAGGAAAATGTCATTCCTTTCAAGATACATTATTTTGCCTTGTTTCTCCTACCTAAAACAAAACAAATCTGATATTTAAAAATGTTCTTCGTTATCAGAGGAGGCTTGTGAACATCATAAATCTATGATTCTCTGATCCTGGGATGGTTATTATACATTTATTAAAATCTTATGCATGAATCAGAGCTTCTTTTTCTTTGGCCAACATAAAAAAGAAAATTAGTAAGGTTTTTTTCTGGCTTCTGGGTAACATTTCTCAGCAGTGACCATCATCACATTTAAAGATAAATGTGGGAGTCAGTGCTTCAGTGGAACACATCAGGTATTGACTGAAGGACTGACTTCTTAGTCCCCCACATTTTGTAGCCAGCTTACACTGGGCTAAAGGACTGACCTGCAAAGATTGTGGGTGTGCCCATTAGCCACCCTCAAGGTTTCTTTGGGCCATCGCCACCCTCTTCACACAACTCCATGATTTCCTCCAAGACCCCACAAAATACTAAGACCCTTGTGCTTCTCTCCCCACTTCCTTCTGATGGATTCAGAAACCATAGCACTGGCCAAAAAACATTTCCCTTAAATTCCCAGCAAACAAGCAAATTCTGACTCTAAATCCCAGGACTAAAAAAGAAATATGATTTTTATTTCCATATTCAGATATGGTAAAAAATGATTTTCTTTGGGATGGATGGATAAGAGCAAAATGCCGTCAATTCCTAACTGTGGAGGACGCATTAATAATCTGAATTTCCCCCGGGGTCTTCCAGAGAGTAAGTCGGCCACTTGGCAGCCCTTTGCTTTCTCATAACCCTTGCAATAAAAAAAGAGTTAAATATGCCTTATTTTTGTTTCTCCTTCTGTAACAGGAACCGGGGAGGGGAATGCACAGCTCATTACCACGCACTCTGCAGTGAGGAATCAATGAAACTTTGCTCACATCTCACATCCATCCATGCCAACACAATTATTTTCATAACATTGAATTGGCAAATGAGGATTCAGTTTGTTCTCTTTTTCTGGGATCCGGGGTCTGATCTCATCTACAAGGAGAAGAAAGAAGGCTCTTGTCCTACGAGAATTCAAAGGAATGGCTTTTGGCAAATGCTAGGGTTCCTAAGGCCAGCGGGAAATTGGAGAGGAAATTGCACAGGGGTCTGAGAGAGGGTGATAGGAGAGCAAAGGAATTCTGGACCTCGGTGATAATTTTACCTCCAATGGATTTTCAGGTAGCACCTGCCATAGACAGGTAACAAGATGTGCAGATTGCTCTGTCATCATCTATTAACCACTGCAGGTGACAGTATTTGGGAGGACAGCTGAGACAAGGTTAAGCCCCAAAGTCACAGTGTCCTCATGGATGCTCTACTTTTCATCAGTCAAATTCAACTGGCATTCATTAAGCTCCTACTATGTATCAAGGCATCATCCAGGGGAATTATTAAGAGAGAGGCAAGACATACATAACCCAGGGCCACCTCATAGTACTCTATGTCCATTTGAATAACCTCAAACCAATGACTTGTGAAAAAATGCTGAAAGTGATCAGAGGAGGGAGAGGGTCTGAGTAGACCACAGACTCAATATGAGACAAAGTGTGATGTTGGCCAGAAAAAGCTAATATGGGCTCAAGCTAGATTAAGGGAAGCACAGAATCCAGAACAAGGGAAATAAGGGTGCTGCCACAGTCTGCCCTGGTCAGGTTGGAATGTTGTGTCCATTTCTGGGGGCCAAAGTTTAAGATGGACATTGGAAACCAGAGCAGGTTCAGACTAAGGTGACCAGGAGGAGAAAGGTGAGTGTTATTGAGTTAACTGGGCATGTTTAGCACAGACTCTGAAGAAGCCATGATAGCCAGCTTCAATTATCTGAAGGACTGCTATGTTGGAAAGGAGGCGATGTGTGCAGTAGAAAGAACTCTGGAGGAAGAAAGAACCTTCATTTCAAAGGTCCTGAGTTCAAATCCCAACTCTGCAATTTACTACCTGTCTGACCTTGGGTGAGTCATTTATCTTTGTGTCTCAGTTTCCTAATCTGTAAAATGAGCACTAGATGGCCTTCCTCCTTCTCCAGCTCAAAATCTGTGAATTTTCACAAAAAAGCTTGGGAGCTAGTGAGCTACTTCTCCTGGTAGGACTCTAAGAAAAAAGGTGGACGACCACTTTTCTGGAATATTGTAAAGGACACTTTTGCTGAGATAAGTTCTGAGGTCCCTCTGACTCTAAGGCTGTGGTTCTTTGACCTAATTTTCTGAGGGGACAGTTGTGTGTTTAGGAATGCCGTCAAGAATGGTGCCCAGTTTGAATGGCTTGACTTGGCCTTTGGTGCCCAGGTTCCAAAGGCATTCAGGGGTAGATTTATCGTGCCTTTCTTTGGGAACTAAATCTAAAAGCCACATTTCAGCATCACCCCTTGGACATCAAGTAGGAAAAAGCACAAGCAGGGGCTCAGGTCTTTGCTGTTTTTCTCCTGAGACAAGAAGGCTTTCTCCAATAGATGCGAGATAAAAGGACCAATGGCATTTTGCAATGATGGATCACTCAGAGCCTTGGGAATCAACTGGGCCCCAGGCTCTGTCCAGAGTCACCAGTTCTCTCCAACACTCAAACCCTCTGTGTAAATCTCACACACTTCAAACCAAGGGGCTACTTAAACCCCTAAGGATTCTGTTCACATCCACCTAGAGTTTGCCATGTGCCAGGATGTACTTAGCCCTTTGTGCTGTGGATTCAAAGAGCAAATACAATCCAAGTCTCTGCCCTCAAGGTTCTTTCATTCAGTCATTCAATGAGTATTCATTAAACACCTCCTGCTTGCCAGACACAGGCCAAAAAGGAACAGCCATGACTTCCAGGAGTTTACAGTCTACTGTAAGGAAATAAAATTTATAAACTGCACCCATATACACGTAAGCAATCATGAGGGGCCACTAATGACTGGGACAAAAAGAAGTCATTTAAAAGCAGATTGGTAGAAGGAAATGACTTCATTGTAGGTGTGAACCTCAGAGCCGAGAAATGGAGAAATCGGCTCTCTCTGGAGAATACGGCCAAAGGAAGCAAGCTGAGCTGGGAGCCATGGAGGAAAGACCAGCTGTGTTGGAGGAAGAATTGATAAATAAAGATATGATGTAAATCCTGAAGAAGGAGCCAAGTAATGGCTAGGGAAAACACCATATGATGGTCATTTAGATGCATAAGTAGATAGGAATCCAGAACAGATGAAGAAAATAAATATTAACAGTAATTACTCATATTCTGTAGAGCACTTTAGCCTGAAAGGTAGGTAGTGACACTGATAATCTCCATTCTGTTGCTGAAGAGACTGAGGGCTCTGGAGATTCATAACTCAGCCACTTTCCCAAAGTTGGCCAGTATCCCAGCCAGGATTGGAACCAGGTTCCATACCCAGTGTCCTTCACAGAACACCATGATGAGAAAGTTAAAATGAGACTTGGGAGTGGGGATGGGGGGTGATGGGGGTAGGGGATAGCCATGAGCCAGGGGAGGGAATTACAAATGCCCAGAGGCTGGAACCCATAAGCAAATTAGGTTCAACTTGGAGAACAGCCTCCTGACAATGAGCAGTATGCCAAAGTGGTGTGGGTGGGTTACCTTGAGACCTAATGAGCTCCCAGAGGCTGAAGGTCTGCAAAGAGAGGCCAGAAGTCCTTCTCTTGGGCACCAGGTATGTTGCAATGGAGTGTAAGCCGCTTGAAGGCAGGAACTGCTTCACTTTTCCACTTGTCCACCCCCCTTCCCCAGCACCCAGTCTGAATAGAAGGCACTTAATAAATGTTAGAGACTGATTGGTTTCATAGACAGGATACCTCTTCAGAGATCAGTTGATGGATGCTGACGTCCCTTCCAGCTCAGAGGGTCTGAGATTTGGGGATCCAGTTACATCCTTGAGAAATGCCTATACCATTAAGAGCTCAGCCAGAGTGGGGTGAGAGGCTCAGCAGGCCCCTCAGGCCCCTCAGTTCATGTCTGTGGCCATCCTAGCCCATTAGCAGCTGCCCACACCCACCTGGGCCCCCCAGTCTCTTCCTCAGACAGACGAGCTTGGGTGATCCTAGGGACAACTGGAGAATCCTCCACAGGAAGAGAGGTCCCTATTTTATTCTTTACTAAGGTTCAAATCCCCAAGTTTCTACTGTGAACCAGGCTGCATTTTTTTTCAGTCATGTCTGACTTTTTATTATGATCCCATTTGGGTTTTCTTGGCACAGATCCTGTGATGGTTCACCATTTTCTTTTCCAGTTCCTTTTCCAGATAAGGAACTGAGGCAAACGAGGTTAAGTGACTTGCCCAGGGTCACACAGCTAGTAAGCATCTGAGGCCAAATTTGAACTCATGACAATGAGTCTTCCTTACTCTAGGCCTAACACCGTCCTTTGTACCACCTAGCTGCCCTGAAAACCACATAAGCTTCCACATAAAATAAGACATGTTAGACCAAGTCCAATGGTCTATCCACAGCAGAGTCTAAGCAGAGTGGCTGCCTTCAGAGAGTAGAGGGTTAGACTCACTGACCTCTCATGTCCATCCTGACTACGATGCTGAAATTCTGCCGGTGCCCATGACCCAGACCCAGAGGAGCCACTAAAACTGAATTTCCAAATTATGCTGGTAGCGTGCCTTCTCTCGGGTAAACAAAACTCACTGTTTGGAAATGTTGCTTGGGGCTTGAGGTTTCCAGCAATAAGCTGAATATGAACAATGGTATTAATAATACCTGGGCTTCCTTCCTCCTAGGGCCACTTTAAGGACTGAATGGGATAATACATGTGGGACTGAGAAGCAGATGCAGTTTTATAGAAAGATCAGTGTACTTTCTATGGGTCTTCTCGAACTCACTCAGAAAGACCCCATCTCTGAGCCTTATAAGCTATGTCTGAAACTCTGTGTTCTCACCTAGAGAATGGGGATGCCTCACAGGTGTTATAAGAAGCTCCAAAGAAATAATTTCTAAAGCTTTCAACCTCAAAGTCTAGGTGAGTGGTAGCTGTTGTCTTCATAAATGTTAATAAGCCTGGGAGGGGAAAAGGGCCCCTGCTGGTCTTCCGAACCTGTTGAGACCACCGCACCAATCTGATGGGATGGAGGACTTCTGAGATCTTAGGCCTTAGGCTTAGCAATCCCCAAAGTAACCACGCAGTTTTGCTCTAAAAGGAGAGTTATTTCATAGAGATGCCCAAAGTACAAACCAAAGAGGAATTCTGTACTCAGTAATGCACATGCCCATTTATCAGGTGCGCTCGCGTGTGCACACACCCACATACCCACACACACCCCTATTTGGGCATTGATAAACCCAATCTTCCTGCTCACCACATAGCCAAGTCTGGCTAGATTTTATGGGCAGGGGCATTGATGGCCCAAAACTCCCCTGCAGGAGTGAGGGCAGCAAGCTACGGAAGCAGGGGGCTCCCTGGCTCTGCAGTAAAGTTAGCAGGGAGAAAGCGAGTCACTTGCAGCCCCTCAGCTGGATTTAGGGAGACAGGGAAGACCCTGAGTGAGCAGCGCTAAGCTAGCCCAAATCCACTGCTGATACCTGCCAGTGACAAGACAAGAGGCAAATGGCATCCCCTTTCCAAGCCTCAGTTTCTCATCCAGAAAACAGGGAGAATGATGCCCATAGTGCTTCCCTCACAGGGTGATCATGAGGCTCAAATGCAAGACTGTATGCAAAGGGACCTGGAATCTTAAACATGCCATATAACTGTTTCATCACCGTCATGATCATCATTTCAACCTGCTGTGGTTTGTCAGTTTCTACCATTATTATTTTTTTTTTTGCATAATCTACCTTGACCTACAAGTCCAGGGACCTTTAGGGCTGACCTTTCTATAATTCTTGGTCTTCAATCACCATCATAAACTCATTTATTTCTACATGAGCTGGCCTGCCTTGGCCACTTTGTGATGACAATGACTAAAGCCCCAAAGATTCTCTGGGAGCATTGTTTCAAGTCTGGGGAAGACAAACACTTGAATGTAGTGAAAGCGCCATCAGTGACGATGTGTCTTGGGAGTGGAACATTCCCGTAGATCTGTGGAGATACCCAATGCTCATCCTCCATGAAATGGAATGATTTCTAATTTAGCATAACCCTAACTCTGGCCTCCCTGAGCTAGTTAAGTACTTTCCCAAATTAATCCAATTTATGCCTTCCCTTGCAAGAGGAAGGCTGCTTTAGAATGGCATTAGGACTGATGAATGACTGGGAATTACTTGAACCTAAATTATTTGAATGGGCTGCATTCTCAGACAAAGGAAGGGAGAGTCTCACTGAGTCCAGGTCAGACCATGAGGGGAGTTTGTTGTTCAGCCATTTTGAGGACATTGGCAAGGATAGATTGTAGGTCAGGATTGTAGGATAGGATTGTAGATCAGGATCTGGAAAGTAAATCAGACTTTTTTTTTTTCATTTTTTTAAAATTTATTTTATTTACCCCCAATTACTTGTTAAAATAAATTTAACTTTTTTTAAATTTTGAGTTCCAAATTCTACCTTTCTCTTCCTTCCTCCCATAGTAAACAATCAGCTATAATTATATGTATGTGATCATGTTAAACATTTCCACATTATTCATTTTGTACAAGAAGCTTTAAATAAAACAAAAAGAATGAAAGAAAGTGGAAAAACAGCCCACTTCAGCTTGCATTCAGACAATATCAGTTCTTTCTCCGGAGGTGGATACCAGCTTCACCATTAGTCTTCCTGGGTTGTCTTGGATCATTGTATTGCTGATAAGAGCTAAGTCATTCCTAGCTGATCATTGCTACAATGTTGCTGTTCCTGTTACTGTTACTGTGTGCCACATTCTCCTGTTCTTGCTCACTTCGCTTTGCATCAGTAAGTCTTTCTAGGTTCTGAAGTCATCCTGCTGCTCATTTCTTACAGCACAATAGTATTCCATTACAATCATATACCATGGCTTGTTCCGCCATTCCCCAATGGATGGGCATCACTTCAATGTCCAGTTCTTAGCCACCACAAAAAGAACTACTATGAATATCCTTGTACAAGTAGGTCCTTTCTCCCTTTTAAAAAATGTCTTTGAGATATAAACACATAAGCCCATTCCTTCATTTTACAGATGAGGAAACTGAGGCCAGGAGAATTTAAGTGACTTGTCTATGGTTGCAGAGCTATTATTGAGGTAGGATATGAATCCAGGTCATAGGATCAGAATCATAGATTTAGAACTAAAGGAGACTATATTTTCAGATGAGGAAACGGAGGTCCAGAGAAAAGATGGGACTTTCTAAGACCATAGGATTGTAGATCAAGAATTGGAAGGCACCTTTGAGGTCATTTAGTCCAACCATATAGTCCAACTTCACTATGAAGTAGAAAAAAATGGGTCCTGAAAGGAAGAGAAATGACTTGCCCAAGGTCACAGAGGTTACAAAATTCTAACTCAGGTCCTCATCCTCTAAATCTCATAATTCTTCAGCTGTACCATCTCTTCCATCCCTCCATATACTTACAGATGGTCTTTGTAAGCTGCTGGAGCTACAAAACATCCATCACATTATGGCTGAAAGGATGCTTCACCTCTGTGAAGGTAGCCAGGCTGGTCTCAGAGCAAGAGTCTGTCATTGGGCCAGGAACCTTAGTCATTGGGCCAGGAACCTTAGTCATTGGGAGGACATACTGGAGATGGCACTGTGCTGCTACAGCCCAGGAAAGCTGCTGCTCCATCATGGGACATCTGAGAGCAGAACACCAATTGAGGTATTGTAGACCATTGTCATTCTTGCCTTCACTGAATCATTATTTGATAAGCTTAAGAAAGTCAAGGTCCCCCACTACATCTGGGGCCATCTCCAGTTGTCCTGATTTATATCTGGCCACTGGAACTAGATGGCGGCAGAGGAGAAAGTGAGGCTGATGACTTTGCACAGTCCTGCGTCACTTAAACACAATTCATGTCACTCAACAACCAGACTTCAAGGTCCTCTTCTAGAACAAAGGACAACAACATTTGACAAGCATCTATCTCCTTTAAGTGAAGCTTAGTGCTTAGTACTAGGAGAAATACAAAAGTAATTAAGCCTCCAGTCCTGGCCTTTGGGGCTTCTAGTCTTCTAATGCCATTGCCACAACGACCCTCAGTTAGCTTATATTTACTTTGCATGTGATTTTGGGGGGAAACTGAGGTCCAGAGAAAGAAAATTACTTAGCCAACAGTATGCTGCCTCCTCCAACAGGATGTAAACTTCCCAAGGGAAAGGACCTTTTTCCCTTTCATCTCTGTGTCCTCAGCTCAAAGAGCATCTGACACCTAGAAGACAGTTAGCATATGCTTGTTAATTGATTGATTATCTGACCCAGTTGCTGTCTCCCCAACAAGGCTAAGGCATTCTGGTAGGGGGGCATGACAGGCTAAACATTCAATAGGATGAATAAACCAACAAACCAATGAATAAATGAATCAATGGATTGAATTGTTAACAATGTTTAGAACCTCTCTACGTAGAAATCAGACTCCCTGAATGACATTCCAACCAGTCTACAGTTTCTTATTGTTATTGAGAGACAAATACAGTGTCATGGATAGAATTCCAGACTTGATGTACAGGAGCTCTGGGTTCAAATTCCAGTTCTGACGCTTAACTTGATGACCTTGAGCAAATCAATCAACATCTATGAGCCTCGGTTTCCTCACCTGTAAAAGGGGGACAATAATACCTTTTCGACTTATCCCCACAAGGTCGTTCTAAGATTCAGTGAGAGAATCTAGAAGCAAAGCAGTTTGCAGGTCAAAGAATTATGCAAATGTCAGCTATGATTCAATTCAAAAATTCCTGTCCAAAGCAAACACTGGCTCTCCAAAGCTCTTCCCAGGTAATAATTCAGCTCTTCCCTAGCTCAGCTGGAACCTGGCCCCCAAAGGGCAGGGCTTTGAAAATCCTTCTGGCAAACACGTTCTCCCCAGCTTTCTAATCCAGCAGAATTCCAGCATCGGTCCAGGTTCTTCCCAACTTAAATGCATCTACATGGTGATTTTAACTAACTTATGTTCCAAAAAGGTCCCGAGCCTTCCTCCTTTCAATGAGAGTCCCATTTTGGCAGGGTTCTCTAGAAATTACTGCCAGGACAAACATTCAAGTTCAGTTACTAAGTTTAGAACAACTCAGGCTCTCAAATTAGCCAAAAAATTCCTTGCCACCAGGAACATTGAAGGAATCAACCAACAGATGGGGACTGAATTTGGAGTGAAATCAGGCACTGCAGGCCCTTCACAGCAGGACCCAGAGGGCAGGGGGTGGCTGGATCTGATCTCGGACACCTATATCAGTGGGAGGTCCCATTTCTCTCACCAGCTGGTTGTACTCGCTCAAACAACCCCACTCCCACTAAACCAAGAGTTGAGAGGTTACTTCCTGCCTTTCACCAGGCCCCTTGCAACAACAGCCAGACAAATTCCAGGGATGCTTATGTTCAATTTAATGTGAATTAAATGCAGATGAGGAGATCAGCCCAAAGAGAAGGAAACTATCAAGTTTAACTTTGGGGGAGTCCTGGAGGTGTGTGTGTGTGTGTATGTCTGTGTATGTATGTGCCTGTGTGTTTGTGTGCTTGTGTGTGTCCGTGTCTGTGTCTGTGTGTCCTGGGATCCACAAGCAATACAGAAATCCTTGGTCATTCAGAGCTCTCCACTGTAGAGGGGCTTATGCCATGGGGCATGGGGTGGGTGAGATATCAGTAAACCAGAGGCTAACAAAATGATATCCTGATGAGTTGGTGGAACTAAGGCTATTTAGTCTGGGTAAAGAGAGTGCAGAGGGGCTGTGCTGACTGTCCTGAAGGATCTGAAGTGTTTTTATGGGGAGAATGACTCTATCCCCTCATCCCTTCCTTGCTGCCCTCAAACTTGCCTATGTCTCCCCACCCTGAAAGAAACCTCAACAGTCCTTCCAATCCCCTACCTTTCATCTGACATCATACCTCCCTTTCTCAGAAACTCCTGGAAAAATCAGTCTACAGTCACTGCCTTCACCTCTTCTCTCTCTGGGTCTACAGTCCATTGGTCACTGTTTCCTAACTCAGCTGAAACAGCTCTCTCCAAAGATGTTGGTGTAATGCTCTCTTTATTGCCAAATTCTTCTGTCTTTTCCATCCTCCTCCTCCTCGTTCTCTCTGAAGCCCCTGACACAACTGACCACCCTCTCCTCCTGAGCACTTTGCTCCCTCCTCCCAGGGTTTTTCGGACACTCTTGGGTCTCCTCCTAGCTGGCTGACTGCTCCCTCTCCTTTCCTTTACCCGATTTAATTCATTTCATGGTTTCATCTCTTGGTGAAGCCCAAGACTGTCCTGGGCCAGTTTCTTTTCTCCCTCTACTCTCTTGATGTCCTTAGCCCCTTCCATGAATTTAATTAACTCTGTGCAGAGGATCCCTTATCTGTCTGTGTATCCAGCCCCAGGCTCCCTCTTTGATCTCCAGCTGTCTAATGGGTATTTCAAGCCTCCTGCCGTCACTGACATCTGAAGGTTAGCATGTCCAAAGCAGAGCTCACCATCTTTCACCAAAAATCTCCCCCTTTTTCACTTCTCTATTTCTGCTAAGGGAGGATTCTTCTGGCAACCCAGGTTTGTAACCCAAGGGCCAGCCTTGATTTCACTCTCCCTTATCCCACATCCCACCCTTCCTTCACCCCACCCCCCACCCCCAGCTCCTGAGCACCTCTCAAGAATGAGGTCCTCCTGATTGGTCTCCCCCTCTAGTCTCTTCCTTCTCTTATCCTCCCACCTGCAGACAAAGTGTGGGGAGATCGGATCGCTCCCACCCTCACTGACAAGCTGCCTTGCCTTCCTAGTAACTCAGAGACCAAGGTCTGCTTCCTTCCTTGGGTGTTTAGCGCCTTCCCAATCTGGCCAAGCCTTCCTTCCCAGCCCTCATGGGTCTAGCTCCACAGGCCTTTTTGCTCTTTCTTACACGTGGTCTCCTATTCCCCCATCTCCCTCCATCCCTCCTCCTCCTAGCATCCCTGATGTCCTTCCAGCCCCAGCTCGACTTCCTGCCTTCTCCAGAAATCTTTCCTGGTTTCCTCTCCTAAGCATTGGGCTGGGCCCTGAGGAGGACAAATTCGGCAACGAGACTGTTCCCCCTTCAGTGAGCTTACATTCTGATTGGGGAAGGCATCGCATAAAGGGGAACTGGAATTCAGGAGGGAGACGGGGAGCTGAGGGAGTTGGACTGGGAGGAAGAGGAAAAGAAGGAGTCCGTTGAAAAGATGGAGAAGTCCCGAGAGTGAGTGGAGCCAGAGGTGAAGGGAGGAAGCCAGGTCCCTGTGTAATGGCAGCCCTGGCTTGAGTGGCACCAATCAGGAGAGGGGACCTCAGGGCAGAGATGTCCAAGGGTGGGAAAGTCGATGACAAGGCTATGAAGGAGAATCCATCTGGGAGAACGAGGACCAACAAGGAGAGCACGAAATAGCACAGCACTGGGTGTCCAAGGACCTAGTTTTAAATCCCAGCTGCAGCACTGGCCTGTGTGACCTTTGCCAGACGACTTCCCTCCCCCAGGTTTCAGTTTCTTAGGTGGTGCAGTGAGCCTTGAGTCAGGAAGGCCTGAGTTCAAATGCAACCTCAGACATTAACTAGCTGTGTGATGCTGGGTGAGTCCATTAACTTGTTTGCCCCAATTTCCTCAACTATTAAATGGAATGATAATAGCATTTACCTCCCAGGTTGTTGTGAGCACCTAATGAGTTATTTATAAGTACATAGCACAGAGCTTGACACATGGTAGGTGCCATGTGAATGTTAACTGCTTCTTTTCCTCTTCTTCCTCCTCCTCCTCTTCTTCCTCTTCCTCCTCCTTTTCCTTCTTCTCGTCCTCCTCTTCTTCCTCCTCCTTCTTCCCCTCCTCCCTCTCTTCTTCCTCCTCCTCCTCCTCCTCCTCTCCCAAGACCTTGAATGTCCCCTCCGACTTTCAATCCCTGACCCTATAAAAGATGCAGACTGAAGATGAATATAAGGAAAAGCTTTCTCACAATGAGACATGTCCCAAAGTGGAATGGACCATTTGGGGGTGGTGGTCAAGTCCCCTCACTCTAAGGAGAGGGTGGGTAGCTATTTGTTCTGCATGTTATAAAGGGGAAAAGTTTAGGTGGTCCTAGATAGATTCAAGGGTCCCCTTCAAATCTGAGATTTTGTGAATCTGAGAAAGTCCACTCCGGACAGGGCTATCACCATGCACATGAACTTGGGGAGCATTCTGCACTTGAAGAGGCATAGACCGCCCCCCAGTAGAGGCATCCCACCCACCCTAACTCCTTTTGTTTTTCTGGACCTCCATAAAGATGCCGAATACTCCAGGAACACAAATTTCCAACCAATGGTCCAATGTTGTAGGTGCCATATTCTGTTCTCTACCACAGTATGCTCATTATGATTCCAATGTGTACAGAAAAGTATATGTTTTGCCAACTGAATTTATCAGAAAAGCCTATAATTGGCCTATATGAGTCACTGCAACTCTAGGCTATCAATATAGGCTTGAAGCAAAGTGTGTTCTCCACGGGAGGAACATGATAATCATACAAATTGTTTCTAATGGGAATTGTCATTAAAGACACCAAAGTGCTTATTAGGAGTCAAGCCCAAGAAGCAAAAGGAATGTGTCCCGCACTGGATGAAGCTTAGTTAAAGCAGCATCATTTCAGGAGTTCAGAGATTTGAGCCTCTGGCTGCTCCTTTCCGTTTTTATCCCATTGTTTCTATGGCCCCCAAAGCTCTCTCTCTCTCTCTCTCTGCCAAAGAACAAGCGCTATCACAGGGCTTAGTCACAGACACGGCAATTCTATTTTGGAACAAAAGCTTTCTAAGAAGTCAAGCATGGAATGACTGTGATGGGCGTAACTTATCAAATCCTTCACTGCTCTTTTTAATAAAGTCAAGATTGAAAGACTCCAAGACTCAAAATCCCCAAACCTATAGGTGCTGCATGACACTCCTTCAGCCTCTGCAGATTAATCATGTTTTTCCCTTAGTCCAAGTAGAGAGACCAACTAATCAATCAAATACTTTTTGTTATTGTTGTTGGGTCCTATACTTGGTGACCCCATTTGGAGTTTTCTTGGCAGAGATACTGGAAGGGTTGGCCATTTCCTTCTCACTTTACAGATGAAGAAACTGAGGCAAACAGGGTGAAGTGACTTGACCAGGGTCACACAGCTAGGAAGTCTCTGAGGCCAGATGAGTCCCCCTGATTCCAAGCCCAGCACTCTCTCTACTGTACCACCAAGCTGCCCTAAACTAGTCCAGTTTAAACAAGTTTAACTAAACAAGTTGCCTAGTCAGTACCTAATATAAGTCAAACACTGTGCTAAATACTGAAGGGTTTCCCCTGGTCATTTTACTTCTGGGCTACCCAGCAGCCCTAAGGCTGCTCCCTCTCCTTCTTAGGACACAATCAACCCCTTATCTTCTAGCCTCTGGAGCCTTTTGGCACTTGACCCTTGAGTCTATGGAGGACCACCTACTTCTTGTGTCTAACATCCTGCTTGCAGGGCATCACCTCCTGCTTGTAACCACGGGTCTTTCCACTGCCTTATGGCTTATGTATAATTACTGTTCTCTTTCCATCAAATGTGTATGACACCCATGGGATATCACTGGGAAATGAATGAGATGAGCAATTGTATCAGTGGGCAGTGTGTGGTCATTAACAGCACTGGGCAGCTTCCCAAAGATGACAGAGTCCACTCTCCTCCAGTTCAACTCTGCTGCCCAATGTACTGTCAACAGATGGTGGATGGAGGTTGGGATTGACGCCAGGAAGCCTGGGGTTCAAATCCTGCCTCAGACACTTACTGTTTGAACCTGGGAAAATTATTTAATCTCTCTACGTCTCAGTTTCATTGTCTATAAAATCTATGATCCTATTATTTTTCTAAGCTATAGATAGTTATGGATATATAGAAACCTCTATAGAAATATGAGATCACACAGCTAGGAAGTCTCTGGTAGCTATTTAGATATATGTATGCACAGATGTGTGGAGGATAGAAAGCCAGTCTTGGAGCTGGGTTCCAGTTCTGATTCTGAACAAGTCACTTAACCACCAGGTTCTATTGGCAGCCCTCTAAGACTATACATTGTTAAGAGGTGTTTCTGTGCATTGGTAGAGGGAGTTTTCTCACTGGGGATCAGAGGTTTGGGGTTGGGGTTAGTCCCATTTGTACATGGAGGGGAAAGAGAGACAGAGAGAGGCAGAGACAGAGACAGAAAAAGAGAGAGAGGGAGAAGGAGAGACAGAGACAGAGAGAGAGAGAGAGAGAGAGAGAGAGAGAGAGAGAGAGAGAGAGAGTTACTTCTTAGGGCACCTGTCCATCTAAAATTATAGTCTGTTAAAAAAAATATGAACCTTTCATCCACTGTGTGTTTCTAGGATGGATGGTTAGGTAAATTTCCTTCACACTGATATGAATTTCCCTGAAGGGGTTTTATAGTCTTTCAGGGATTATAAAAATTAACACAATGGAATCTTTGCATAGGAATACTAGAGAATCTTCCACGGGGGTTTTGATTGTTTAGATTTTGTGCAGGGAATATTCCAAGAGGACCCAAGGAAATCTTATTAGTGAGCATGACTCCATATGTCAGAAGAGCCATCACTGCTGCGCTGTTGTTGTTGTTTTTCTAGTGAGTAAAAAGCTTAAAAAGAATAAATGAATAAGATAACAGGATCAGATATGTTCTATATTTCTCTATTTAGTTACATAAACAAGAAACTCTGTTCTGTTATTGAAAAATATCGACAAAACTGTCTTTGCCCTTCTCGCGTTTCCATAAAGGATCCCATCAGTTCATTCACAGATTGCTCTTCAAAAGATTTTATAGAAATGGAAAGAAAATAAGCTTATGGCTTGGTCATTGTTGATATCTTCTGAATCACTGTTTTGTTTTATGACAGAAATGTTAGTCATAATCTTTCATGTTCTTTCAAAAATCTTTCCCTGTTTGAGATATGTTAACAATCAAGCCTTGAATGTCTTTAAAAATAAAGCTGGCCACAGCACAGGCTTTTTCTGTAGTTCTATTGCAAGGTACAACCATTTTTAATGACTTGATCTTTGTAATGGTCAATGTTAATTCCTCACTTCATATAGTAGGGCCTGAGGGGGTAGAATCCAAATGTGGTAGTTTGTCTCACCAGCTCCAAGCTCCCAAGGGGCCCCTTTGACTTTCTGTACCTCAATTTCCTCATCTGTGGAACAAGAATGATGGGGCCCTTCTGTCTGTCAATCTATATTCCTAAATCTATTTTCTATGTATTTTTGCTGCTACAAATTTCTCAATTTGCTACACATATACACATACACACACACACATACATATTTACATCTGTATATATATGTTAAGCATTGGTCTGTACATATACTTGTACATGTGTATGTAAAAACCAATGCTGAGCATAGATACATATGCATATGTGTGTATGTGTAGGTATAGAAAAATGAGAAATCACACAGAAGCTAGGTAAGCGGTGTGGCTCAGGAATCTTTTGTCCAACACAGCATCCGAGAGTTGTCATTCCGGCTCTGCTAAGGCTCCAGCCCGTGTGTTTCCTGGCCCTTTGTAGGTATTCAATAAATGTTTATTGAACTGAATTCGCCTTGTCACAGGCATGCAATACTTTAACACGTAAGGATCCCCATCTAAAAATTAAAAGGAAAAACGCATGATATGATGTGGAAAGACCACTGAACTTGGAGCCAGAAAACTGAAGCTCAATTCCAGGGCTAGCTTGGCCCCTCCATAGCTATAGGGAAGTCTCTGCGTTGGTATTCACACAATCCATCACAAGCCATTCCTTAAGCATCTTCTCTGCGCTGGACCCCCTGCTCCCTGCTGACAGTGGCTTAACTCATCTACAATGTCTTGACCAACTCTAGAATGGTATGAGCGTGTTCATCATCCAGGGATTAAGTTGGTAAATAATTGCACGTCTCTGTGCAAAGGAAAAAAAAAAAAAGGTGGGACGGGAACAATCTCCCTTCCCCTGTCAAGTGCCTTTTATGTTTAAACACAAAGCACTATTTAAATATAAGCTTTTCATAGGCAATAACAGTCTTGGGAAAGGAATTCCATTAAGCCAATATAACTGAAGTAACTATAAATAGGCTGCTTTCTGGAGAAGGAGATGAAGGAGGAACATTTTTTCGAGCAATGGTAATGAGCCATTCCCATTTTCTCCCCACCCCCACCCAGTTTCTCTTGCATTTAAAGTTCCCCTCTGACTCTCTGGCTTCTTATCTGTCCAACCTCCACCCTCACATTACTCACAAGATCTTCTACCAAGCATAAGCCTGCCCAAATATCTCCCAGACTTAAAAAAACAATCATAACTTTTTCACCTGACCTTGTCATCCTTCTCTCTCTCTCCCCTTCACTGCCAAACTCCTGGAAGAAGCAATTTACACTCATTACCTCTCCTTCCTAATGTTCCACTTATTTCTCAGCCTCATGTAATACGGTTTATGACCTTAGCATTCACTGAAACTTCTCTCTCCATGGCTGTCAACGATCCCCTAACTCCTAAGGAGGTCACCTTTCCTCAGTCCTCATCTTTCTTGACATCTCTGAAGTTTCTGATGCCATTGAACACAGCACACACCCCCAAACCCACCCACACACCCCTTTTCTCACCTGGTTCTCCTTCAGAGTCTCCTTTACAAGAGCATCATCTGTGGGTGTGGTCCAGGACTCCAGGACTCCACCCTGGGCTCTTTTCTCTTAGTGACCTTTTCAGCTCCCATAAGTTCTATGATCACCCCTATACAGACCTCTCCCCCTTCTACCCATCCAGTCTCCAGCACTCCCCCGACCTCCAATCCTGCATCCCCCCTTGACTGGTTGGAATGATGTCTTTTCATCTGTGCAGCCTCCTGCTGAATGCAAACCCACTGAGGGAAGGGATAATGAATTCTTGTCTTTGTGCTCCCAGGGCCCAGTATGCAGTAGGTGCTCAAAAATGTTTATTGAATTGAAAGTGACTTCAGAGTGCATATTCTTCATTTTATAGATAAGGAAACTGAGACCAGGGTAGGTGTGGAGATTTCCCCAAGGTCACAGAGTGGAAAAAACAGGATTTGAACCCAGGCTATTTGGCTTCAAATTCAACCCTATCCACTAATCTGTTCATCACAGCATGAAACAGAGAGCAGTAAATCTTAGCTTAAAGTGTTCCTGAGACCATCGGTCAGTTGGGTGGTGATAATAGCCCATTGCAGCCAATATCTTGTTCACAGGCTTGTTGGGGGGTTCAGCTGAGAAGCCTGAGGAAAAGAGCTTCACAAACCATAAATCATTATGTAGATGCTTAGCACTAGTCAGGAGATTGCCATTGGTTGGGTGGGATTGCATTTAGGCTTTATTCCATCTAAGCCATTTTTTTTTGCAGGATTTTTAAATTTTTTATTTTTAATTTCTGGAACAAAACAAACTTTTTAAAAAATTTAAGTATTCTAGAGACCTACAGGGAAAGCATCAGACTTTCCAACTGCAGCCCACAGTGAATGCAAGAAAGAGCTTCTTTTCCAGGTCACAAGACACACCTTATCTCACTAGAGATTCTTGGCACGCCCCCCCCACCTCTGTCCCCTAATCAGAAGTCATGACTTTCTCATCTCTAAGAACCCAAGGTGTTTGCTGGAATTTTCTAATGTAACCCAAAATAGTCGTCTCCCAATGATTTTGTGCTTAAGCCCCGGTCACAGAAATAAGGAGGGAGGGCAGCCTGCTGGTGGCACATTGAAATTCACAGGTTTCTCTGTGGAGCCAAAATCCTTTTGGCTTTTCCTTCTTATTGTTGCTTAGGGAAAAATAAACCCTTGGAAATATTCCACCGAATGAGAAGCCGCCACAGAGAGATTATTCCAGATGCTGAAGGCAAGTAAGACCTTGAAAGCCAGGGATGCTTCAAACAGATGGCTACAGTGACTTTCCCTAGTCCGTGCTGGGCTTTCTTTTCTCGTGGTCTTCAGGATAAATAAATATTCAGACCAGCAGCCCCGAGGGAGAAGAGACAGTCAGAGCGCAGGCGGACCTCAGAGGCTTTCTGGCCCAATCCTCTCCTTTCAGGAATGATAAAGCTGAGGTCTAGAGGAAGCAAATGACCCACCCAAGGCCACACAAACAGCCCTTAGACAATAAGTGTTTACCATATACCATCATGTTCCCAGACTCGGGCTCATCACTGGGGAGGCACAGCCCCTGCTCTGAGGATTTCACATTCCAATGAGGAGGCATCGTTCATAGAGCTTTTCACATTACATACAACATACAGAGTCTAAAGGAGAAGGAAACCTCAGAGGGAAAGCACCAGCCCTGGTGATGACTGGGAAAGGCTACTTGCTGAAGGTGGGAGGCCAGGGAGGCCAGGAAGGAGACATGAGGAAGGAGGGTGCTGCAGGCAGGTGGCACAGCCAGGGCAAATGCCCGGAGTCTGGAGATGGAGGGTCATGTGTGAGGAGCAGAAGGAGGGTGCCAGTCTCACTGGATCCCAGAATACATGGAAGGGAGTCAAAAGATTGAAAGGGTAGAAGGGAACAATTTGTAAAGGGCTTTACAAGTAGAGCAGAAGATTTTATATCAGACATGAACAGGTCTTCTAACTACCATTTCAACTTACTTTTGGCTCTCCCACACTGTTCAACCTGGACTGATCTCTAGCTGAGATCATCCTAGGGACCCCCCAGCAAGGAGCTAGAAGCAAGCTCTGATCTGAGAGATCCCAGACTCCCAGATCATTTTCGAGTTGTCTCCCCATGTTGAATTTGTGACGTTATTGGAGGACAGGGGCTAAATCAAGTGTAAGAAGACCAGGCAATGCTCACAGGGGGAAAGGACAAATCTCTGAGCCCCCAGGGAGAGGGAAGGAAAACAGAGGGAGGGGGTGGAGGCAGTTTGGATCCCCCAATAGCAGTGAAAGTCTTTTACTGTTCAAAGACAGGATGAATGGGCTGCCTGCTCTCACCTGCCATTAAGGTACAGGTTCTAATCTTTGTTTCCTCTGGGAGCTCATGGCGCACCTTTTGGCTAGAGAATGGACAGGACAGTGGAAAGAGGGCTTTGTCTGGAGCTGTGCCAGGCGCTTTGACGCTTTATGCCTCAGTCGCTTCATGTGTAAAATGAAGACTTCATTCTAAGGGGCTTTCTAGCTCTAAATTATGATCCTGTGATGTTCTCTTCTCTTTTCTGGGACTCAGTTTCCTCACCTGTAAATAAAGGGGGATAGGCCAGATACTCTAATCACATGCCTGTGGAGACTAACCCACATAAAGCCTGTAGTCAATTCAGAATATGTGTGATTAAGGATTGAAGTGTGTGGGGATAGCCTCCAGATGAGAGAATTCAGAGAAGAGACATCCACCAGGCCTGGCACAGAGAGTGCAGAGCCATGCAGGTACTGGGGCTTGAGCAGGGCACTGAAGGATCAGCAGGATGTGAGGAGGCAGATCAGGGCACAAGCTTCCTCGGCTGAGGAGAGCTGCCTCCTGAGAGGAGAAGTGTGGAAAATAAAGCCAGAGAGAAAGGCTCCTCCATTTTGAGCTAGAAGTGCCCATGGTGGAAGGCAGTTAGCCAACCACCTCCTTTTAAAGATGAGGCCGCCAGGCAGTGAGTCTCATGGCTCGAAAGTGGCTAAGGTAGGACGTGAACGCTGGTCTTCCTAACTCCAAGCCCATCGCTCTCCTCTCTTTCTCAGCCTCTCCTTCAGAGGGTCTTTTCTGGGTCTGACACCCTCTGGCAACCTAGTGATGCCCATGTTCCCTTCACAGAGGAATGTTTTTAGATGCATAAGATAAAATCCATAAGGTGACAAAAGAAACCATTTGTTATGAAATAGAGTTCACTTTTTAATTAAAGAAGTTCACTGACTCCAATTTAACTACATATCTATTACCCCTATTATGCCCTATATCTATTATACATACACACACATACACACACACTCACACTCACGCACATACATACATACACGCACATACACTCACATGCACACACACTCACACACGTAATGTAATGTTGTATGTATGTGCACGTGTGTGAGTGTGTGTGCATGTGAGTGTATGTGCGTGTATGTATGTATGTGCACCTACACACATACACACATGCACACCTGCACGCTCACACACATACACACATGCATGTGCACACATATACGTATACATGCATGCACTTACACACACTCACACACATATACTCACATACACTCACACACATACACACATATGCGTGCACACACGTGCTCATGTTAGGGCATGTGGTCTCTTTCAGCAGAACGAAAGTCTTGGAGGAACGGACCTTCATTTTCGTCTTCCTATCCGCAGCAGCTGGCACTCAACTAGCCTGGAGCAGACACTTGGGAAATCCTTGCTCAGCCTTTGATTGGGCACCTTCTGCCAATCCAGGTCCCCAAGTCCCCAGGCCAGCAGCTGGAGAAAAGCTTACCTGTCGGCCAGTTTTTGTTTTGTTCCCACCCATCTGATAGAGCTATAGAGGAAGGGAAATGTGTTGTCTTGGGACTGAACTCTGAGCAGGGGAAGATAACAGATCTGCGGCCTCCAGCAGAAGGTCTCGGGGCCCTCTGGGCCCCCTCTGCCCAGGTGTACCTGCCAATCAGCCGTCTGATGGGCCTTCCTCACAGGGTTGTTGTAAGGAAACTTTAAAGACATGGCAGTTCTCATTCCTCCCTAGCACTGTCTAAGGAGCACTGACAGGGACAGGACTCCAAGGGTCTCTCCCATAGGTTCACCCAGGGGACCAAGAACTTTTGAAAAATAGATTTTGATAACTGTGTTTCAATATGACTGGCTTCTCTTGTAACCTTCTGTATTTTGTGTCCTTCACCATGTCACTGAGAAGGACTCCCCGGGCTTTCCCAGCCTGCCCTCGGGTGCCAGTTTTCCTAAAGGGTGAAGAAGCCCTGCTTCAGGCTGAAACAGGAAGGAAGAGCCCTGACCTCCATGGAGTGGGCGACAGGATCAAAGCAAGCGTCGACAAGATCCCTCTGTGGTCCCATATTCCGCCCCGTCTGCCAGGGCGTGCTCTGGGCGTGCTCTGGGCAGGGGCCATTTCCTGTCCCTGAGCTCTGGGCTCCGGCTCTGAGGGCTTTGGCAAACAATGGCCATTTGTGTCTGCAGCGTTTCCCAAGGGAGGTCAGCCCCATTCCTGCTCTCCCGCCAGGGCTTTAGCTCCTAACAACTGACTAGGTGTTTAAATGTTCTCTGCAGTGTAGAGAGCTAAGAAGGGTGGAGTATGGTGGAGTGTAGGAACAGAGATCCGTGGCTCCCCTGTTGGTATTTAGAAGGAATGTGGCCCCCCCCTCCCCATCACACACACACACACAAACACACTCATACACATACACTCACACTTACACTCACACACACACTCAAACAAACACAGTCTACTTTTCAGAAGACATGTACGGTGTGTTCACGGAGGCGTAGCAATTGTGACATGAGGGCTGCTCATCTCCCTTCACCCAGCTCTCACAGGTGGCTGCCAGAAGCTGTAGCCCGGGCAGTGGCCAGACCCTCTTACACCATTGCAGAAGACAGACTAACCCAGGTTGAAGGTAACTAAGCAACCTCAAACCTGTCGGTGCATTGTGGGGTAGGGTGTCTACCCCAAGCACAAGAAGACTATGCCCAGCAGAATGGGCAGATTAGAGGATCAGAACAATTTGTTCCAAGGCCATGAACGTGGCTGAAGCAGTGGAGCGCTTAGAGCTTGGTCAGACATGGAAGACCCCAGGGTCATCCCAAGCCATTGTTTGTCATCCTGACTTTTGTCCTGTCACCAGACTTCAATGACTGAGGAAAGAGTGAGGTCAACACTTTGTGCGACTCTGCCTCACTTAAACCTAGTACATGCACAACTCAAGACATCAACCACATCATCTGTCCTCAGGGGTTCAGTCCTGACTCTAACACAAACTGGCTTTGTGATCTGTAACAAGTCTTAAACTCCCAGAGCCCTTAGACAACTCTCTGAGGCCATCAGTGATGGAGCACACGCTGATCTAATTGGGAGAAGTCGCCTCCTCATCAACAACTCCCTAGACCGCTGAAATTATACATCATTTAAAACAAAATTAGAAAACAAAATCTCAAAATCTTACACGTCTTGTTGATGCTAATTGAAGTAAGCTGAAGAGCTCTCCAAATAAAGCACCCACTATGTTTGAGGCGCTGGTCTGGGTGCAGAGACAAAGAGAAAGCAGCCTCTGTCTTCATGGAGCTGGCATTCTCATGGAAGAAACAAACCAGCCTCTATGCAGGCCCTACTATGTGCTGGAAACGATGCTAACTGCTTTTTACAAACAGTGTCTCCCTGATCCTATCACAACAACTCTGGGAGGCAGGCGTTATTACAATCCCCATTTTACAGATAAGGAAACAGACAAGTTGAGTCCATGACTTTCCTGATGTTGTTGCTTAGTCATTTTCAGTCCCGTCTGTCTCTTCATGACCCTTTTGGGGGTTTTCTTGGCAAAGATACTAGAGCAGTTCACTATTTTTCTCTCTAGCTCATTTTACAGATAAGGAAACTGAGGCAAGCAGGGTTAAGTGACTTGTCCAGGGTCAAACAGCTAGTTAGTGTCTGAGGCCACATTTGAACTCACAAAGCTGAGTCTTCCTGCTTTCAGACCTGGTCCTTTATCCATTTTAAAGTTGGGCGATAAAGAGCCACGGTTTCCAAATAGATCTTCCTTCTAGGGGTTCATTTGTAAAGCTGAGGCTTGGAACTCCAAACAAAGTTCCCAAGGGAGAATAGCAATAATAGCATTTGTGTGGCACTTCCGGGTTTACAAAGAGCTTGTACATATTATGCTTCATTTGACCCTTGTAACAGTCCTGTGAAGCAGGTGCCATTAGTCCCATTTTACAGGTGAAAACTGGGGCTGACAGGCACAAGGAAATACATGTGCCTCTGCTTCAATCACAGCAACATAGAAGCATAATCAGTTCTGTATTTTTTTTCTAAATAGTTTTAAAGAGAATAATGGAACGTATTTCTGAAACAAACCAGAGGGCTGCTCACTTTGCCATCAGCCGCTATGGGTCAGAATGGTCTACACCTCTTCCACCATCCTGGTACCATCTTGTCTTCTTTTCTCCAGAAATCCTCTGCTTCCTGGCCACCAGGACTAACCCAGCTCTCCATCACCACGTCAGCCCTTCTGCCTGTAGGCCGCTGGAGGAAGCCCTTCCATCTCTCAGGGTGTGCTCTCCCCTTCTCTTCTGGTGGTTTCTCCTTAGTCCCACTCCAGTCCCAAACCGTATGGCATTTCCTTGCATCAGAAGGTAAGTAAAATATCCAAAACCCTGAAGTCTATGGGGCTCCAGGTCATTCTGTCGTTGACCTAGAGGAGGCGGTACAGACAATCGATATGAAGGGAATCCGAGCTCAAGGTAGTGACAAACTTCCTAACCCAGTGAGTTCTCTGAAGGTGGAAGAGCTGCCTCCCAAGGGAACCGGCTCCCCTTTACTGGCGATCTTCAAACCAAGACTAGGTGAGCATGGGTCAGGCACGGTGCAGAGGAACTTCTTCAGCAGACTTCAGGCCTGGGCTGGCTTCACGGTCCCTCCCTCCCTGAACCTCCATGGTTCTGTATATTATGTACTGTGAGGGCCAACAATGTCCAAGCCAGTGTCAGAGGCTGGACCGGCTGAAGCCTCCTGCATATGTGGGCCTTGGGTGCTCACACAGGTTCTTTATGGTGCTGCAGACCACAATTCCTGCTGACTGCCCAGGAAAAACTCCAGTGGGACTGTTTCCTGATGTGATCCCGCACAACTCACATGATCACAGAGTAGGAAAAAAAACATAGAGACAACTTAAAGAATCACTGGCTGAGAACTCAAAGGGTCATTTTAAACCGGTCATTTTACAGAGGAGTAAACTGAGGCACGAAGGAGCTAAGGACCATCTGTTAAATACCTGAACTGAATCTAGACCCCTAGAATCGTAGGTACTTTCCCATCATGAAGCCCCTTCCATGAACTATGTGAGCTCAAGTCTATAGAATAAGGTGCAGAATCACAGAACTTAGAGCTAGAAAGGGTCTTACGGGTCATTTATCTGACCCCTCCTCAGCTCCTCAGACAGGGAAACTGAGGCAGAGAGGGGGAAAGAAACGGGCCCAAGGAAGACAATCCTCCTGACTGGACCAGTCTGCTACCCTCCGGGGACTCATCAATCGTTTGCTGGATAAGCATTTATTATGATTCCACTGTATGCCTGGTCCTGTGCTGGGTACTAGCAATATAAAGAAAAAATGAAATAGTCCCTGTCTTCAAGGAGTTTCCATTCTATTCCAAGGGAAACAAAATACGTACATAAATATTATTCAAAGTATATGCTAAGTCATGTCAGAGTTATTGCCCTAAGAGGGATGAGGCCACCACTGTGTAGGAGAGAGCCCTGGAGCTGGGTCCTGAAGGGATTTGGGAGTTCCTAAAGGCAGAGGGAAGGAGGAGCATTCCAGGCTGGGGCACAGTCGGTGGAACGTCATGGAGGAACAACTCCCAGAAGGCCAGTTTTGCTCAAATAGAGAGAGTGCAAAGGGAGCAATATTTAATCCTGGAAAAAGAGGCTGCAGTCAGACAATAGGAAGCCCCTAAGGAGGAACATAGGAGGCGGCTGGTGGTGGCTCAGTGAACAGAGCAGTGAACTTGGAGTCAGGAAGACCTGAGTTCAGATCCAACCTCAGATACTTCCTCACTGCATGACCCTGGGAAAGTCACTTCACCTCTGATTACCTGACAAAATGGATTCACTGGAGAAGAAAATGGTAAACCTCTCTGGTATCTTTGCCAACAAAACCCCAAATGGATCACATAGTCTGAGATTTCTGAGCACATGTGTACTTTAGGAATATGACTTTGGTAGTTTAGAACACCCAAGATAAGACTTAGGAAGAGTAGCAAGAACCCTTTTCTGGTCTTTGTCACCTTAGCCACGGCCCTTCTCATAGTCCCTCATACTCCCTAACCAGGCAGATTGATGCAACAGAAGCTGCCCAGCAAGCACTGATGTTTTAGTTAGATTTGGGGAAGCTTTCAGAACTCCTTCCATCATGTTTCAGGCCCAGCAGTGCCCTCCTGGAAATCTGACCCAAAACAACAAACAGCCTCCCATCAGCTATAGAAGTCCATTTGCCATTGGTAAAGTTTTTAATAAAAGACCCAATGCATGAGAGGCCAATCTCCTATGATTGTCATCATACAAAGTTCTGAAATATAAGCCAATTGCCACGGGTCCAAAGTTCAGACATGTGCGCTGACCCACAGCCAGAGTACCTGACCTCTCCATCAAGCAGAATGATTCTACAATGTATTTGTCTTCTGCAGCCAAGACTGGCCCCTGCATGTGAACCTAATTCAGTTGCCATTTAGGGAAACTTCCATTGATATTGTTCTAGTAACTGCCCACACTTGTTCTAGTGGTTCTCTATTTGATACATTCGGCACCTGTATCAGTTCGTACAAATCTTCCCACATTTCTCGGAAATCCTTCTTTGTGTTGGTCACTTTTCACATTCACATTTCACTGTGTTTCTAAGTCCTAGATGGTATTATGGGAGTTAGTGACCAGCCACCAACATGATCCATGTCTGAGAACGACCATGGAGTCCTCCGGCAGGACATGAGGTCACCAAGACTGGTTACAGATTTATCAGTCACCTATGTTAGCACATGCGTGTACACACACAACTTGCATCATTCAGATGCATGTATCAATAAATCAGCAAGTATTTATTTTTATTAAGTGCTAGGCTGTACTGGGCACTATGCTAAATGTTGAGTATACAAAGTCAAAAATGAAATAAATCCCAGTTTTCAATTTGAGTTAGAAATGTCCCTCAGTCTTTCCATCCCCACTCACTGCCATCTCCTCATCTGTCACCACATGCTGTCATTCAAAAAGCTCCGTGCCAGGGCAGTTGGCTTTAGTAAATATTTTCATAGGGTTAAATAAAAAGGTTTTTTTTTCCAAAGCAGAAGCATTAATTGGTATGTAACATAGACTATACATTCCATCAAATCCCCAAATCCAGTCCCCCCCAAAAAAGACAAAAACCCTTTCAGACTGCTTTCTCTGTCTGTCTCCCCCACTCTCTCTTTTTCTTCCCTCCCTCTCTCTCTCTCTCTTTCTCCTTCCCTCCCTCCCCTCCCTCTCTTTTATACTCCCATTCATCTGACTAGAGTCTAAGAATCTCTTTTCTGCTAAAGTCTAGAACTCAGTACTGTGGTCTACTCCTGTTCCCATTTGCCCCTGAAGCTTCTAGCTTTAAAAAGGTGTGTTAATCACAATTTCCCAAAGACTACTTTGCCAATGGTACTGTACAACTGTTCTAAGTCTAATAGATAGAATATCAGTAACAACAGAGAGCCGAGTTGAGACCTTGGTGTTGTTACCTCCCTTCAAGTCCCATCTTTCACCTTCCAAGGAAGGTCCAGGGGTATGCTGCCAGCGATTCAACAGCAGTTTCCTTACTAGCCCATCAATCAAATATGATTCTTTGTCAAAAAAGTTTCATCAATTGCCTCAACCTTTTGCATCTATTGGGAGGGAATATAAGCATATCTTCTTGACACATAATTTGTTCTGCCATTCTCCAATCAATGAGTAGCCCCATTGTATAGGTGGACAAACTAAGGCTCTTAGAGGAGGGTGTGGTCTGCAAACAGTCACACAGCTGGTAACCGCCAGAACCAGGATTTGAAAGCAGACACCCAACTTCATGCCCCCATGTCCTTCTGGACCCAGGAGCAGAACAGCAGCAGTCTTTGGGTGATCAAAAACCCCTCCAGGTGTACAAACATAAGACTCAGGTGCCCAAGAATTATTCACACTTCAATCAGCTGTGTGTTTGTAAGTGATTAATTGTCCTCAAAACTGTGCTGTGGTTTTTGAAAAAGTTGAATGGAAATAAATTCTGTAGCCCCAGTGACATGAACCGAATTTCAAAGATGATGTATCTTATTTCCTGATAGACAGCAGGTCCTGATGCTTAAATTTGAGTTTTTTGGCTAATCCTGCTTCATAGGATTCAAAGGCTTTTCCTCCCTTCCCTCCATCCCATAAATATCAGTGCTTCCTAAAGCTCTGCTCTGTGCCTGACTTCCTTTCTTCCACTTCCTTAGCAATTCCAGTCCACCTCCACAGCTTCAGCTCTCCAAGCAAAGAAAGGTCTTTAGACAAATTTTCAATGCATTCTGGGCTTCCATTTAAAGGCACTCTTGATCACACAACCCCTTTTAGGGCTTTAGAAGGATGAAATGAAAGAATGAGGGAAGGTCCATGAGAGGGCTTGTGGAAACCTTCCAAGCCAAGCAAACAGAAGGGAGCCCATACAAGCACCTCTGAGTGAACAGATTCAAACCCCTCCAAGGTGCTGCTGTTCAATGGTCTTCCTAAATGTAATTCAGAGGACTTACGTTTTATATGAGCTTTATCATCTCAGAAGCTTGGGGTCAGGGGCGGGACATCACATTCACTTCCAGGAAACTTTGGAAGCCCCGGAAGCAAACCAGCTTCTCTGATGATCTCACTGAGCCCCACTTTCTTCATTTGTGAGATGAGAGTTTGATTAGAAGTTCCCTGAGATCCATTCTTGCTTACGTCTAGGATTCTATCAAATTCTCTTTCCTCAGTACCTAACGGGGCATAACAAACGAGAGGAGCAGGAGGCAGCGTGATGTAGAAAAGATTCTAGGAAGAAGATTCAGGAAAGAAGGCTGGGTGTGGAATCACCATAGATGTGGGTTCCATTCCTGCCTCCAGTATTTTCTAGTTTGGTGACCCTGGATAATTCAGTTACTCTCTCTGAGACTCAGTTTCTCTTTGGCAGAATAGGAGTCATAATGTCTGGGACTGCTCTGACTACCACAGAAGGCTGCTGTGAGGCTAGATTTAGGTAATTGGGCATAATATGCTTTACAAACCCTAAAACACTACAGCATTGTTGGGTTTACTGATGGTATAGGTATGGAGAAGGGGAGAAGTCAGCAGAACTTTATTTCCCATGATGCTCAGACCCAGTGAAAGACTCCCAGAACTCTTTACATGTTACATGAGACAGAGGGTATGGGTGATGGGGCCATGAGGTGTGAATGCTGGTTAAGTCTACAGTCTTCTGATAGGCAGAAGTCTGAAAGAGGGAGGAGAGGTCAGCATCCAAAGATGGGTCTGGAAAAGGGCAACAAGCTGAGACTTGGGCAGTCCAAGTCATGTTGGACACACAAGCTTGCCATGGCGTCTCTGGAGTCAGGAATCCCAATGAGTCTACTGCTGACAGCTCCAAGGACTGCCTAAATCAGTGCTGGAAAGGTCTGTCTGTGCCCTTTAGCTCATGGAAAAGAGTCAACAGAACCAAGAGGACTCAGGCGTGAGCGTTCTGGTTTCTGCCCAAGGCAGACTGAGATGCAGCCTGAACTCTCTCTCCACAAGGACATTTCACTCACTCATGGATGAGGGCTGAGGGTGTATCTCTGCCTCAACTTACCCACGCTGTTTGCTGGGTAACTTTGTCTAAAATAAATGCTTTGCTGATTCATTTACATTTCACATTTGGTATCTTATTAGACGATCCATGGGATGAGTTTAATTTTTCAATGTTCCCAATCTGCTCAGAGACGGACGTTTGAGCCGTGTAAGTATCCAAGAGAAATGGCTCTGGAGTAGGAGAACCATCTTCAAATGTGACCTCTCACATTTCCTGTGTGTCCTTGAGTGAGTCACTTAACCTCTGTGGGCCTCGGTTTCCTCATCTGTAAAATGAGGGGGTGACCCAGTCAACCTCTGAGTTTACTTCCAATTCTGTAACTGTGACTCTAGGACACAAGCCATCCCTGAACTGAGTGGGAGCATTTATAATTTATTTATAATTATTAGAATTATCCTGTACAGTCCTTTCCCTTTCCCATGCCTTGGCTCTGCCTCAGCTTAGGAATTTAGAGAAGGAAAAGGCAAACCCTTTCTTGGCTCCTCTTGTTTACCCCCTTGGTGGTGGTCTGAAATGGTCATTGAGAAATATGGTCACTTTTCTTTAAATACTTCCTTTAAAAAAAAGCATCAGATCCCTCTCTCAAGCTTTCCCCCTTTCTTCTCCCCCTCTCTCTTCTCTCTCCCTCTCTCCTCCTCTCTTCTCTTCTCTTTCCTCTCTCTCTCTCTCTGTCTTTCTACACACACACACACACACACACACACACACACACACACACACACACACACACACCTGTCAAAGGCTCTTGTGAGGTTCTCAGGTGTTTCCTCCCATCACCTCTCTTCATTCATTCATCCTCAGGGTTCCAAGCCTTTGGAGCTGGAAAGGACAGCAAAGGCCACCCAGCCCATTGTCCAGGAGCATGAAGCACCCTTGTGTCTCCCAGGGAAGTTACTCAAGCACTAGCCTGGAGTGTCCCACTTAGGAATCACTGAAAGCCCATTCCACAGGTTCACTCCTTTTGCAAACATTGATAAAGCCCCTACTGCTTAACGAAGCTGGATTGGGAGGGGCATTGAGGAGAAAAAGAGGAAGGATGGAACCCTAGCCTGGGTCACTTTCCTGTATAATGGGACATGGGTGGACCTTGACCCTAAGCTGGCAGGTGACCTAGGCTACACATTGAGGACATCAGCCCAAGTGGAGAGGGGGCCTGATGTCCTCTGCCAACACCCTACCCTCCTCCCCTCCCCCCCAGGAGCTGCCAACTTCCAGCAGCCAAACTGGAAGCAAAGGATCTGACTCTAACCTATGAAAATAAGAGGCAGGCAGAGCTTGCCCCTCCCTGGGTGCAGCCCTCCATCCCCCCTGGATCTCCCAGGTGAAATGGTCTTCCCCAAATGGTTCCACCTGGCATTTCCCAGCTCAGAAGGAGATAGATTATGCCCAGATAATACAGAACTCTGAGAACAAGAACTCAGACTCTGACTTGCAGTTGGGGGCGTCTTTCTGGAACCAGGTCCCCCAAAGGGCTCCCCCCTCCCAGGCCAGCCCAGGGTCATAGTGTGCAATGCTTACAGCCCTTGGAGACAGGACTCAATACAGAACCTAAGAGCTCTGGATGCTCCACTGCTCAGCTCCTGCCTGACTTGGGTGGGATCCAGGAGCCAGGGGCCTCCATCACTCCAGGTCAGATGAGCAGACAGCCCCTAATCCAAAGATCATGGGGCTCCTCCCCTCTTGGGCACTCAGCCAGGCCCATCCCAAGGCCCAGAGAAGACTTGCCTAGACCCTTGATCGGCCCCTCCCCTGGCCCCTGAGAGGTCTGGCCCATTGCTGGCTACCTTTGCCTTACTGACCTAGTGACCCTGACTTAGGACCTTCCCTTTCCCTTGTTTTCTTCTGTCTAAAATGAGAAGTTTCTACTAAATGATCCTTGAGGCCTCTGACTGTTTACAACATGTAATCTGTTGTGTTCCTACCTTTTAAAATGGGAAAATAAAGGGATGTCCCCATGGGGGGAAGCATCAGACAAACACTGAGCCCGGCCTCTGGCCAGGGACTGGGTGTGCCCAGGAATTGTTCTCAGAGGCTGGGAGCCACATGTCTGGGATGCTTTCCTTTCTCTGGTGTTCTCCTCTCCTAGGAGGTCCTGGTCATGGAAGACAGCCTGAAATGAGGTCCAATGACTCATGGTCTTTCTCATACCCTCCCATGAAAGGATCAGCCAGAAAGAGGAAACTCCCTTCCATCTGGGCCACTCCTGGGAGGCAGAGGGGGCCAAGCTTGGTGCTGGACTGGAAGGAGAGGGATTGGGAGATTTCCTAGAGCCACAGGCAAGTCGGCTTCCTGAAGCATTTGGTTCTTCTCTTGGAGCCTTGAAGTGTCTCCTCAGGACAGAGACTTATCTGTCTTAGGAGAAGGAGGATTGAGTAGGGGAGAGTACATAAGCCCCAGGAGATCCCTTAAGGTCAGTCCCAGCACCATAAAGGACACCCAGAAATCCCTGGGACACACCTTTCCTCTGCCACAGCCACTCCCTCTAGTGACCAGCCCCCTCCTCTCCTCCTTGCCATTGTCACAGTATAAACTGCATTCGGGATCTCACAGTCACACTACCCACCCAGATCTCCAGCCACCACATTTCCTCCTGCTTTGGGGAGCTGAGTAATTGGAATATGATTCCTGTTTTGCAGACAAGTAAACTGAGGAATGACTCGTCACACAAGTAGTTAAATCCCAGAGTCAAGGAGCCTGATTTAAAACTCGGGCTTCCAACTCCAAAATGAACTGCTATTTCCTTGCATTTTCTTCCAGCTATTGAAATGACTGTTTCAAATATCTCTGGTGACTACCTAATAATCAGATCTAATGGTCTTTCCAGTGATCCCCATCCTCCTTGACCATTGGTGTCTGTGGTGTCTGTCTCTGCTGACCAGACTCCTTCATCTTCTGTAATACTCACTGACCTGGCTTTTTTTATTCTCTCTCCTTCATTGGCTCTTCTTTCATTCCAAATGAACAACCCCCACCCAGTCTGTCCTCCTTTCTTCCTTCCCTCTTCTCTCCTTCTTCTTCTTCCTCCTCCTCCTCCTCCTCCTCCTCTTCTTCTTCTTCTTCTCCTCCTCCTCCTCCTCCTCCTTCTCCTTCTCCTCTCTTCTCCTTTCCTTCCTTCTTCCCTTCCTTCTTCCCAACATGTCTGAAGTAGGGTGATGCCATTTTGAATGGAAAGGAGGAGTTAAACATGAGAGATATTGTGAAGAAAGAATTGGCAACCTCTTTGGATGTGGGGAATGAGAGAAACAGGAACATGGAGGATGCCTCTGAGGTCCCAAACTGGTAGAGTGGTGGTGGCCTTGGCAGGGACACTGATGAGGAAATTCTGCAGAGGGAGCATTGATGTCAGCTACTCTCACGGGGACCTCTTGGTGTAGCAGAAAGAGCCTGGATTGGAAGTCAGAGGACCTTCGTTTGAACCCTGGCTTAGCCACTTATTACTTCTGCTGCTTTGATGAAATTAATTAACCACTTTTGGCCTCAGTTCTCTCATTTGTAAAATGAAAAGTTTAGATCAGATAATTGCTACAGTCTCTTCCAGCTTGAAAGTGATGAGCCTATGACTCATCCCTACACCTCCACTCCTCCCTCCCTCTCTCACTGTCTCTTTTTCTCTTCTTCCCTCCTCTCCCTCTCCTTCTCCCTCTTCTCTCCCAAACCAAATTCATTCTTCCCCTGCCCCTGCCCAGATTCATCAGACTCAAAAACTCAGAGAATTTTCAAGCTTGGGACCTTGGAGCTATTTCCCCTCCCATATGATGCTAATGATAATATTGAAACCTAGACAACCAAATTATTCTTCTGCAAACACAAAGTGAAGGACTGTCAGAGTGAGGACTCTTAACAGAAGCCCCCCAGTGTCTCCCAGTCCAGTGTCTTTCCATGTTATATGATCTCCTGGCTTCAATGCTACCACCATTTAAGATAGCTTACTGACCCTGAGCAAGTCACTTAACCTTGTTTGTCTCCATTTCTTCATCTGTAAAATGAGCCAGAGAAAGCAATGACAAACCACCACAGTATCTCTGCCAAGAAAACCCCAAATGGTTCACAAAGAGCATGACACAAGTGAACAATAACAACAAAAATGACACAGTAGAGAGAGAAAAAAGCTCAGAGTCTGGAAGTCCTGAGTTTGAATCCTGCCTCAGATACTCCATTGTGACCCTGGGCAACTCGCTTCTGAGCCTCAGTCTCCTCATGGGTAAAATGGGTCCAATAGTAGCCTCAGCCTCCCAGGGCTGTTGTTGAGTTTCAAATGAGATGGAGTGTGTGCAATGCTTTCCCAGGCTTCAAGTGCTGCCTCAGTGGGTCCTGGGTGGTGTTATTCTCCCCAGAACCCAGTTGTTAGGAAGGGCTTTTGTTTTGTGTTGTGCTTTATTTGTTGTCTGAGGTGGAGGTCACAGCCTCAGAGTCTCCTGAGTCTTCTCCCAGTCCTGGAACCTGCTCTCCCAGTCGGTTCCACTTCCCAAATGCCCTTACCCCTTGCCCCACTGCCTCTGATGCCACCCTCCTGCTTCAGGCTTTCCTGCATCCAGCCGCCATGCCGCCATGCCACCATGCCGTTGGCAGCAGCTGCTTTTCACTGCTCTAATTTCACCAGTCCAGAAGCATCGTATGGCTCCCCTCATCCAATGAAGAAAGTCTAGACTGCTTGACCTGGCATTCGAGCCTTCCCCTCACTGCCCCCATCTCCTTTTCCAGTCCAGCCGCCCCCATGCTCCACCCCCCCACCACCATGTTATCCACTTTCCTGCCAAACTTGGCTCTTGGCATTTTCACACACACACATCTAATAACCCCTGACCCTGTGCCCACCGTCACCCAGAGAACTTCCCTTCCCCCACTCTGCTTCTTCCAGCTGAAATTCAATCTATACTTTATGGGCAAGCTCAAATGTCCAACTTGTGGGTCCCTTCTCCTGCCGGGTGAGAAATAATCCCTCCATTCTCAGAACTCTCCCAGCATGCTCTAGGGCCCTTCTTTCTATCCTGATCAGGTTCCAGTTGGTATAAGAGCTTATTGTGCACATCTGACCAGCCCACAGGGCTCTGGGAAGGGGTGGGGGCAGGGGGAACTGTGGGTTCATAAAACCATAGATCTAAAGCAGGAAGGGCCCTCCAAGGTCACCTCAATTTAGAAAAAGGAAATGAAGGCCCAGAAAGGTCAAAGGATCCTCCATCTAGTGATGGAAAGCACCTGAGACCTGCTCTAGCCAAACTCTCTTGTTTAGAGAGAAGGAAACTCAGGTGCAGGGAAAACTGGTTTGGCCAAAGCCATAGAGTCAGTCAATGGAAGAAACAGGCATGGAGTCCTGGTCCTCACCCCACTCCTGGCCTTCTCCATTGCGCCTCCTTCCCCTTTATCCCTCCAAGCCCTGCAGAGCCCAAATGTACAACCAGCTTTTTAAAAGTCTTTATTTCTTTGTTTAAAACTCTTTGAAATTAAATATGTCACAGAAGATTTCTGAGGGAGCTCAGAGGCCAGCTGGCTCAGGTTGTACCTGAGAGTATCCTTGGCATCATCTCCTCCATCCCCTCCAGCTTTGGCTTGAAGCCCCCAAGACCTCCCAAGGCAGTCCCATTCTGTTAAAGCTCTCTTCTCCAGGGAGTTTGGGGTTTTCTCCCCTAATTCAAGCCCAAGTCGGCTTCTTTGTCACTCTGCCTTCCCCCTCCCCAGCTCCTGGCTCTGCCCTCTAAGCACAAGCAGAGCAAAGCTAATCCTTGTTTCACATGACAGCTTTCGAAACACTTGGAGACAGCTTGCATGCCCCCTCACACACACACACCAGCCCCCGTCTTGTCTTCTCCAGGCTAAACACCCACACGCTTATTTTGTGATATGAATCCAGACAAGGCATTTCCATAAGCATTTTCAAAAAACAGACAATAGCAGAGAAAGCCAAGGCTTCCCGGCAGTTATTTGTGACGGAGGCAGGGTGTTCAGGGTCAGCACAGGCTTGTGAAAGGGTAAATCGGAGCGTCTTTCATAGCCCTGTGAGGCCATCACCTAGAAAGCAAACCCGGGTGGGGGAGGTTCCGTTGTCCCAAAAGCACCAGTTTCAAGGAATGGTCTCAAATAGTGGTGGTTAGTGAAGAGAGGAGGAAGGGCCAGGCCATGTGAGCCCAGTGATAGAGGCACACAGTGTAGTGTAGGGGGAAGGGCATTGGGCAGGGAGGCAAAGGACCCGAGTTCAAATGTGATTCTGCCACTCATGCTTGGGTGTCCTTGGCAAAGTCACTTCTCCTGAATGACGCTGTCCAGCAGTGGAATGTGCTGAACCTTGGGAGGTAGTGGATTCCCCCACACTGGGAGGAAGTTTCCATCTGTCTGCAGATACTGGGGACAGGACTCATTTCAGGTAGGGGTTAGACATGATGATAGGGATGGTGATGATGAGAGCTAGTAATTATATATTGCTTTTTAGGCCTTAAATCCAATGAATAAGTAAAGGGGTATCCATGCCCTAAGCGTGTGAAGACTTCCCTGGCATGATGGGCAGATGAGGACAGTTTGTGGAGTGCCCAGGGCTGGTCAGGTCTCAAAGGCACCAAGGCCATCCACCGCCATCCAGGCGGATGGACCAGTCATCCCGACATCTGCCTTGTCACTGGACTCTGGAAGGAACAGTGAGGCTGATACCTTCACGTAGCCCTGCCTCACTTCAATCCAATTCATGCTCATGTGAAGACATCACCCCACAGGTCCCCTTTGAAACTGAAGATAAGCAGCAATTCTCATCTACATTAACACATCTGGTCCTCCCAGAAACCCTATGAGGCAGGTGCCATAGGAAATTAAGGCAGACAGAAGTGACTTGCCCTAAGTCATTCAACTAATAAAGGTCTGGGGCTGGATTTGAACTCAAGTCTTCCTAACCCCATGCTGACCTCTGTGCCACCTAGCTGCCTAAATGCTGCTGAAGTAGCATTCTACTCTATGATTCTGGGATCTGAATCTGAATCCTGGATGTGCCATTTACTAGCTACATGACTTTGGCCAAATCACTTCCTGTCCCTGGCCTCAGTCTCCTCGCCTTTAAAATAAAGGGGTGGCATGAGATGATCATCAAGGCTCCTTCCTTCTCTAAATCTTGGATGCTGTGAAGCCACTTCCCCTCTCTGGGCCTCATCTGGGGCTAAACTAGAAAAGGCTCAAGGTCTCCTTCAGCTCTGAACTACCTGTCTTCCCTGAACTCGTCTTGGGTAAATCTAGCTGGGAAGGGGAGCCCTCCTCTTCTCCTGTGGCAGGCTGAGAGAGGGCTGGGCCTGGAGTGAGCAGAGGCAGGGTTGTGTGGCCATGGGCTCAGCAATCCTGGCAGGACCCTCCACACCAGGTCATTTCAAGGCCCCAGCGAGTGCATGGACTTGACCTTTGCCTTTCCTGTTAGTGCTAACTGTCCTTCTGCCTGGCAACTCTCCCAACATCCCATTCCCACCTCCCCAGTCCCTCCTCCCACCCCTATACCCAAACACCAACCCAGATCTGTGGGTTCTCTGGGGGCAGAAGCCCCAGCAACTTGTCAGTATGGCATTGGGACCTGACACCTAGAGGAAGGAAAATATCTTAATGAGAGGTTTTTCAGAAGATCATTCCCATCACGGGTGTTCTGTGAGGAGGAACATAAGCTGATGGAGGAGGGACCTGGACTGTTCAGCCTGCAACTTGATCTGTCTGACTGCTGCAGCCCCATCTCATATCTGGGGTCCTCTCTTTAGAAAGGGCCACCTGCCCCTTCATCCACACTTAGCCCCAGATACTGGCAGGCTTCATCCCTCCCCCACCCACACCCAGAGGGAAGGGCAAGTGTTTCAGCTCTCTGAGCCCCAGTCTCCTTGTCTGAAAAATGGAGGTGATAATATCACCTGCTTCACAGGATGATTGTGAAGACTGAGCTCCCTCCCTCTCTCCTCTCTCTCTCC
>CM053593.1:386222515-386271027 GCA_028646575.1 Pseudocheirus occidentalis | reverse complement strand
GATCTGAACTCAGGACTTCCTGACTTTAGACCTGCCTCTCTATCTGCTGTGCCAGCTACCTCTTCCGATCCAGTGACTTCAGCTTCCTGGTTGGTCATACACAAGGGTCTCCATCTCTTGGCTCTGGGCATTCTCTCTGGCGTCCCCCATGCCTGGAGCACTACCCCCCCTCCCCACTCCACTCAGCTACTGATCTCCAGCTTCCCTTTAAGTCCCCACCACAAGCCCGCCTCCCACAGGAAGCCTTTCCCAACCGCCTTAATTACAGCAAGTCCCTGGTGTTTTTTCTCCCCCATTTGTTTCAGCTTGCTCTGTGTATGTGTGTTGACATGGTGTCTCCCTCATCAGTCTGTGAGCTCCTGGAGGGCAGGGACTGTCTTTTGCTTCTTCCTGCATCCCCAGCATCAGCACAGAGGCCAGCACATAGTGAGGGTGTGATAAATGCTTACTGACTGACCAACTTTGCTCAGTCCAAAGCTGCTTTGGTTAGGTGACCAAAAGGGGATGAAATTGCACTGAGATTCTTTCACTTGAGCCTAGCTCAGCTACTAATTTAAAAATTCAGAGTGAGTCACTTGTATAAAATGCTGGGGAAGCATAAATCTGGAGCCGTCTGGCTGACCATGTGCTCTCCAGAGAGCCAGGGAGAATGAAGCACCTGACTTAACATTTCTTTGGGATAAATATGCCATAGCCAGAGTTTGGGAGAAGAGTTATAGGCCAACTTGGAGCCTGAAAATGAGACCTGGGGACTGGACTACCAAAGATCTTCCAGAGAAACTCCTTTATTCCAGGAGAAGAGCAGAAAAACAGAAGTGGGGACCATTCTGGATCCTATTTAAACATTCAAAAATCATGAGAAATACAAATCGTTTGACAGCCAAGGGAACCTGGCCATGTTGCAGGGAATCATAGGCCTCCTCAGGCCTTGAAATAATGTGTTCCTCAGAGATGACATAATCAGAACTGGGTTTTAAAACTGTCTTGTGAGCTGTTCCCAGTATCAAGTCAACAAGTATTTATTAAGCTCTTACTATGCTAAGCCCATAAATACAATAAAATATTACATAATATATCATAAAATAGAAATATAATCAAATCAGGATATAAATATAATAAAAAAAAGAAAGACAGTTCCTGCCCTCTAGGACTTACATTCTAATGAGAGGACAGTACACATAAAGGAGCTAAAAAGTCCATGGGGCAGATAGGCCATAGTGGTAGAGTTCTCTTGTTCCAAAGATAGCTGACCCAGGAAGGAAAAATGACTGACCTGGACACAAGATGTTAGCTGCAGGAGGAACCCAGCAATGCCAGGGGAGCTGCCAGGACCTGGAGACCTTTCTGGATGAGAAGGACCCAGGGATGGAGAGAGCTTCTGGGGTGAGGAGGTATATAAGAAATGGTCCTGGAGGGCAAGAGCAGAATTGGGAGGGGTTTAGAGTCAAATGAATGGACCAGAAGGTTGACTATGGGAAGGGGAATGAAGAAGCACAGAATTTTAGAGCTGAAAAGGATTTCAGGAGCCCCTCTATCCAACACAAGGCTGAATAAGAATCTCCACCTCAACATCCCAAAGATGTGGTCATCCAGCCTTTGCCTGAAGACCTCCAATGACAAGGAACTGATTACCTCCCAAGACAACCCATTCCACTTTGGTATAGTTTCTATTGTTAGGACAAGTTTCCCTATACCAAGACTAATTCTTTCCTTTTATAACTGGTTCTACCTTCTAGATCCAGGTAGAAAAATTCTAATCCCTCTTCCAAATAATGGGCTTTTAAATATTGTTACCACCTTCCTCCCACTCAGTCTTTTCTCCTCCAAACTAAATAAATATCCCTTGATCCTTCAGTTGACTCGCTCTCACATGGCATGGTAACAAAGCCCTCACCACTCTAGTTACCCATCTGTGAATATTGTCCAGGTTACCAATGTCATTTCTACAACATGGAAGCCAGAAATGGGCTCAGTAGTCCAGCTGGAGTCTGATCAGAGCTGTGATGAGTTTGGGTGTCCAGAAAGCACAAGCTTGTCCTGTGGATTTCCAACAACACTGACACTGTGAGTCTCAACTGGGGAGACAGGGAGGAAAGTGATAAACAAGAGTAGAACTGCCTAAGTAAACTGGAATTAAACTTTAGCCCCAGGGGATCAGATGTTTACATTAGAGCTGAAGTTTTATATCCTAGGCCAGTGGAAGTCATTCAAACCCTCAATTCTGTCAATGATCTCAGCTTGCAAATAGCAAAGTTGACTAGATTGAGTCACTCATCCTGTTCTTCCCAGAGACCCTTCTCTAAGGAAAATGCTGCAGACAAGGCTGAGATCTTCCTGCCTGAAAGCATTATAGAAATATCAGCTGTTATCACAATATCTCTTCCAACACATACATACACACACGTTAGAGAGCCTTTGCCTCTGTCTCACCGATGTGTTTACACAGCCCATAGCCATTCATGAAGCCACTCAGCTGGTCCAGAATGGGCAAGGTAACCCCCTTAGAAATGCCAGCTGCCAGCCAGGTCTGTCAGTCAGTACCTCGCTGAGCTGTGGAGCTTCCAGTCTTGTGTGAGGATGGTGTCCTTCAATCTCTGCCTGCCCTTGGCCCCACAACAGATCCACAACCCATCCCCCCAAACAGCCCCACCAGCTCTCCTGCTGGCATCTCTTCTCCCAACCCAGCAAGTATCACTGCAGGGAGCCCAGAGCCAGGCTATCTCCCAGGCCCTCCAATGCCTTCAGGACATTTATAGGAAAGTGTGACTGACAGTGCTTCCCCACCCCCACTCCCAGGAAGGAAAGTTGATGTCTAGCTTCACACTGAAGTTGCCTGGGGCCTTCTCCCTCCACCTCTAGTCTTTCTTTCACTGTCTTTAAAAACAAAACCAAACAAAACTCTTTTTGGCCTTGACCCCTCCCTCCCAGCAGGAGATCTGGTACCAGGGATGAGCTACTTCATTATGAGAGGTTTTGATTAGTTCAGATGGCTGCTCTGTCCCTCTGCTAATAACCTTCACGTCACTTAACTCAGAATTTCATGAATAAGCATTATGATTAAAAGGAGGGACAGAGGGAGAGAGAAAGAGGGAGAGAGACAGAGTCAGAGACAGAGAGGAGACACAGAAAGAAAAACAGAAATTGAGAAAGGGGAGAGACAGACAGAGAAAAGGAAGGAGAGAGAGATAGAAAGACAGGAGAGGAGGGAAAGAGAGGGGGAAAGAGGGAGAGAGAGGGAGAGGAAATGAGCAAGGGGAATAAGGAGGAAGAATGGAGAAAAGAGAGAGATGGATAGAGAAGAGAGAGGAAGAGGCGGGGGGGAGTAGGGAGGAGAAGGTAGAAGGGGGAAATGGAGGGACAAAAAGAGAGAGAGAGAAAAGAAGGAAGGAGAGAGGGGAAGGGGAGATAGAGATATGAATAAAAAATGACCAGACCATGTAGGTAGTTCAAGGAAGAACCAGGAACTCCATTTAATGATTCTTTGAACAAGGTTTTTATAGAGCAAACTGGTACAAAGAAAAAAAGGACTCAAGTTTTTACTATCCTTATCTTTCTGTTATATCCTAGAAGTAACACAGAATGGATAGTTTGATAAGGAATATGTTCTTCAGGTGCCTAAAGTCTAGGGGTAAAGGCTTTGATGTCAGGATCCCAATAAAAGTCCTTTTAAGTGTAGCCCTGAGGGGGGCCCAAGGAGCTAACCTAACAAAAGCTGCCACACTGCATCTGGTAGGGTCCTCTTTAGGGCACACTGGCAAGATTTTTATCTTGATCAGGCCTTGTTATCAAGGCACCAAAAAGTCTCTGGGAAAGTCAGTTAACTTATTCACACAACAAAGGATGCTCTCGAGAGCAGGCTTCAAGGCCAGGTGCCAAAGCAGCATTCGTCACGGACATCTACATAGAAACTGACCCCCAAGAACCAAATATTTTGGCTTGCTACATTTTCCTACTCTAAATCTACATTCCTGTGGGTCTTCAGGAGGAAGCTATGGGGTGTAATAGATGGAACACTGAGTATGCAGTCAGGAAGACCTAAATTGAAATATGGCCTCAGACACTTACTAGCTTTGTGACCCTGGGCAAGTCGGTTCACCTCTGTTTGCCTTATAACAACAACATAAGTCTTCAGGTTTGGAAGGACATTGAGCCTTGCTTAGGCCAAAAGGCAAGCTCAACCTTTCTAGCACATAGTCATCCATTCCCTGCATGACCATGTTTCCTGTGATGGGAAACTCACTACTTCCCCAAGCAGCCATTCCATCACTGGAACCTTAAAGAGTTAAGAATTCCTAAAGTCAAGCTCCCTGGACTTTCCCAGGATGGGCCCAAGGAAAATAACATCAGAAATCCTGGAACTGATGCAAGGTGACATGTCAGCTCCGAGCAAAGATGCTGGGGAAAGTCACAAAGGACACCGAGCATCTGACCCACATAAGGCCCCAGAATCTTCTAGGCTCCTCACCCAGTCACTGAGGGCAAAACTACTCAGCCCCGGAACACCATGACTTGCAATGAACGTTAAGTGGTTTGTGGCTCAGCATCCAGCAGGTCACAATGCTCAATAAATATTCAAAGCCTCTGCATTCCTTGGATGTTTCTGAGCACAGACCATTCTGTACTACCTCTGGGACAAGAGACAGGACTGGCGCCGGCTGCATTTCTGTAGCAGCCAACAGCATTGGCCATGGAATGCTCTTTGAAGAGTTTGAGGGTTTTTTTTTCCTTCTAAATCTCCCATCTTCTCAGTCAGGTGAATGAGTCATCATCCCTTACCCTTCTCAGACCCGTTGTCTCTATTAGGCCATCTAATCTGATGAGGGTCTTTGCTTAAGGGAAGATCCATGACACTGAACAGACAAAACAGCAAAGGTTAAAGAAAGAACACCAATGGCTTGATTTCCAGTGGGAACATGGCCCCATCTAACTGCTGCAGAAAAACCTTATTATATAGGGAAGCTGGAAGAGATGCCTTTTGTTAACTATTAGCCCTTGCTATCCGTAACACCAGAAAAGCACTTGCATCAGTAGATCCACGATTCCATCCATTTGGGTCATCTCTCCATTGGTGCAGATTGCCACCCACACAAGGCATCACCCCTGCATTATTCTCATTCGAATCCTCCCCCACTGGGTACCTTCCCCCAGGCCTCACAGGGGCACTAGGCCTGCACACAGAATGTCCATTGGTTAGCACTATTACATGACCTGCCCGACTTCTTTTCCAGGAATTTATCTCTTCTGCAATATCTTAAAAAAAAATAATAATCCCCTTCCCCGAGCCCATTCATGGCTTGTTCTGCTTGAACCAAGAGAGCAGAACCAGGAGCAACAGGGGAAGTTACAAAAAGACCAATTTAGGCTTCATTTTGAAAAAACTTTCCAATGATTAAAGCTATCCCCCAGTGAACTGGGCTGCCATGAGAGGTGGTGAGTGTCCTCTCTTTGGAGGTCTGGAAACAGAGGCTAGACCACCAGTCACTGGGGATATTCTATTGTGGGAAATTCCTCTCGTGTAGCATCAGACGAGCCTCTCAGATCCGTGATTCTTACACGTGGATTGGCCATGGGGTACAAACCTTACAGACCTACTGAATGTCTCCATCATCCTAAAGCCCTGCTACGTGGTCATACCTTGGCCTCAGAAATGGCAGTGGCACTTGTCTGCTCATGGCACAGCTGGCAGTATTCTCCATGCCTGCCCAGAAGTCCATCACCCCAAGAAAAGCCTACAACCATCACACTCCTATCTCTGGTCCAACCATAAGTGGGAATAATTGTGAATCTAGTGTTGTCAAGGGGACACCCAGAGAAAAAATGAGGGAGTCATGCTGGATAATTTCTATGGTCCCTTCCCATTCAGAGAACCTAGATTCAAGTCCTTCCTCCGAAACTTACTAGCTATGTGATTTTGGACAAGTTAACTAAGCTCTCTGGGCTTCAGTTTCCAGTCTCTAAAATCATAGAGGCCCCTTCCCCCAAGGACCCTTCTTTCTTCCAACCTTCTGCAAGTTACCTGCCCTCTTCAGGTATTAGTTTGCCATCTGTAAAATTCAAGGGCTGTGGCTCTCTCCTGCTGTATAGCTATGGTCCTATGATGTTACAATTACTCTGCCCATTCTGAGTCTAAAGGCAGTTTGGCATAATGACAAGAATTATGAGTGACCTGAGTTCAAATCCCACCCATGACAGTCCAGTCAGTTGTCTGGCCTTGAGGAAGCCACTTAACTCCTCTGGTCCTCAGTTTTTTCCTGTGGAAAATAAGAGTAATAAAATTCATATGACCTGTAAGTGCTGCCTGGAGCTGTCACTGTGAGGCCCAAGGAGATGTCTGTTAAGGGCTTAATGAAGGTCACCTGGATCGGAGTGTTGGCTGGGACTCAGACTCCACCTCCAGTGCCTGGCTCCCCAAGTCCAGCTGATCCCTTCTGCCTTCCCAAGCACCTGTGTCCACCCATCCATCCTCAAGGAGGAGGCATTGTGGATGGCCAACAGCTGTGGCTAAAACTGGCCTCTTGTGCAGTCCCCATGACGACTGTCATTGGGGGGAGATTAGCAGCTAAGGGACAAATGAATCATGGAACAGCCACCTGAATGAGCAGCGCCTCTCCTAAGCAGCAGCCGCTGCCACCACCGCCCAAACCCAGCCAAGGTCTGGCCCCCTGGGCTTCCACACAAAAGTCATGAAAAGGCTCCCTCTCCCAGGTCTTCTCCAGTCTGTTTCAAATGAAACCCTGTCACTCTTAAAACCATAAAGTGCCAGCAATTAAGAGCAAACATGCCTTTATTAAGGCCTCAGTATACGTTGGCACTAATACAAAGTAGTTCCTGCCCAGGAGCATGTTCTATAAGAGGAAACAGTGGGCAGGCATCTAAATATGTTAAAAATAAGAAGGGTCTAAAACCCTTCTGTGGATGCGGGGCAGGTACCACCAGTGCTCAGGGAGGGGTAGGGGGGAGGCGCCATTTGAGCTGAGCTTTGAGGGAAGCTAGGAATTCTCAGAGGCAAAAGTGAGGAGGGAGGACATTCCAAGTGGGGGACATGGTCATTGCAAATACTTGGGGGTGGGAGATGGGAATATCAAGTTTGAGGAAAAGAAAAAGGCTCTATTTGAGAGAATGAAGGTTGGTAATGTAAAAGAAAGCTGGAAAGGGAAGCTGGATAGGGGGAGGGAGAGTAAACAAATGCTAATTTTTTTTTATTTAAAAACAAAAAGAGAGGCTTGAAAGGTCCAACAGAAATTATATTTTGTCCTAGAGGCAATAGGAAGACACTAAAGCTCTTTAAGCAGGGAAAGGGCATGGGAGGGGAGGGAATGAACTTTAGGGAGATCTCTTTGGAGCTGAATGGAGAAGGAGTGGCTAGAGGTAAGGAGGCGAGTTAGGAGGTTAGAATACTTTTCGTGAGAGAGAGGAGGACTTGGTGAATGTTGGGGATTCTGCCTTCACAAGCCACAGCCAGGCAGGCATCAACCACTTGAAGCTTAGCCAAGCCCTTTACAGACACGATTTCATTTGGAATAGAATAGAGAAGAAACAAGGGAGAATCCTCCTCAGGAATTCTCATGTGGATGCTGAGTCAGGGGTCTTCGGAGTCCTAACGGTGGTGGTTTTAAGAACAAGTATTTCTTTTTCCATTGGTTGTTCAGTGCTACACATGTGGCGAAGGAGGAAGAAAGGGAGAGGGGGAGGAGGGAGAAGGAAGGGAGAGGAGGAGGGGACTGGTGACGGTGGTCAGTCTCAAGAGATAGAACATAGAGCCCTAGCAATAGTTGGTCCGTCAACTGTTCTATAATATGTCTGAGAGGCAAAATGTGAAATATGGCTGGAGAGGGATGTTGGAGGCAGCTTGTGAAGGGCCCGAAGGTCAGGACAAGGAGTTAGAATTATCCCAGAGGTAACAGGGAGGGCTGAATACCTTTAGGATGGAGGAATGGGAGCCACCCTCAAACCCCTGGAGTCTCCCCGGATGCCCAATGCCAAGCAGGAGAGAGACACCGCCCACATCAGGTTTCCTCCTGACCTCCCCCCCCCACCTTGGGTACAACCTGAGTAGCTCCAGCTAAAGAAAACTCTGAACATGTGGTTGCAGGTAATTATTATTCCTCTCGAGATCTCAGACTTTCAAATATTAACAAAAAAAGCTTCTGAGAATGACCGTGAGGTCCTAGTCAGACTTGCAAAAATAAATATGCAGTCCAAACTCTGAGAGCCACAAAAGGCTGATCTTCATACCATTCCATCCACTTCTGGGCCCCTATAGACAGCTGTGGCTTCCTAGGGGCTAGCTGACCATGGTGACTTTAACAAAGTGGAGGTGGTTGGAGAAATAGCTTTGATTTGAGTTAATAGACATTGGATAGGACAGTCTGGAAGGGAGGGGTTTTCATCAAGAAATTATTGCAGCGTAACAAAAAGGCTCAATAAAATGTATTTTGGGAAGGAGGAAAGGAAGACATGTTTTAAAAAGAGAAAGGAGTTTGCAAAATAAAAAGAACATCTAAGAAAGTGGGGGGAGGGAGAATTAGAAGCAAACACTGCAGTGATGGGCACATACCCCAAAAGGCTGAAGATGGAAGCAAAGACCCAAATGACAACAGAAGGTTCAAAGTAGTACATTTGTGGTAGGGAAAAAAATCAACGAACCTGGAAGCAAATCAAGTGGCCACTAACTGGGGATGGCTGCACAAGCCACGCTCTCTGGATACAACAGAATGCTTTCACACTATAAGAAATGACCACTATAAGGAATTCAGAGAAGCAGGGAGGACTAGTATGAACTGATGCAGAGATGGAAAGTAGAAACAGGAGAACCATTTACACAGTGACTCCCAAGAGTGTTCAATGGGGATTCTTAAACTGTTTGGTTTGATGAAACCCATGGAGTCTTTCTCATAGTAATGATTTAATGTCTTCATCATAATTGAAGGAGAAACTCAATTTCAGTTAGAAGTTAGTGACACAAAGAATGTTTTCCTCCAGCCTTTTACTAACTCCCTGAAATCTACCCACCGACCCCAGGTTAAGAATCCCTGGTGTAAAATGGAGGCAGCTGGGTGGAGAGAACACTAGTCCTAGAATCATAAAGACATGAGTTCAAATCCAGGCACTAGTTGTATGACCCTGGATGAGTCACTTCACCTCTGTTTGCATTAATCCATTGAAGAAGGAAATGGCCAGCAAGTCCAGTATCTTTGCCAAGAAAACCCCATAGACAGTAGTATTAGTGTGCCATATTGGAGAAAAACACTTAAAAGGAAGAAAGAGAAGAAAATAAGGATTACTTATATCGTGCCTACTATGTTCTGGCACTAGGCTAAGTATCTTACCCGCATCTCCTCTGATCCTCACCACAGCCCTGGGAGGTAGGTGCTGCGGTCCCAATTTTACAGGTGAGGAAATTGAGGCAGGGGTGAGGTGACTTGCCCAAGGGACATACAGCTGAGTATTTGAGACTGGATTTGCACTCAGGTCTTCCTGACTCTGGACCTAGAATTCTGTCCACTATGCCACTTCACCACCAAACCTAGTTCAGTTGCAATGAGCAGTTTCCATCCCAGAGAAAAGGCAGAAAGCTGGGAAGGCTCGGTCAGACTGCACAACTCTGTCATCACTTTTCTTGGCTGGCTATCCTTTGTCACAAGGGAGAGAGTCCAAAGGGAATCAAGAAATGACCAAGATGTAAAATGTAAAAGGTATAAAAAATGATTTGAATTTCAATAAATTATTCTTAAAAGATAAATAAATAGAAAAGGACAGATATGTATGGGAAAGAAGACTGGATTTCACAAGGGAAACCTGGTCCCAGCTCTTCCACTGCTGAGAGCTGTGGCCTTGGGCAGTGCCTCAGGGGAGCTTGGTCTTCCCAAACCTCAGTTTACTCGCCTGAAAAATGAGAGGCTTGAACAAAATGATCCTGTCTACTTCTAATCTTCTACACTTGTATGAGCTAACGCTCTCTAAGTTAAAGAGGTGTCTATACCCTCCAGGATGTGGAATAAGCCACACTACTAGAAATAAACACAAAAACGTTTTAATTCTCAAAAAATGACACCCACTTCAAACATGCTGAAGACAATCGATTATTAAATGAAGGCACAATATCTTGTATATGGTAGGCATTTAAACACTGGCTGAACAGAAATGAATTCAATAATAAATGCTGTACATTCATTTTATATTTCATGAGAATTCAAGATGCAAGAGAATCCATTTCAATTATCAGCAGTAACCATAATTTAAGCATTTCTTAAACACCAAATCTGTGACAAACTACTGTGGGTAAATCTGGGAAGCGAAAAATCCAAAGGAAGCAGCTCCTACCTTCCACAGAGGGAAAACCAGAATGTGCTCAGGTTAAGAAATACACCTTACAATGGGAGCTGAGGGAGGGAATACATTACCAGTGGGGTGGGGCTGGGGGACTAAGAAGAGCCCTGAGGGAGTGGGTGGCAGCAAGCTGAGCTTTGATTGGAGCTAAGAATCAGGAGGTCTACTCCAAGAATGAGAATAGTCTGCTCAGAGATACAGAGCTAAGTACATTGCCTGGCATACAGTAGGCATTTAATAAATGTTGATTGATGTTGATTAATGGAGACAGGAAATTGAGTCTCATGTAGAAGTTACAGCAAGTCAGCCAGTTTGACTGAACTCTGAAGGGCATAAAGGTTCCAGGAACATGAAATAGACATCTAGGTGACTCAGAGGCTAATGGAACCTGGAGTTGCCAAGATCTGAGTTCAAATCCTACCTCAGACACTCAATAGTTGTGTGACTCTGAGCCCGCCACACAGGTCTCAGTTTCCATGGGGTTATTGTGGGCTCTAAATGAATTAACATATAGAAAACACAGCATGCTACATAACTGCCAGCCATCATTATTATTATTAGTTATTGTTATCAAAAACTCATCTTTCTAATGATGACTTCAGTTTTACAAGGTGCTTGCCTTACAGCTATAGCAGCAACCATGCCGGCATCTCCTGGCTGGGCGCTGGCACAGCTTCTTAGATCTGCTTCACTAGGAGAGAGAGCTGTTCAAGGGGCCAAGAATCTTTTAAAATTACATTCAGGACCCTGCACTACAGAGAAAATACAAAGAAAACAGAGAAATGCAAGCAGAGAAATAAAGACCAACAGACAGGGCTCTGACTGCCTGAATCAAAGCAATATTGCTGTACTCTAGAGTGGGGCACACTCTGTACCGTCTGTGAAGACTCCTCAGAATGAGAAGGGAGAGAAGCTATCTGGAAACCAGAGAGAGACTTTTGTGAGACTGGACAGACCTGAGTCCTGGGTTTACACAACATAGGACCTTTCCCCACTTCTCTTGTCATCAGCATTAGGCCCCCTTCTTCAGGAGTTTTTGACCTCCAGCCTTGCTTGTGACTTCTTCCCCTCCCTTACTTTAGCCTTTACCAAATAAGGCCATGGATGATACCTTGGCTTCCTGTCCCACCTCCTTGCCAGTAGGAGATAGTGAAGGGCTTCTTTGTTATCCACCATTGGGTTAGATTTTGTGCCAAGACTGAGAGACCACCTCCTAGCCAATGGGAGAAGGGACAGCCAGGGGAAGGGGGCTTGACTGCCTTAGGGAATAAATTCTTGGACCACCCTTTTCCTTCAGGGGAAGAGAATAAAACTTCCTGTTCCTTCTTCAAGATGCCTCTAACTTTTGATTTTTCTTGGGGAGAGGATTTCTGGGGTCCCCGTATCCCACACACACTTTACATACATCCCTGGATTGAGAGAGAGCCTTTACATCTGAGCAGTCTGGGAGCTCTGAACATATCTCAGAATCTCGACCAGGGAATCATAAGGTTCTTGTCATAAGCAGCCCCCAAAGCAAAATACCACCTCAGAGTATTCATACCTTCTTCAGGGTCAGAGGGCATCCCAACCCTCCTAACTCAGGGCCTAACTAGAAATTAGCAAAATGTGTGAAAGCCTCCACTAAGCAAGCTTCCCTTAACAGGGCTCTACCTGAGGCCTATTGGCTGGGGAAGATCTTAGAGCCCATTACCATGACAACAACCACTCTAGGAAGAGGGAGGGAGACACAGATATCAGTCCTATTTTACAGTGAAGAACCCAAAGAGAAAGAACCTGTGACCTGTTCCACATCAGCACCATGGAGAGAGCCTGAGTCGGGAGTCAGGAAGCCCCGAGTTCAAATTCAGCCTCAGACACTAGTTGCATGACCCTGCCTCTCTTAATCTCTCTTTGCCTGAGTTTCTTCAACTGTGAAATGGGATAATAATAATACCACCTCGGGATTTTTGTGAGGATCCGATGAGATATTTGTCTTTGTTGTTTTAAACTTAGTTCCAGGAGCACAGTAAGAGCTACATAAATGCTTATTTCTTCCCCTTCAATGCTCTGTGTCATACAGTGAGTATATGTCAGACCTAGGGTTTGAATCAAATTCCCCCTGGCTTTAAAATCAGGGATCTTACATTACACAGCACTTCCTTTTATACAGATTTATAGCGTATATTTCAATTTTATTTTGGCAACAATTTTCAATTACTCAGATTAATGGAGAAATTGTGAAATAGCAAATAGTAGATAATCCCAAACCATTTATCCACAGCCTTGGAGTATTCTCAAAACTCAGGCAAGAGTGGAGGGAGAGTGTCGTAATTGAGTATCTCTTCCTAATCATACTTTATTTGTGTTAATACAAAAATGAGTTGGCATTCCCTGGGCACAGGCCAGCAGATGGCAAAAGGAAGAGACCCAGGCATGGGGGGGGGCAGGGGGAGTTGCCTGCTTTCGAGGAGTTCCCGATTCTTTAACCCTTTGCTAGTTCTGCAGCCTCACTGACACTTACATTTCCTCCATTTTAAACCTGCCCCAAGATCTGAGAGTTTTCCTCTGGGTGATTTCACATTGGGCATTTCCCATTGCTTTCCTTAGGTTACCCATCTGTTATCACACAAGGTTGGCTGATTAACAAGCATTGTCCTGGATATACAGAAACAAACAGGGAAACAGTCCCTGCCCTACAGGAGAATACATACCAAAAGGGAAAACGATAGGTATATACTGGGAAGGGCGTCAGTTGAATCAGTCACCAATCTTAGGACAGGCATCTCACTTAGCTTTCTCAAAAGAGACCACCTCCACTGAGTGGATCAGTGAATCAGAGATGGGGAGGGGAGGAAGTCTATGTTGAATTAATCATTCAGTCTTTAGACTAGATAAGGAAAGTCCTCCATCCATTTAGCAATGTTTGCAAACCATTGCAATGGAACACCTTGTATGAGGATATTTAGATTGGTCAGGGAGATCTGGCCAAGTTAGTGGGACTCTTATAAACCAGCAATCCAGCGGAGAATTGAGCCCTCAGGCTTCTGGCAGCCCAGGGGTGGAAGTCGTCCAGCCAAGTGGTTGAGGAAGAAGCTTCTGGGCCTCCCCATCCCTCTCTCCCTGAACAGCTGAGGTCTTAGAATGGATCCTCCCAGGAGAATGAAGGCTTACACGGCTCTGGACTTCCCAATAGTATCACCACAACAGCTGACCCAGAGTCTCATTGGGAATGAAGGACAAACTCAGGAGAGGTAGTTTTAGGGTGCCACTAGGAAACCAACAGAAAGTTCTACCTTCCTTAAAGAGAGTAACAGGCATGCTTTTCATACCTCAGCTCTTGGTGTTCTAGTGGGAAAGCACGTCACAAACTCTTGGGGGACTCTTTGTACTAACCTTTCTTAGTAAACATACTTTTCTAAAAGCTAATAAAGTTTGCCTGACTAACCCATAACCAAGGTGGGAAAGCAGGCTGGTGGGGGCAGAAAGATGCTGCCAAGCCCCTCCCTCAAGAAGCAGCTGGGCTCTGGAGACTGACCTGCCTGCACCGCTGGGCATGCACAGGGCATATGCGGATAATGAAAAGAAAAATGCAGAGGAAATAGAAAGTGCATGTCAGGGGGTGGGCAAGCAACTGAAGAAAGTGAGCAAAGGCTTTTTTCCTGGACTCACCCCAAACAGCACTTCCTCCCTTTGCCAGTGCCTTTCGTCTCAGATAAACTTTCATCTGTGATCATCTTTGTAACTGGTCACCCACACTCTGTTTGTTCATCAGAATGTAAGCTTCCTGAGGGAAGGCATTGTTCTGCCTTTCTTTTTACCTCCAGAGCTCAGCCCTGTCCTTAGCATACAGTAGGTGCTCAGTAAATGCTTGTTTCCTGCCAGTGATAGGCAACAAATCTGGAAAGGTAGATTGGTGCCAGACCATGATGGGAAGGAGCCTGTGTTTGAGCCCAGGCTCAGTAGGGAACGATCAGAGCTCCTTCACAGCAGACTGATATGGTCGGTTAGAGTGCCCTAGTGCCCTACTCTGCTAGCTCTGGGGAGAGTGAGGAGGACCAGGAAGGGTCTACAAGAAAGGAGACCTAGGAGGGCGCTATTGCCATAGCCTGCTGAGAATGAAGAAGACCTGAGCCAATGGGAGAGGTATGTGAATGTGGAGGAGGAGAAAATCGGGGAGAGGAACAGATGCGGGACCCAGCTGGTTGCATGTGGGGAGGGAGAGCCCATGTTGGCCGCAGCGTTGGGCTAAGGGGCATTCCAAAGAATAGCAGAATATTGGGGACTCAGTTTCCAATCTCCAAAGGCTGGATCTCTGCAAGACCTCATAGACCAGGTGTCAAACAGAAGCCAAGTAGGAGGATTCCTTCAGACTCATTTTCTTGCCTATGACAAAACTGGCTTATTTCACTTTGAAGGCAATGACCATGGCAGCTGGTGGCGCCCAGGTAATCTGTCATGACAAACAGCCTATTTTCTGGGTCCATTCTTGACTTCAGGAAGAAAATGGTGTTTGTGTGAAAAGGAATGGCCTTGACTGGTGCACAGCACTCTCTGCTTCCCTCAGATTGCTCACATCTGGCCAGCCCGGTGTGCATTCACGCACAGGATTCTGGATCTGCCACACAAGCACTGGGAAGAGGTTATCTAATAGATAACTATATTTGGCACAGCAATTCATCACCCCACACCCCCCACAAAAGCCAGTGGTTGAGTACAGATATCCCAGTGAGGATGGAAATGCCTTCCTAAAACATGAGGCAGTCTGGCTCTCTGAGCCCCACCCTTTATTGGGGCCCTTAGAATAACAAGGAGAGAGAGCACAGCTCAGTACACAGAGGAATGGCCTTGGAATTGGACTGGCCTGGTCCTGTGTCTGTTTCTCTATCACACACAGACACTCTCACACACACACACACACACACACACACACACACACACACACACACACACACGATGCTTTCAAAAGTCAGTTACCTTCCCCTGAACCCTAGTCTCTTCCTCCAGAAATGGAGGGGGTTCAACTCAGTGGTCCTTTCTAGCTGGAGGTCTGGCGCCCTGTGATCTCAGGGCCCCACAAAATAGTCCAACCCTCGTTCTCCTTTTACTCTACTTTCAGAGGTCTTACTTTCATGGTATGTTGGGAAACATTAAATCCAGCTTGATTGGAACTTAGAGTGAGTGAAGGGGAGGAGTGAGAGATGAGGTCAACAAGATAGGTTGGGACCAGAGAAAGGAGAGCCTTGAATGCCAGACCAAGCAGAGAGGACTTGGTAGTACTGGGGACTCAACTGAAAGGTGTCTGAGCGGGGAGGTTGCTCCTTCCAGAGAGGTCCCAATGTCAAGTGTGGTTTAGAGTAAATACTGAGCTAAGTACATTGTGCTACTCTTATGAAAAGATGGAGGAGAGAGAGGGGGGAGGAGAGATTCTGCCCATGGAGAAGAGCTCTGGCATCTTCACAGAAGTGGGAACAATCCAGAGAACAGCCCCAGACCCTTTCCCACAAGGAATCACCTCCAAAAATGTGCCTTTTAAAAGATCCCGGTCTGGGAATCAGATTATCTGGGTCCTGGGTCTAGAGGGAATCAAAAGGAAATCAATCAGGCAACAGGAAAGCTGGCTAGGCTACACCGCCTGCCCCTCCTGGCTAATAATGCAAAGGAGTTTCTGGTGCCCAGCCCCAGATAAATAATTCACCCTTAAAACAGAGATAAAATATGCAAAAGCAGCATCCATAAATGCATTAGCAGCAGGCTGCATGTTTCATTTTTGGCAACTAATGAGCTCAACAGATTTGGGGAAGTGAGGCCGTTTTCTCAGTCTTTTTTTTTCATCGTGATGTAGGGAGGCTGCCAAAATACTCATGACTGGTATTTATGTCAGGAAGACCTAGGTTCAAATCTCACCTCTGACACTTCTCTGCTGTGTGACCCCAGGCAAGACTGACCTCAGCTGTCTGACTCTCCATCTGTAAAATGGATAAATTAATTGATTCCTGCATCATCAGCGTCATTATCAGGATCAATTGAGATAAGGTGGATGTGTAAACCAAGACAGATACTCTACACCAGGTGTTGGAGAGGTGCCAGGGAAACAGGGACGGGCACCAGAGTCCAGTAGAATATATAGATTTAGAATTGAAAGAACCTTAGAAGCCCTCTGGGCCTGAACCTTTATTTTGCAGATGCTAAGACTGAGGCCCAGAGAGGAACAGAGATTTGTCCGAGGTCATACAGCTCTGCACCATCCTCCATTCTAAGAATTCTGAGAGACAAAAGTGCCTACTGTGCTCTGGGCACTTGGCTAAGGAAGATGTCAATAATCCATGATGTGCTGGTCACTGTGTGTAGCCTCTACCTTCTGAGCAAGGGTCTAAAACCCTTGCCTGGCTGCATAGCACAATGTTATGGGGGGGGGGGGGCGGTTGTCCCTTGGTAACAGTGGAAAGAACATTGGCTCCAGAGAAAAAGGACCCGGATTAAATTCTCTCTCTGAGGCTTTCTACTGCACAAATCCGGATGATTTATTTAATCTCTCTGACTCAGTTTCCTAACCTGTAAAAATGAGGGTCCTGGGCTAAATGGCATCGGAAGTTCTCTCCATCTTTAGACTGATGATCTCTCTAGGACTCAGTTTTCCCCATATGCAAAATGAAGAGGATTGAACTGAGATTGTGTCCCCTGAGGCCCCCTGCATCTCTAATTACAGTATATTATGGCCTAATCTTAAGCCTACCTCTCTCAGGTACCAAGTGGTATTCCCCAAATTCCAAGCCACAGAGGAAGTTGGCACCCCTGTTGGGTACCCACCCTCAGGGGATGGAGTCTGTGGAAGATTCAGCACTCCCCTTCTTTTTCTAGAATGGAAGTTTCTTGAGGGTAGGAACTATTTTTCTGGCTTCTTTGAATACCCCGCCCTTAGCCCAGTGCTTGCCTCATAGAAGGCTCTCGTTGATTGATTAGAGGACATTGCCAAGTTGGCCCCTTCAATGATCAGAACCTCAGCATCAGTGGACGGAGGTCAGAATGCCCACTTGCCAGCCCCTTCCCCTCTTTTCCTACGAAGGTCTCCCTCACTCTGTCCTCACCCTTCTTTGGGTTCCCTCTTGACCTGGCACCATCTCCTTGCAGGTCAGCATCCAGAAAGGGCCTAGTTGATGTGCAAGGCCACGATTCCTGGGTCCAGCTTCCTTCCCCATGATTCCAGATGCTTTGCTGGCGTCTATGGGCTCAGTGGGACTCTAGTCTTCAGTGCAGCTAGAACTGATCTCCCGATTCCAGGAGTGAGTATCAAGCCATCCAGCCAGCTTGTTCTTCTCTGCAAAATTAGGGTGTGGGACAAGATGATTCAGCTCCATCCCATCCAACACACTTCCTGATTCATTCATTCACTGAGAAAGTGTTGGTTCAGTGCCTGCTAAGTACTAGCACCAGCAATACAGAAATGAAACAGCCCCTGACCTTGAGAAGCTTACATTCTATGGGAGAGAAATGAAGCTACACATATAAGCAAATGCAAAACAGATGAAAAATGCCTACAAAGTCATTGGGGGAGGGGCAGAAGGAGAGGGAATTCAAGCAGTCTGCTGTGGGATATAGAATGAGCCTTATCTTCCAGGTCACAGACCCCTGGAGCCCAAACACTGGCAGGGCTCATCCAGCTTGGAGATTCCTGGCTTTGTTTATGACCTTGGCCCCTTGGGCAGGCCACTGAGGGAGCTACCAATGGACCCGCCCTCACACTCCTGGGTGGAACCTGGTGTTGTCTCCGTTCTTTATTAAAGGAAATGTTGTTGGGGAGAGATGAGTGAAAATATATGCATTTTCCTCTCCAAGCTAATACAAAGTACCCACGGCCAAAATCTATCCACAGACACTTTCCGAGCTAGAAACCCCTCATCTAGGAAACTGGGGCCCAGAGTAATTAAAAATGACCCAAACCAATCAAACAGCTGGTCAGCAACGGGGTCCAATCTGGCCCTCAGTATTCTGATGCCCAGGCCACAGGGCTCAAAGTAAAGCCGAGGAATGGAAGATCACAAGATCCCAGACTCACAGAGTTGAGATCTGGAGCCAGGCATTGGAGGTCATTGAGTCTAACAACTCGTTTTACAAATGGTGAAATTGAGGCATGGGAAAGGAGAGTGATTGGTTCAAGGTCACTTGAATAGTAAGAGGGCATGGTGGCTGGAGGAGAAGTAAAGAAACATCAGAAATTTAATTTCATTTCCATATTAACTGTTAAAAAACCTCTGAAGCTTTCTGCCTGCAGGAAATCTAAGGACAAGAATTTATTCCGCCCCAACACCTTCCCTCCCCCCCTCACCCCCCAGGAGAATGGAGAGACTGAGGGGACAAAGCAATTGATTTCCGTATCCTGATACACTCAGCAGATGTCGGCTCCAATTTAGACAGATTTCTTTTTGAAGCTTCCCCTTTTTCAGACTACCAAATGTTATGAATCTGTATTGTAATTCGTCTCCCGGCTTACTGTCTCTGCTTTTTCATATCCATCCTTCACAGAGCTGCCCCAAAAACCTCCCTGAGGCTTCTGCCCTTCCTTGGAAACCTTCAGTAGCTCCCTATGGCCTCTGGAGTAACCTTTAAACTCCCAGCCTGGCAGCCTGAGCAAAGCCCTCCTGAGTCTGGCTCCAGAGTGCTTTCCAAGCGTATTTCAGAATCACTTGTCTTCACACACTCTATGTTCCAGCCAAACTGGCTGTTCCCTGACCTGAGTATGACACCTCCACCCTCCATGTATTTGTACAAGCTGTGCCCCATGCCTAACACACACTCTTTCCTTATCTCTGTCATTCAGAGTCCTTTTCCTTCAAGACTCAGCTCTGGGGCTACCGAGTCTGTGAGGGTTCCTCTGAGGGCCCAGGTCTGATCTGAGTGCTTCTTCACTCCCCTAAATTCCTTGACCATCCTGTGGCTCCCTTCCCATACCTCCTTTCTCCTGCCATGTATCAAGTTCATCTCCCTTGTTCCAGTCGCTGTTGCTGAGTCATTTTCAGTCATGTGACCCCATTTGGGGTTGTCTTGGGAAAGATACTGGAGGGTTTGTCACTTCCTTCTCCATTATCAACTCTACTCCCCCAAAATATAAGAGTTCCTTGAAGGCGGGCACTTGTGTGTTTGTCTTTATATCCCCAGGGCTCAGCATACAGCAGGATAGAGCCTGGTTGTGTAATTTCATTGGCCAAAGAAAGGCCCTGGACAAGGAAACTCCTCTAACCCTGCAAGTCAGAACCATCTTTGTCATGTATAATTTTAGGGAGTGTCCTGAGACCATTCCAGGCAAAGATGGGACAGTGGCCTAGTAAATATCTGATAAACGTTCACTGAATTATCAGCATTCAGAAGCCAACCGCAGTAACACCTCAGGCCAAAAGACAAGGGTATTTTTCAAGATTTAACTAAAAATAGCCATTGTTTTTTGGAGATTCAACTCGGCCAGGTAAGAAGAGGCAGCTGACTCCCCAAAGCCTAGCAGTGACAGCTCCTCTGTTCCCCTTGTCAGGAAGGAAAGAGGAGAGAAAAAAAGACCCCAGCATTCTCCTCCATCACCTCTCCCACTGGGTACATAATACTTGGGATTAGACTTTCAAATGGTGTGTGCAGATGTACCCGGTGGCTGAGGTTTCTCCCTGAATATTTATCCTCCTTTCCTAATTTGCTGAGGAAGCTTTTGGGTTTTTTCCTGACAGGTAGTGAGTGACATTTCTTGGGAGGGAAGGGAAGGATGGGAAGAGGTGGTAAAAAGATTGACCAACAGAGAACAGAATCCCAGACTCTCAGAGCAGGAAAGGCCAACGTGAAACCAAATCCCCACAATAATACAGTCAGCAAAAGATCATCAAGGTCTAGGACCTGCTTGGAGACCTTCAGAGGTGGGGAGCCAACCCCTCCCACTGTCCCGCTTTGGAATAACTCTGAGAGGAATGATTATTAACAACCAGTAATTTGGGGTGATCCAGAATTCTTTCCTTCCTCTAAAGGCTGACTTTTAAAAACATAAAGTTCAGTCTCTTGAAGGACATTAATGATAATGAGATTGAATGAGCACTCCTCAACCCTGGCCAGACCCCACCCAACCTTACAAGTCAAATGGGGAAACCCATTGTGTTCTATTCAGGTTTCGGTGGCAATAAATTCTTCCATTAGATTGCCCAAATGGGGGAGTGGTCTGGGGATAGAGCTAAGACTCTCAGTCCAAGGGTAATACGATGCTGCTCTCTGCCCCTCTATAGCCCACCTCCCACTGTGTCGACCAATCAGAGCTGATGGCCACTCCTCTGCCCAAAGAACACATAAGCCCTGAGGTTGCTGCCATGATTGTCTTGGGTCTAAGAGGCGGTCAGATGACCATCCTTTAATTAATAATGTGCTGGCCTTATAGCTAAATAATAATGGTTAAATTACCAGAAACTATGTCTCTTCAAGTTTTTTAGTCACCACAGTTTTTACAAATCATGTGAATGTCTAACCCTGCCTCTTTGCTACTCCCAGCTCTCCAAGTTTAGGGAGAAGCAGAAAAAAGTCTAATCCCCCTCCCTAAAGGGTCTTAGATATAGAGACAGAAGAAACTTTAAAGATTGTCCAGCCCAATTCTACCCATCCAAGTTACCTGGGGAAAAGAGGCAGCATCAGAATTTGAACCCAGATCTCTTACTGTAGAGCTACAGTCCCATCTGCCAAGACATCTTGACAACCTTTCAAAATCTCAGTGCCATTGTGGTTACTCTGAGCCTTTTCCAGCTAAACAACTTCAGTTTATCCAATTATCTAATGTCCTGGATGTAAGGCCCTTGACCACATTCAGGGTCCTCTCTAGAACTTTTCCAACTGATTTCCAATAAAAATGTCCCAGGCCCCCGTTTTCTGATTTCATTCCAGTGACTGTGAGTTGCTATTTCATCTGTTTATCAGTCAACAAGCAGTTATTAATGATAATAGCTAATAACTGGTCTTTACAAAGCAATCTAAGGTTTGCAAAGAGTTATTTATGAAGGACCTACTATGTGTTAAATGCTACCTTCTTATGAAGCACCTACTAAGCTCTAGGGATACAAAGACAATGATGATGCTCTTTTTTCTTAAAGGAGATGATAGCCTATGGACCAAAGAGTCAGAGACCCAGAGATGGAGGAGACCTTGGACTTTGTGTAGCCCCACTCCCTTATTCTACAGAAGAGGAAACTAGGGCCAGGAACATAAAGAGCCACACAGGCAGCAAACATCAGAGGTAGAATTTGAACCCAAGGTCTTTGACTCCAGAGTGAGTACTTCTTACTGAGGTGAAATATGTACACAGAAAAACATAAATTCAAGAATGATACAAAATAAGTCCAGAGTGATGGAGGGGGCCATTCACAATTCTGGGGACCAGGAAAGTCCCCCCCGAAGGACAGAGCTCACAAGCTAATCCTTACCAGGAGATCAACAGAAAGCATTTCAGGGCTGGGAAGCAGCCCTGTGCTAAGGCTCCTTTTCAATTCTGTCCTAATGGATTCCTCCAACACTGAAAAACTGAGGCCTGAAAGTATTCACAGAAACATTCCATGTACCTGTGTGAAATGGATAAAGCTAAGTGAGCCAATGTTTTCTGCTTCCACGCTGTGCGGATTTAATTAAACGTTTCATATCCCACACTTCATAATCATAAAGAGATCAGCTAGCAAGTAAAAAAAAAAAGAAAAGAAAACAAAGTGAGCATTTTAGGAGTGGTGTGCAGAGTTCCCAGGGCAGAGATTGTTTGATTGTCATCTTAGTGTTCCTGCTGAGCCCCACAGTGCCTGGCACCATGCACTTCACAGCAGGGGCTCAGTAAATCCTCCTTGGTGGATCCTGGATCATCCTAGTAGAAGGTAAATTTCTTGAGGGCAGGGATTGCTTTGCACCGGCTTTCATAATCTCAGAGCCTTGAACAGGGATTGGCCCATAATAAGTGGCTAACAAATGTCTGTAAAGTTAAAATCAACTTAAGCCATGATGTTAAGCTGGAATGTGGATCAAGGGACTGCATCGCAACACAGAAATCTATTTCAAGGGAATCTTAATGACTTCAGATGTTTTAATATACAGAAGGTGTGGAATAGCCATAAAGACTCTCCCTTGGCCTTTAGGAGCATGCCAGCTCAGCTCCCCAGGCCCTGAGTGGGCAAGTCTCTGGACGTTCTTTGGCTTCTCACGTCCCAGACTCGCCCCAGGAAAGGAGAGGCTGGAATAGGGCAGAAGACATTATGGTAGGAGAATCTTGGGCTCCAGCTGTTCAGTTGTTTTCGGTCACGTCTGACTCTCTGTGACCCCCCTTTGGGGTTTTCTTGGCAGAGACACTGGAGTGGTTTGCCATTTTCTTCTCCAGTTCAGTTGACAGATGAGGAACTGAGGTAAATTGAGTTAAGGGACTTGCCCAGGGTCACACAGCTAATAAGTGTCTGAAGCCAGATGAGTTCAGGAAGGGGAGTCTTTCTGATGCCAACCCCAGTGCTGGGGCTCTAGTAGCTGGTAACAAATACCAGTTCTCAAGGCAGGCTCCAGATGATTTGTTTAGCAGTTGCCCAACGTGGAGCTCTATTCCCATGATCACCTGCCTGGGCTACCACAGAGACCTTTTAACAGACCTTCACACCTGCTTTTTTCCCTCTATCCATCCTTCAACCAATGCCAGACTAACTTTCCTTATAAATAGTTATGTTACTCCTCTACTCAAAAACCCTCTATGGCTCCCCATCACCTACTGAAATAAACTCACAATTCTTGACATTCAGAGCCCTCTATACTCTGGCACCACCCTGCCTTTGCAGAAGAGTGCTTTCAATTCCCTCTGCGTTCTTCATGCTCCAAATGAATCACCTTCTTCTGGTCCTAGAAACAGATGGCTTTTCCCATGCTCTCACCTCTGAGACTGACTCGCCTTTGGCCCCACATACTGCAAGCAGAGAGGCTTGGGCTGAATGGCCAGTCTACCAAGATTCCCAAATTCTCAGAGGGGGCTTGTGGGAAAGAGAAGGAAACCACAGCAGGCCCTGAAACCTGGCGATCTTCATTCAGCAGGCCATTCCCCTACCCCAGTATCTCTGCTCCAGAGGATGTGGCCACAGGCAGCTCCCAAGTGTGACGCCAGGCCTTTGTTTCTTCATCTGGTGAATTCCTACTAATACTTTGAGCAGAAACTACATGTCGTTCCTCTGTGAAGTCACCATAACCTCCCCAAGTTGAGACTTTCCTGCTCAGATCCAATGAGAACCAGACCAAGAAGAGAATTCTCCTCTTAGGGGTTCCCCCACCTTTTGAAATATGTAATTATCATTGAACCAAGTAAAGAAAATAACAGATCACTTAACTCCATCATAATCATTATGTTTGTGAAATTATTAATGTATTTGGAAGTTTGAGAGAATGAGAGTATGTGAATACAGACCTCAAAGTGACATATAAAGGCAGGCAGCCTGCCCAGCCCAGCTTCCTGAAATGTTTGGTGCCACTGTCTCCCATTTGTGGGATCATGGCATTAGAGCCACCGAGGCCGGCTTTCTCACTTTGCACAGAGGCCTTCCACTTGTCTTACTGAGTCATCGGAGGGAGGCCAGTCAAGGTTCTAGGCCCAGCCCTCATCATAGAGCACTCACCAGCTAAACAGTGAGTGGGGGCTGGCTTTTCTTCATGACTTTCTTGTGGCCTCATGTCACTGGACATTATACGACCCCAATGTGGCTCATGAATCCTAAGGTACAACTGGTGAAGAAGGAGAGTGAGAAGCCACAGGGGAAATGCACCAAGTGCTTGGACCGTGACTGGTCGGGTGTGCTGGTCTCTTGCTTCCTGCTTCTGCAGGGCCAAGGGGCCAATGAACCTAGAGGGGCTGGTCAAACCAAGCCAAGAAGCATCTATGAAGCATTTGTCCTGTGCCAGGTACTGGACTAAGCCCTGAAGACACAGAGGAAAACCCAACCCGGTCCTCACCCTCATTTTCTCATAGAGAAGAAAGCAGGCGAACGACCCTGTGCATTCGAACTATATATGGTGTAAATGGGCTGCAGTCTCAGAGGGAAGGGACTAGAAGGGCAGAGGTCAGGGAGGCACCTGATGTTTGGTTATTCAAAAAAGTCAAAGTGACAGAATTCCAGAATCTCTAACCTGGAAGAAACTTCAGCTTTCCCTGAGGAAGGATCTCCTCCACAACAATCAAAGAGAATCATTACACTTACCATGTGCCAAGCACAGCGCTCAATGACCTTTGGTGAAAGACCACCCACGGCCTCTCCAAGGATAAGCAATTATTAAGTACCTGCTGTGTGCTGGGCTGGGCATGCAGATACAGAACAACAATCCCTCCTTTCAAGGTGTCTGCATTCTTGGAGACAAGCACCCATTCCACGGGGATCTCCGAGACGTTTTCCTCCTATTGAGCCTCAGTATACCTCACTGCAGTTTATTTCATTATGAACTCAATCATTATTAACAGACACAAACATTTCAAAAGACAAAGAAGAAAAAAGGGTCTTGAAAATGAAACTGTGAGCCAGTTTGACACAGTTTTAAAAAGCATTGAACAGAAACTGTAAGGGCAGCTAAGTCACTGAGAGTGTAGATCCCGGGTCTGAGTCAGAAAGTGAGTTCAGATGCAGCTTCAGACGCATCCTAGCTCTGTGACCTTGGGCAAGCCACTTTACCCTGTTTGCCTCATTTTCCTCATCTGCCAAATGAGCTGGAGAAGGAAATGGCCAAATCACTCCAGCATCTCTGCCGAGAAAGTCCCAGACGGGGTCACAGAGAGTCAAACACAACTGAAAATGACTCAACGGCCCGCAGCAACATATTAGCCACAACACTGCCTGTCTGCCCTTCTGAGCTGCAGTTCCCTTCTATGAATCTTTAAAATATTTCATCGAAGGTCTTCTCTTCCGTTCTCACCTTGTTACCACCACCAATTCCACCTGAAGCCCTTCCTTGTGATGACCCATCATCACGAAGCAAAACAAATCCGGATGTCGGCTCTGTCCAAAAACATCGATCTTACTCTGCACCTTCACCCCGCCTCCCCCAGGCTGCCAGGAGGTAAGAAGTCTATTCCCTCCTCAGTCCTTTGGCGTCTTGATGGGTCATTGTGCAGGGGCTTTGATTGTTACATAATCATGGCCGTTGTGTAAACTGGACTGCCTGCTCTGCTCAGGTTTCTCTGTATCATTGCATTGAAGTCTTCCTGGAAGAGTTTGCTCAACCATTCCCCAGCCGATGAGAACCCTCTTTGTCCTCAGTTCTGGGTGGTGACAGAAAGTACTGCCAAGAATTTTTGGGTACATATGGGTCTCTCACCTCAGTCCTTGGCCTTGAGATATAGGCTTGGTGGTTTACATCAAAGGCTGATTCCCAGTTTAGTGTCTTTGGGGTTATTGTTCCAGAACAGTTGGACCACCTCGCAGCTCCACCAGCAATGTATGAGTGTGCCACCAACATTTTTCCTTTTCATCTTTGCCAATCTCAGGGGAATGGGTGTCTTCCTCTCTACATTTCTCACTGGTTCTCTCTTGGTTCTGCTCTAAGGGGCAGAAGAGGCTATAACATGTAGCATCCCTTATGATACCCAGAGAACAGTCATCTCCCCTCAGGCTGAACACACAGTTCTTTCAGCCAGTCCTCATATGATAAGGCTGCCCACCATTCTCCAGGTGGGGCCTAACCAGGGCAGCGTCTGGGGGATTCTCCCCTCCGCAACTCTTCACGAGTCTCAGGCCCCATCTGTTAGCATTCATCCTAGGGAGTGTGGAGTAATACAAAGGTTTGGGAATAAATGTCTCAAATGTACACGCTTGTCTGCATGCTGTGTCCCCCATTAGAATGTGGACTCCATGAGAACAGAGACTGGCGGCCTCCTTTCCCCAACACTTAATAAGTGCCTGTCACTTTTAACAGATGTTTGTTGACCGAGTGCCAGGTAGAGGCCAGAGCAAAGTTGAGCTCTATCAAAGTCTAGGGTCCAAACTGTCCTGGACCCGGCAGCCCCGCGCCCCAGGACCCAGCAGAGCTGATCCCTAACTGTGGACCCAGCAGCCCCGCACCCCAGGACCCAGCAGAGCTCACCCCTGACTGTGGACCAGGCAGCCCAGTAGCCCCAGAACCCAGCAGAGCTCACCCCTGACTGTGGACCAGGCAGCCCAGTAGCCCCAGAACCCAGCAGAGCTCACCCCTGACTGTGGACCAGGCAGCCCAGTGGCCCCAGGACCCAGCAGAGCTCACCCCTGACTGTGGACCCAGCAGCCCAGAGCCCCAGAATCCAGCAGAGCTCACCCCTGACTGTGGACCCAGCAGCCCAGAGCCCCAGGACCCAGCAGAGCTGATCCCTAACTATGGACCAGACAGCCCAGTGGTCCCAGGACCCAGCAGAGCTCACCCCTGACTGTGGACCCGGCAGCCTCAGCCGATTGGCAGCAGAGACACGTCTGCCTGCGCCTTCTCTCTTTCCTCTGGTTGGAACAAAGGTCAAGGGATGAACATTTGAAATCCTGCCCATGACAAAGAATACATTCCAAGATCAAGGGAAATGAAAACAGAAAAGACACACACAAAAAAGACTAGGGTGGGGAGATCAAGTCAGGAAAAGGCAGGAGCTGATTCAAAAGCACAGCTGAGGAGAGTCCTGGGCAGCTGGGACTGGGTCCTACCCAATCAGATGTGACAAGAGGGGCTGCAGGCCCAGAAGCTGGGCTATGGGGAAGCTGGGAGGGAGCATCCCCCATAGCAGGACCAAGATCAGAGCCAGGCCTTCGCTTATGCAAAGCTGCTCTTAGGCAAAGTCTTGGAAAATGAAAAGCATTAATGTCCAAGAACTGGGATGGGTGGTGTCAGAGGAGCCGGCCTTCCAAACCCTCCCACAACTGATCAACAAGCATTTGTTAAGAATCACCAGCTCCAAAATAAATCAACAGATAAAAAGGAAAGAAAAAAAAATTAGAGGAAAAAAAGAAAAATGGCATTTTGGGGCGGGTAGGTGGCGTAGCAAATAGAGCGTCAGCCCTGGAGTCAGGAGGACCCGAGTTCAAATCCAGCCTCAGACACTTAACACATACATACAAAAAACTACCCGTGTGACCTTGGGCAAATCACTTAACCCCAATTGCCCTGTCTTCTCTCCTCAAAAAAAAAAAAAAGTAAAAAAAGAATCACCGACTCCGAGTTAATCCTGCCCTCCCAGCCTCTGCATCGTCCTCTGTAAAAGGAGAGCCTTGGACTGGATAGTGCACTCGTAGGCCTTTTCTACCTCAGGCTCTCCCATGAAGGGGTGAGTCCATAGCCTGAGCCTCAGTTTGCCCCTCTGTACATGGGGCTAATAATAAATGCAGTTACCTCATGCCTAGGGTCGTCTTAAAGTCTTAATGGGCCATGTTTAGCTCACATTTCTAGTATTTTCAGATTTGCAAAGCCCACAAACAGTCATGTGAGGTACATAGAGGTCTCATTTCCATTTCTCATTTCTGTCAGCTCCAGGTGCGGTGGGTCCAGACTCTGAGGAAGAAGAGCTGAGTTTGAATCCTGCTTCAGCCACTTCCAAGTCTCCCAGGTGACCCTGGGAGAAGCGCCCATCATGCCTGGTCAACAGCTGCCTTTGCCCACCAGCCCCACAGTGCACTTGGGGCCTTCAGCAGATATACAGAGCCCAGGCGTGCTGTCTCTGTCTCTGTCTCACTCCCTCCCTCCTTCTCTCCTCTCTCTCTCTCTCTCTCTCTTCCCCTCTCTGTCCGTCTCTATCTCCTCTCTGTCTCTACACACACACACACACACACCTTGAACTACAAGGACACACACACACACACACACACACCCTTGAACTACAAGGCCAGGCCAAAGATCAGGGGCAATCCCTGGACAAACTGTGAAGTCAATGAGCTTGGTCTCCAGCCTCTCCTTTCCCAACCCCTCTCCCCAGGAGCCCTACCCCAACTGAATCACACAGACTTTTCTCCCTTCCCTCAGCGTCAAAGCCTCGGAGCCCCCAGTCAGCTCTGTCTCCTGGACATATCTGCACTTGTGTCACAGTAAAGGTAGTGACTGAATTTGAGGTGTGACTGAGCAGACCAGAGAGGTCTGTCTAGCCTGCCTCTAGGGTCCCCCTGACAAAGACAGAATGCTGGAAGGATCTTAAAAGTCACCTAATTCAATCTCCCCATTTGACAGATAAGAAAACTGAGCTAAAAAGAAATATTCTGGACTTAATGGACTCAGTAGTTACCAACAAGTTGTTTTGCTTTCAAGTATCTGGATCTGAGGTGAGAGGCCCTGATTTCCAATGGGCAAGTCCTTGTACCTCCATTCCCTTTCCTACAACACAAGGGGTTGGATGGGACAGCAGATCTGGAGCTGGTGGGCTCCTCAAGGGCGGGCTAACTGAATCTCATAACTTTATCTGGGAGGAATGGGGGTGATCTGGAGGTGGAGTCCGCAGCCTCAGGGCCCCCAGCAAACATCGCTTTCTACCTGGAGGGCAGGCGGTCATCCTTAGGCGGGCAGATTGAAAGTCTCCTTATCTGGGCATGTTTAAATGAAATCTTTACAACAAAGAGTCCTCCCAGACGCTCCATCTCCAGCTCAGTATCGGTGTACTCTGGGATAAAGAGGTAGCCGCCTCTCCTGGAAATCATTAACTCCAGGGGATCTCTAAGCCATTTCACCTCCCAGAGAACGCCCTGGAGCATATCCCCCACACCCAGACGGAATCATTTAAAGATAATGGGCTTCTGGGAGAAAAATCTTCCCCCCTCCCCCCATACACACAAAGCTTCTAAGGCCAAGGAATGGTCAGACCCTAGAATGTCAGAGATGGAAAGCATGGCCAAGTTTATTTACCTCCTTCTCCATTCATTCATTCATTAGATGAGATTATATTAAGCACCTCCTGTGGACCCAGCACAGGACTAGGCCCTGGGAATAGGAAGAAAGTCTGTGAAACTGCCCCTGCCCCACAGGGGTTCCATTGTCCCCCGGGGTCACTCAGCCAGTATGTGTTCAGAGCTAAGATCTGATCTGGGTCTCCTAGGAAAGGAGAGCACACTAGCTACCGAGGGACAGAAAAGACTTTCTTGAAAGACATTAGGGATCCCAAGAGGCAGAGCTGAGGAAGGACCAGGAGGCCTACAGACTAGGCAAAGGCTCAGAAATGGGAGATGGGAAAACAAGAAGTCTGAGGTGCGCAGCCTGGAATGGGCAGTTTGATGGCAGAGCAGATGCACGGGAGGGAATGCAGGCTGTTCCTGGGCTGGGAAGGGCCCTGAACAGGGACACCAAAACCATGAGCCGGGTCAGGTCCAGGTGTTAAGGAAGCCACTTGGGCAGCTGTGTAAAGGGCAGGCTGGTAGATCAGGGAGGAGGCTCTGGCCTCTGCTCCAGCCTGTGCTGCCTCCAGGCTCTATAAGAAGCCCTATGGTCCTTTCTGAGAAGTACTTCTTGATGCTGGACTTGGGGAGGGGAGGAGGGGAATTAATTTGGACCTTAAATGGCTGCTTTACATTTCTGGGATTTTTAAAAGGTTCTAAGTAGTTAAACAAGATTAGAAGGAATGTGTTGGACAGAGTGTTGGCCCAGGAGTCAGGGGACATCCGGGCTGCCCTTGGGTCAGGCCTGTGTGACCACAGGAAAGTGTCCCCGCCATCCCTCCAGGGAGACCTTAGGGCCCACAGCACTTGTCCCCAGCCAAGGACAGTGGCCTCTTGGCCTGTCTCTTTGCCCCAGCTCTAATCCATTCATCACCGAACTCCCAAAATAGCATCCTAAGGCTCACTCCCTGTTCAGAAGGCTAGTGGACCCCCAGTGCCTCCACAGCCCAGCATTTTAGAACCCTCTACTAATCGTGGGCGGCAGCAGCTGGGTGGTGCAGTGGATAGATGGTCTGGCCCTGGAGTCAGGCAGACCCGAATTCAAATCCTGCCTCAGACTCTTACAAGCTTGTGATGCTTAACCTCTGTCACCTATCAAATGAAGGTAATGATGGAGCTGCCTTACAGGCAGTGATGAAGGTCAGATGTGCTAACATTTGTCAGCCTTTGTGCTGCCGTCCATGCTCAGTGTTTGTGGTGCTTGTTGGTTCCACTTCCAGCCACACCACCCCCTGCCAGCCATCAAAGCCACAGGCCACAGGCCAGGAACTGGAAGGGAATTCAGATGCCATCTAGCCTGACCCCCTCACTTTACAGATAAGGACATTGAGGCAGAGGCTGCTTCCCAAGATCCCTGGCATATCTTCTTCTGATTCCAAGCCAGTACCCTTTTCTGCTGCACTGCCCTGCCCATTCAACAAATGGCAGAGGGTACGTGATGGGTCACTGAACAATCCCAGGTGCCTCGTCAGCTGCTGGAGGAAGAGGGCAGAGGCAGCAGGGTATTTGCTTCCTTCACCAGGCATGGCTGCATACTTGACGTTGCTCTCTCCAAGCCTGCAGAGACAGACAGGCATTGCCACAGACGAGCTAAAGTGTGGAAGACTCATAAGGACATTTGGGAGACACTCGTAATTAGAGTCAGCATAGACCAGACTCCACTCACCCTCTTGGCACTTTGAGCAATGAACACTTAGTCATTTTAAATGGACAACCAATTTTGCAAAGAAGTCCAAGTCTCCCTAAAGCTACATGCAGAGATTGTGTCTTTCAGATCAAGTTAATGAAGAAGAGATGGATGGATGATGGATGGATGGATGGATGGATGGATGGATGGATGGATGGATGGATGGATGGGTGGGTAGATGGATAGGTGGATGGGTGGGTCAGTGGATGGATGGATGGATGGATGGATGGATGGATGGATGGATGGATGATTTCTGAGGTCTGCAGCCAAACAGAAAATGGCTTCATTCCACTGGGATGAAAGGCAGCTGTCCAAGCCATCTGACAAAGCAAGGCCAGAGAAAATGCCTACCCCTCTCTCTGACAGAGATGATGATTGATTTAAAGAGAAAATAAAATGATTTATTTCAATCTATTCCCTAGGAGACAGTTATTCACATCCCAGCATAAGAGAACAATTTACCATTTCTATGCAAAAAAAAAAAAAAAGGCATGACTGGAATATTCTTCATTCCCTGTCAGAGCCAGACTAGAACATTCTTCATGAGTAGTCAGACCATGTCCTCAGATTCTTGCAACTTACATTCCACAGAAACCACAGCACAGGAGGCAGTGTGGTCCAGCAGGAGGAGAGTTGACCCCAAAGACAAGAAGATTTGGGTTGTGTGAACCTGGACAAGTCATTGAAGCTCTAAGTGCTTTTGGCAACTCACCCAAGAACAGCTTCCACCCAGGTATCTCCCTGTCTTGTTGGGTTCATTTGGTCTTCTCTGACCCAGGTTAATAAAATGAGGTGTGTAGCATCCCTCTTTGTCTGAGTAGAGGTTCTCCACCTGTGTCATGAATGCCTTTAGTAATCTGGTATAGAATGAGCCTCAACCAGAATCATGTTTTTAAATCATTGGGAGAAATGCTAAATTTCCATTAGATTCTAGTGGAAAGAGAAAGAAAAAGAAATCATCCTGTTTTTATTTCTTTTTCTTCCTTCTAATTCATGGACCTCTTGACATCACCCCAAACACCCTTCATGGTCAGTGGCTCCCAGGTTAAAAACCCCTGTTAGAGAGATTAGCAAATGAAAATAAAGCTGCCTCTCCTCAATCAGAGGTTGGAGAATACAAGGATTTACAGCTGGAAGGGCCAACGGGGCTCATCCAGGCTGGTATCCCATTAAGAGGGTGAGGAAGGAAAGTGGGTTCTGCAAAGTGTGAAATGCACAGCAGTCAACTCCAAAGCTCCCGTCCCATTAAGGGGGCCATCATAAATCACTGCCGACAACTCATTAGTTTTTACAAAAGATGTGCCGAGTTGGAGAGATTCTTCCAGATCGTTTGCAAGATTGTGTGAACTAATTAGGGGCTGTTCAATGTACCTTTGCAGAGAAGAGTTCAATTTTCATGTCTCTGGGAAGCAATTTATACCAGAGAAGGAAAGCTAATCGCTTATCACTAATTGCTTCAGAAATCATCACAACCAAACCTGATTTCCAAACATCTCAGTTGTGGGAGAAAGGGAGAGGGAGGAGGGAGGAGGGAGAAGGAGGCTGAGGAGAGAGGAGGGTGGGGATTTGGGTGTGCAGATTTTTAAATAAATTCAAAACCATCTCTACTTTTGCCCCATTTTGAACTGGAGGTTACCTTGGAGTCAAAGACTCTGGCAATGGGAAAATGAAAGGTAAGAGGTGCTTAGAGAAACAGCTAACACTTGTACCAACAGATGCAGAGAGAAGAAAGTAGAAGCCAGAGAAGGGTTTGCATAATGACCCTAATGAGCGACCTATCCACTTCAATAGTCTGAGCATAAAACCTGGATCTGACCTTGAGGCAGAGCCATGCTGAACAGGTGGAGGATGAGACACATGTTGGGGGGGGGGGTGTTGACATCTTGGGCTGTTCTGCTTGACTTGATCCATGTGTTATGGGGATGAGGGGGGATGATTCTATTAAGGACAGGCAGGAGCGTCAACAGACTGGCAAGAGCCAATATTTAGATCTCCATTAGGAACATTTATACCTTGGAATTCAGAAAGTCCTACAAAACAGGACTTGATTCATTGTTCCGTTGATTGTCTAGACCTAGGAAGGTGAAGGAGAAAATATTGATGGTGCAGATTACATTTAAAGCATGTCCTGGGTACATCTTCCCCCAGGGACTTGGCTGTTAAATATTTACCAGCACACCAGAGGATTAGAGGTGAGTTAATGGGAAATGATAGGAGAAGAAGAAAAAAGAAAAGGAGGAGGAGGAAAGAGCTTTAATAAAACAGGTAAGGGTCTGTCTAGTCCAACCCTCTCATTTTACAGATGACAGAACTGAAGCCTGGAGAGGTTATATGACCTTCCCAGGATCACACCGATTCTAAGTGATTAAGGTCTTCAGACTCCAACCCTAACATTCAACCCACTATCTATGGGGCCAAGATAGAAGGTTCACCAGAACTGGTGCTCCAGTTCCTTGTAACTTCCCTCTCTCCAATATGGCAGGTTTCACTGAGCGGTGCCGTGCTTAGACTCTTGTGGCACCTTGGAGGTCATCTGCAATAACTTCATTCTACCACCTAAGGCCCCCTCCTACACTAGGTGCTGGAGTCCTCCCCCATTAGCTCATTTTCTATTGTTACCTGCGTGTCCCCCATAGAACATAAGCCCCTCTGGGCAGCTCTCTCTCCTTTCTGTTTCTCCATCGCCAACACATAGGGCAGCACCTGGCAACAGCAGGCATTTAATAGCTGGTAACTGATGCATGGCCATATCTCAATGATGACACACGTTGACCATGCATGCGCCAACCCCTCCTGATTTTATTCTCTATTACTTTGTGGACTAAGCCCATCTTGTAGCTCTGCTGGGAGCTTTTTGTGATCTTGTGACCCCCTTTACATTTTTCTCTATTAAATTTCATTTGATTCAGTCCATTCTTGTCACCTAATCTTCTTGGGTGATGTCTTCCCAGCTCTGAGTTCCATGGTCTGTGCTCTGAGCTCTCAACCATACCCACAACCCAAAAGCTCACTTGAGAAATGAAAAGCTTAAACCCACATTTAAGTCCAACAATTGGTCTATTTTAGAACAATTGTGTTTGGCCAGATTCAAGTGGGTGTTTTCAAACTAGGCCCTTTTATTCTCCCTTTAAACAGGCTTGTGTATGTGCATAAACACGGTCTTATAATAGGTTTAAACGTTTTGTTAATAAAATCCTTCTATTTGCATCCAATTTGCCTAAAGACTCCATCCATAGTTGAGCTGGAGACAATCTGGAGTAAGGTCACAGCATCCCCAAATGCAGCAGCAGATTTGTCGGGAGGGAGATTGTGGCAAAGACTCTGGGCATGCACACAAATTTAGGCGTGCATACACAAGCTTGCACACAAGCACACACACACAGCTGGGTTATTTTGAGACTCAAACATTTACATTCCTGTTTCCTGGCATTATTTGCAAATACCCCAGTGATTGTGCACGATTGACTGCAGATTTTTTTTTTTTAATTCACTAAAGCTTTGTTCTCAGAGACAGCTACCCTAAGTCCCTAGAACACCTAGAAAACCAGAGGAAAATGCTGGTTCTGGAAGCCCTCCCCTCTGATCCCAACTGAAAAAAGCTCAGCTATAAAGAAAGCTCCTGGAGCCATTCAGGGGAAGAACCTAGAAAATGCTCCTGTAAAGACTTTGGATGTCTCTGCCCTTCTGGAAAACCAGAAGCTAGACATAACCTGACTTCTCCTTCTCCCAAAGAGCATATCAAGATTGGCACTCAGAGCAGTCTCCAATAAAGTTCCAGGATGCCTCCATCCCATGCCCTGCAGAAAGACAGCAGGCAGTAAGTGCTGGCTATAGATGCACAAAGGTTTCCTCAGGAGTCCTCCAACAGTCCCCGGTCCTTATCAAATCAATAGTAAGAAGGGTCCAGCCACAGCTGGACACTCGGACCTATTAAGACCTATGAGGCATCTGACTGACAGTCTCCCTCTGTCCCAATGACCCCCCCACCCTCCCCACCTCCAAAGCCAGGAATACATAGACTTGTATTACTCAATAAATGGTGTGGGGGCCTCCTGAAAGTCTGTAGGATTTGCCTAGATTAGAGACTGGGTAAATCAAGGGTTTCCTTCTCTCCAGGGCTCTGATAAACTGTCCAACGAGCATAGCCAGCAAGTCATCAGCCTCTGCTTTCTACAGTCCCAGGGGCTTCCAAGTGAGTTTCTTGGCACCATCATACTTCCTTTTACATCCTGGGATAGAGTGGGGGAAGGGCAGAGAGGTTCCCTCCTTCTCTTTCTTGCAGAAGCAGGGAACTCCTAGGTGTGGACGAGTGATTGATTACACAATCAGATATATTTTGCTGGACTGTTCCAGCACCCCCCCCCCCACCAGGTACCTGAGTGGTTGGAGGACTGGATTTGGATCTAGCAACACTCATCTTCATGACTTCAAATGAGGTCTCAGACACTTACTAGCTGTGTGACCCTGGGCAAGTCGCTTGACCCTGTTTGCCTCGGTTTCCTCATCTGTCAAATGAGCTGGAGAAGGAAATGACAAAACCAACCCCAAATGTGGTCACAGAGAGTTAGACAAAGCTCAACAAGAAAAGCAAGGGCTAGCTTTGGGCTGAGGACAGGCAGGGGAAAAAACATATCTGGAAACACAAGTTGTATCAAATAAAAGATACCAATATTTCTTTTTAAACCCGCATTACCTATCTCATAAACCTTCCATGGCTCCCTGCTGCCTCCAAGAACAAACACAAACTCTTCAGCCTGGAATTTAATCAGAAGCAAGTATTAGAGTTAAAAGGTCCCTTTGGGAACCACACGAGGGAAGAACCTTCTCTAGAACCCTGTGGAGAAGCGGCTGTGCATTCTTTGCTTGAACAAGTCCAATAAAGGGGCACACCCTCTCCCCATCCCTGCCTCCCAGGCAGCCCACGGTAGTGCTCTGGGACTGCTCCAAAGGGTGGGATGCTCTTCCTTACCTCAAACCTAAATTTTCTTCTTTACAACTTCCTTCCTTTGCTTCTGCTCTGCCCTCTGGGATGAAAGAGTACAAAGGGAATCCTTTGAGGTGACAGCCCTTCTAAGCAGCTCTGAAACCCAGCTCTGAAGCCCAGGTCCACTGCCCCAGCCTCTTCCAGGCTAAATAGCTCCAATCCCTTCAACGGACCCTGCATCACAAGAAGGAGGGTAGCACCCAGCACTTCCCAAATGGGAGCAGTCTCCTGACTGGCCCACCCACCCCACTCTTTATTAGAACTAAGACTAAAGTCTCTAAGGCTCCAGTGGTTCTCAACCTTCCTAATGCCACAACCCTTTAATACATTTCCTCATATTGTGGTGACCCCCCAACCATAAAATTATTTTTGTTTGCTACTTCATAACTGTAATTTTGCTGCTGTTATGAATCATAATGTAAATATCTGATCTGCAGGATGTATTTTCATTGTTACAAATTGAACATAACCCACAGGTTGAGAACTGCTAGATAGAGAAAGGTATGGGATGGATGCAATGAAGGATTTCATGATAACACTTTGGGCATGGCAGTCATCACACTATGGCGGGAGAAGGAAGTCTGTGAGAGTTTTCCAACTGGAATGTACGTGACTACCTCATTACACCAAGGATCTTGCCAATTCGATGGGTAGGACACCTAGATCTGCCATCCTCCCTATATCTGAAAAACTCAAGGATGCTTCAGGGCACCCAGGAGAGATGTTCTATAGGATCTCATGGAGGCAACTCTGACTGCTTTCCTATCTGTGATGCCACAGGAAGGGAGGCACCAATTAACTTGGGAACTGGCAACTCTCAATGGCTCCCAACTTGGGAAGATTCTTGATCAGGAGGGAGTTCCCACCCCAACAGCATCTAGGAAAGGACATTGGTGCCACGTCAAGAGAAGAGGAGCCCGCTTGGAGCAGAGCAGCCTGTCGCCAGAAAGGTCAGCCCTGAAAGCAGAGAGGTTTTTTCAGACTAAAGAACTTGGCTCACCAAAGTGAATGGTTCAGACTGATCATAACACACTCAATTAGAACTTCAGGACAAACAGTGAATGTGCCTGAAATAATTAGTCATTTTTATTAGCCATTAGCTCTGCTAAGCACCTTCCTGTTTAGCAAGGACTTTCCAATCTGGTGTGTAAAGGAAATAACATCACAGGGCAGAATGCCTGACACCAGCCCTATATTGGAATCTTGGGAATCACAATAGACCAGCGGGTGAACTCTTTAGGGTGTCCTGGGATCTTACAAGTTAGACCGAGAAGCACTCTTAGGGGCCATCAAGGCCAAGCCCTGCATTGTAGAGTGGAAGAAATGGAGTCCAAGAAAGTGGAAGGAACTTGACCAAGGTCATCAAGAGAGTAAGTCCCACATCCTTCATCGCCAGCAATGATTTCAAGCAGCCATGCTTTTCCTGTGCTATGAAATAACTAATTCCCCATCCCAGGTTTAACTAAATTGAAACCATTAAGGTTTCTGACTTGAAAATAAAACAGCACATGCCTCAGTGAGCAAAGAAGCTATTCCATTCCTCTGTCTTCCTACCTTGTTTCCAAACTCCTCTTGCCCTTTTCTTTTGAGAGAGGAGATTTCACATGAACACTAACACAGATTCCGTGAGTATGAAGAGACTGTCTAGTCCATACCTAAGTGACCACTGGCTGGGACAGATCCCGTCTCTCCTTGCAGAATTCCAGGAGTGGGTAAATGGCTAACGTGCAAATATGTTTTACATAGTTTGAATGCATAATGGGTATTATATTTCTTGCCTTCTCAATAAATGAGGGAAGGGTTGTGAAAGAGAATTTGGAACTAAAAATAAAAATGTAGATTTGTTTTCAAAAAACAACAACAATCATTTCTTTAGAGCCTACTATGTATCAGGTACTGAGTATGTGGGACACAAAGATACACAACATTCTCTGTTCTCAAGGAACTTACACTCTTTGAAGGGAAGCACATATAGACATGTATATGTGTATGTGTACATGCATATGTGTGGAGTATAGTACATATATGTATGGGTACGGTAATTACCAGGCTCACTAGCTTATCCTATAGAGAACTTAATTACTGTAACCATCCAAGATTAAATGGTCTCTTAAATTTAAGTAACAGGAGAGGCTATTGAAGTCAATAAGATACTTTGGGGGAGAGGGGGAAGAATCAGTATTTCTAAGAATCAAGAAAGTCCTCACTAGGAAACAGCATTTGAACTGAACTTTGAAATGTCACACCTCTTGCCTCTGGGCTACTCCTCCAGACTTGCACTCAGACTCCCTCCCAAGATGTCTCTAAAGAATGCCTTTGACTCTTGGGCTCCAGGAGAACAGAACCTATGAGTCTACACCCCTAGCCCACACCATGGTGGTTCCTGTTAGCCTTGCTGTGGGGGCTTCTCTCATTGAATGAAATCTGTGACATATTGATTCCTTACCCTATTGTCCCCTTCTGAAAGCTCTTCACGGCAGTGTTGAAGAAAGCACTGAACAGAAGAGCAAGGCACTCTCCCAACTGGAGATGCCTTCGGTCTCTATTTGGTGACTTGGTTGTCAGATACAGCCTATAAAGAGAAGGCACCTACTATGTGCCAGTCACTGGGCTAAGTACTTCCCAAATATTGTCTCGTTATCAGGCTTCTGCCCTGAAGAATGAGATTTTAGAGAAAATTTTGTAGATTTGGAATGTCTTCTTAGGAAGGTGCCAGGATTCAAACACATGAAAAAGAACACTTCTGTAACTAGACATTTCCATGGCTGATTGGCATCAGCTGGCATTTGTGCATCACAGCAATACTCCCTCTCTAAGATTTCCCCCAAATCCCTTCTCACTCCCAAAGAGCTGCAGAGAACCTGATTGGAAGAAATGATTGGAAGGCATTCCGGAAGAACCATCCTGTTCTTCTCATCAATTTGAGGACTGTGGGTCAGGAAGCAAAACAAGTGGTGTTTGCAGCATTTCTCCAGTGAGCCCGGAGTGAGGGACGCCTTCCCCAATTGCCTTTTCCTCCTCACTCCTGCCATGGGCCATTCTTTCCCGATGGGAATGTGCGGCAGCCACATTCCCACTTCTTTCCAGCCCCATCTGTAGTCTCTGCTCATCACCAGTGGGCATCACCAGTGGGCATTTCCAGCAAGCAGGTCTGTTCTCTCTGGAAGTGCTCCTTCATTGGTTCATCCTGTGACTTTGCACTGGTCCTGGAGCCCCCTCACGCTGGACCATCCAACTTCCCTGTGGTCCTTTTACCCCGGAATATCCGCCAGGTGAGACTCCCCTTGTCCTGATGAGCTTCTCCTGCAGCCGCCATTTTGTGCAGGGTCTTACGCTATTCCTCCACTGGCCCCGCCCGTGCATTATGGACTTCCAAACCATGCCCCTCAAAGGGGCTTTTATCTCCCCTCCCGCTCTGGTCTTCTGTGTGTGTGTGTGTGTGTGTGTGTTAAGCTCACTGAAGGCAGGCACGGTCTCTATATCCCTGGCACTTAGCTCATTGCTTGGCACACAGTAAGAGCTTAATAATTGCTTGCCTGGTCCAACAATCAGCTGCCAGACACAATTATATCAACTAGCATCCCAAGGACACTTTTGTGGAGTCGTTTCAGTTGTGACCCGTTTGGGGTTCCCTTGGCAGAGCTACCAGAGGGGTTTGCTGTTTCCTTCTCCAGCTGATTTTAAAGATGAGGAAACTGAGGTAAACAGGCCTAAGTAACTGGCCCAGGGTCACGCGGTAGAAAGCGTCTCGGGCTGGATTGGAACTCAGGTCCCCCTGACTCCAGGGCTGGTGTATTTACTGCGCCGTCTAACTGCCCCAATGAAGATGGTCATCGCAAAACATTTCCTTAATAAGCCTTACATAAATGTGAGTGCGTTGGTGAACGGAGGGAGCTCAGGCTGTAGAGGGGAACACAGATGATACACGTAAAGTCCTCAGCCAGCCTGAAAGCACCGTAGCAATGCTGGGCAGGGTCACTAGACTGATGTGCAAGCTACCCAGTGGCGTGCCGTCTGTCTTCAGAGCCCTCCTGCAGCTCGGCTTGGGGGCAGCATCTCTGCTGGATGGATTACCCAGGCCCAGGACTCCTTAATCCCACAACGCGAGCCTAGCGCCGGCCTTCCAGGGTGTGCGAGGGTCACCCTGCTCTCTTCCGTTTCCCCCCTCCCAGGACTCTGTATCGGAGGCTGTCCTCAGAATTGGAGAGGAGGGGACTTCAGCCTTGGAAGATGGTCTGCACACCGACTATATGGGACGATTTCCATTCTTTTGCCATTTTCTCTGTGAAAATGGGTGGGAAAGGGATTGGAGGGAAGTGGAGAATTTGGAACTTAATTTTTTAAAAATGAACGTTATACTTTTTAGATGCAATTAGAAGATATTTGATGAGATGAAGTAAAATATACTTTAAATGAAAGATGAAAATATTTGTATGACTTCAGAGATATAATTAATATCATAGTGCTTATCTTCTTAAGGGGTAGGGGAGGGACAGGAGGGAAGTAGAGAATCTGAAACTCAAAATTTTAAAAAAATGAATGTTAAATTTTTTCAAATACCATTGGGAAATATTTGATGAAATAAATCAGAATATGCTTTTAAAATGAAGGATAAAAATACATTTTACACAGCTTCACACATATGATTGACCTCGCTCTGTTTGCCTTCTCAAGGGTTGAGGGACAGGTAGAAGAATTTGGAACTCAAATTTTTTTCAAAAAAATGCTAATTTTTTTAAAACAAAAGGAAAATATTTAATGAAGCAAATAAAAATATTTTTAAAAGAAAATCAATATCTCAAGATAAAAAACATTATGAAATGCAAAATAGGTCATTTTGATTACATTAAATTGAAAAGGTTTTGTACAAACAAAGCCAATGCAACCAAGATCAAGAGAGAAGTAGGAAATTGGGGAAGAATTTTTATAACCAGTGTCTCTGATAAAGGCCTCACTTCTGAAATACATAGAGAACAGAGTCAAGTTTACAAGAATACAAGTCATTCCCAATGGGCAAAGGGTATGAACAGGCAGTTTTCAGAGGAAGAAATTAAAGTGATCTATACTCATATGGAAAAATGCTCTAAATCATTATTGATTGGAGAGACACAAAATCAAAACAACACTGAGGCACCACCTCACACCTATCAGATTGGCTAAGATGGCAAAACAGGAAAACGACAAATGTTTGAGATGTGGGAAAGCTGGAACTCCAATTCATTGCTAGTGAAGCTGTGGACTGATCCAACCATTCTGGAGAGCATTCTGGAACTATGCCTAAAGGGTTATAAAAATGTGTGTACCCTTTGACCCAACAATACAACTTCTAGGGCTGTATCCCAAAAAGATCATAAAAATGGAAAAAGGACCCACATGTAAAAAAAATATTTATAGAAACTCTTTTTGTGGTAGCCAAGAACTGGAAAGTGAGGGAATGCCTGCCAAGTGGGGAATGGCTTAAAAAGTTGTGGTATATGAATGTGATGGAAATACTATTGTGCTATAGAAAATGATGAACAGGTGGACTTCAGAGAAAACCGGAAAGCTTTATATAAACTGATGCTGAGTGAGAGGAGCAGAACCAGGAAAACACTGGATACAGTAACAGCCACAGTGTTCAAGGACTGATTTTTATAGACTTAGCCCTTCTCAGCAAGGCAAGGACCTAAAACAATACCAGAGGACACACGATGGAAAACACGAGCCACATCCAGTGAAAGAACTATGGAGTCAGAATGCAGAACAAAGCAAACTACTTTCTTTTTTGTTATGTTTTATTTTTTTTCTTATGGTTTTCCCCATTCAATATAATTCTTCTATACAACTTGACTAATATGAAAATGTGTTTAATAGGAATGTATATGTAGAGCCCATATTAAATTGTAGGCCATCTTGGGGAAGGAGAGGGGATGGAGGAGGAGAAAACTTTAAACTTATAGAAGTGAATGTTGAAAACTAAAAATAAATAATTTCATAAAAAAAAGATAATCAATATCTCAATGGATGCAGGAAAAAACCTTTGACAGAATACAGTAGATATTCCTATTTAAAAAACTCCAGAGAGCATCAGTATAAATAGAGCTTACCTTAAAATAAGTAATATTTATCTAAAACCATCAGCAAGCATTATCTGTAATGGGAATAAGCTAGAAGCTTTGCTGATACAACTGGGGGAAAGGATACCCATGATCACTCTTCTCATTCGATATTGTACTAGAAATATTAGCTATATCAATAAGAAATGAAAAAGAAATTGAAGGAATTAGGATAGGAAATGAGGAAACAAAACTGTCACTCTTTGCAGATGATATGAGAGTGTCTTTAGAGGATCCTAGAGAATAAACCCAAAAACTAGATGAAATAACTAAAAATTTTAGCCAAGTTGCAATATACAAAATAAGCCCACATAAATCAACAGCATTTCTGTATATTCCCAACAAAGTCCAGAGGCAAGAAATTGAAAGAGAACTTCCATTTAAAATAACTATATAATATAAAATATTTGGGAGTCTACCTGCCAAGAAAAACCAGGAAACATCTGAACGCAATTACTTAATACTTTTCACACATATAAAGTCAGATCTAAACAATTAGAAGAATATTAAATGCTCATGGGTAGGTTGAGCTAATATAATAAAAATGTCAATTCTACCTAAATTAATCAAATTACCAAAAAATATTTTGTAGAGGTAGAAAAAATAACAAAATTCATCCAAAAGAACCAAAGGCGAAGAATGTGAAAAGAATCAATGGAAAAAAAAAACCCATGAAGGGGATGCTTGCCTAGTTGTACCAGATCTCAAACTGTATTATAAAGTGTAACTTTCAAAACAACTCTTACTGGCTAAGAAATAGAGTCGTGGATAAGTGGGACAGATTAGGCACACAAGACACAATGGTAAATAACCACAGTAACCTAGTATTTGATAAGCCCAAAGATTCACTCTTTTGGGACAAAAACTCATTATTTGACAAAAAGTATTGGGAAAGCTACAAAATAGTATGGCAGGAACCAGGTATCAATGAACATTTTTCACCATATACCAAGATAAGGTGAAAATGGGTACCTGATTTATCCATAAAGGATGATAAGCAAATTAGGAAAACATGGAATAGTTTTATCTGTCAGATCTATGGATAAGAGAAGAATGTGGAACCAAACAAGATATGGAGAGCACTACAAAATGTAAAATGGATAGTTTTGTTTATATAAAATTTAAATGTTTTTGCACAAAACAAAAACAATACAACCAAAATTAGAAGGAAAGCATAAAACAGGGAGGGGAGGCAGAATTTACACCAAGTATCTCTGATAAAGGCTTCATTCCCCAAATATATAGAGAACTGAGTCAAATTTATAAGATTACAAGTAATTCCCCAATTGATAAAGGGAACAGGCAGTTTTCAGACAGAATTAAAAATTGGGGAGGTGTCTATCAGTTGGGAAATGGCTGAACAGGTTGTGATATAAGATTGTAATGGGATATTATTGCACTATAAAAAAATGACAAACAGGATGGTTTCAGAAAAACCTGAAAAGACTCATATGAATTGATGCAAAGTGAAGTGAGTAGAGCAAGAACATTGTACACAGTAACAACAATTCTATATAATGAAGAATTGTGAATGATTTAGCTATTTTCAGTAATGCAATGGTCCAAGATAATCTCAATGGACTTCTGATGAAATATGCTATCTGCCTCCAGAGAAAAAACTGATATTGTCTTAATAAGACTAAAGCATACTATTTTTCTCTTTTTTTCTTTCTCTCTCTATTTTTCTTTTCTCTTCCATCTTTCTCTCTGTTTTCCTTCCTTTTTTCCTTCCTTCCTTCCTCCCTTCCTTTCTTTCTTTCTTCCTTTCTTTCCTCTCTTTCTCTCTTTCTTCTCTTTTCTTCCTTCCTTTCTTTCTTTCCTTCTTTCTTTCTTTCTTTCTTTCTTTCTTCCTTTCATCTTCTTGCACAAAATGATTAATATGGAGATGTTTCATATGATTGTAAATATATAACCTATATCAGATTACTTACTATCTCTGGGAGGGGGAGAGGGAGGCAGGGAGAAATAGAATTTAGAATTCAAAACTTTAAAAATGAATATTAAAAATAGTTGTTACACATACTGGGGGATAAATATCATTTAAAATATTACATTTCTTTTTAAAAAGAGTATCTATTCCTGAGTGCTGTTGCTTCCAGCGTGAATTTCTTCTGGATATATTTAGTCAAGTAGAGGCATTCTTCTTGACATCATTGAGTAGTTACAGCTACTGAAAACGCAGAAAAGAATGTTCTGGTTGTTCGAGTCTTTGGCACTATCCAATGGTTCAACATCATAAACTGAAATGGCTTTTTAAAGCGGAAATCACATTAAAGAAGGAACATCCCCATCTGCTTTGCTGCTGGCTTCCCAGGACCATGGGTCCTTTCCACCTGACTTGTTTCCTATCCATTCTGTCTCCCCACTAGATTAGGAGCTTCCGGAGAGTAAGGGCTGACCTGTTTTTCTATCTTTATCTTCAGCACACAGGACAGTGCTTTGCATCTAGTAAGCACTTTTTTTTTCCTGTGCATTAAATACTATTGCCAATTGATTTCTTGTGTGTGATGTCAGAAACCAAGGTAGTAGAAGTCAAATTTGTGAGTGATTTTACTATTGAGAGGTTGGAAGAGATCAGTGGAAAGAAATTTCCCCAGAGAAACAAGCAAGTCTGTTCCATTGAATGTGTTTTCTGCTTTACTCTTACTTTAGTCTATAGATTCACTCTACACGATGTTGTTCAGCCATTTCAGTCATGTCCAACACTTTGTGACCCCTTTGGGGGTTTTCTTGGCAGAGATACTTAGTGGCTCAACGTTCTTCTCCAGCTCATTTGACAGATGAGGAAACTGAGGCAAACAGAGCTAAGTGCCTTGCCCAGGGTCACACAGCTAGTAAGCGTCTGAAGCTACATTTGAACTCATGTCCTCCTGACTCCAAACCTGCTTCTTTGTCCACTGTGCCACCCAGAATCTTCTATTCACTTAGTTACTTAGCTGGAACCCACCCCACACTTTCTTCAGATTCATTTTCTCCTCAACAGTTTTGTGAAGTGATGCAGCTCTTCATTTTACATCCTTCTTTGTGATTTTTTTTTTAAAGAATCCATTCTCCAAACCAAGGTTTCCCTGGACAGCTGTGCCCCTCTCTTTGGCAAGGATAATAATAATAAAAATAGTAGCCAAGGGTGTTTGGGTCTCTTTGCCTTCTTCACTGTAGTGAAAATTGGTTGAACATCTCTAAGAACTGATGATAGAATCAGTATCTTTATTCCCCACGCCCACATCCATTTCCTACAACTTTAGTATGTAGGTTGCCTGTTTAAGCAAGGGCCACTACATAGCACAGTCAATAGAGTTGCCAAGAGAGTTAGGAGGTTAAAAATTAGGAAGACTCATCTTTCTGAGGACAAATAGTCTCAGATTCTTACTACTTGTATGACCCTGGGCAAGTCACTCAACTCTGTTTGCCTCACTTTCCTTATCAATCCAATGAGGAGGAGAGGGAAAAGGCAAACCACCCCCACTATCTTCAGCAAGAAAACCCCAAATGAGGTCATGAGGAGTCTGACACAACTGAAAAAAGACTCAACTTATTTTTTTGCTTGTTTAAGCAGGTCAGGTGAGAACTTCTATTGTTATAGACCTTTGAATCTCATGATTTTTTCCTTTCCTCAGATTGGGGATCTCCTTTGATCAGCTGGCTCCACAAAGGCAGATGCCTGAAACAACATCTCCTTCTGCATCTGGCTGCTTCCTGTCTGTCCACAAAGAGCCCATGATCTGTATTAAACAGGAACAAATAGGAAATGCAGACACACAGAGATTGTGTTTAGGGAACAGGAAGCCACCTGGAGAGAAGGCGAGATACTGGGATAGTAGAAAGAGCCTTGGACTGGAAATCAGGATTCTGTTGACCTTGACCTTGACCCTCTGCCTCAATTTCCTCTCCTGTAAAAGGGGAGAGTTGGGTAGTCTTGGCTAACTCAAAAATGCCCACTAACTCAAAGCACCAGAATTCAGTCCTCAGCTGATAGAATCTCCCCTAGCCTCATTTTGCTGTTAAGAAACAGAGAACACAGAAAAGTGGACACCAGGCTGCCTTGAGGAACCCTGGGGCAGCGACCCCACATGATTCTGACCTCCACTCTGCAGCTGTATTATCTGTATAGATAATTTACCTACCATGAGTTAACCTGCAGGTCCCTGCGATGAAAAGAAGTCAAGATTTGGCTTCAGCAGACCTTGTTTTGAACCATTCCTCTAACCCTTGCTGGCAGCTCTTGGACAATCTACCTTCCTCTCTTCAGACCCCAGTTTTCTCATATGGGCTTGATAACTTCTATATTTCCTCCCAGGTTTAAACTGGAAGACCCTATAACCTAGGCAATTTCTAAATCATTTTGAGCAATGAAAGCATAGTCCAATTTTCCTTTACAGGATCAGTACATGTAAAAGGCAGGTGTAATGTACAATTTGATTTAAATTTCTAATGTTATATTTGTTTTTCTGTGAGTTATAGAATGCTACAGTCTCTAAAGAATTTAACAGGAGAACTACCCAGAAGGCAAGAGAGAGGCAAATGATAGCGGTTAGCAGGCTGCCTGACACAGTGAATAAGAATTAAGGAAGAGAACCAAAGGAAAGGGCATCATAAAAGAAGAGTCTGAGAAAGAAAGATCAGCTGATCATCTGATACAAGTGAAAGCTCACCAGTGGGCATTGTGTAGGATGCACTGGAGGCTATAATGTTGAGAGAAAGTACGGAAAAAGCCCAGGATGGTGATTGAGCATCCCTGGTAAATTTCTGGGAGGATTAGAGGGGCACAGACACTGAGACAGAAGAGACAGAAGAGAGCGTCTTAGTCCAATCACTTTATTTTATAGATAAGGAAGCTGAGGCCCCAGTAGATAAAGTGATTTGCCAACCTCACCGTTATTCAGTCATGTCCCCGTGGACCACAGCACACTAATACCATCCTCGGGCAGTTTTGGGCAAAGATGTCGAGCAGTCTGCCATTTCCATGTCTGGTGAATTAAGGCAAATGCACATTAAACCAAGATCGTGTGAAGTCTCCAGTGATCATAGACTTAGGATGAGATGGAAGCTCAGAAAGCACCTGGTCAGCCTCTTCATTTGTGAGAACCTAGAAACTCAGACTCAAGGAGATGAAATGGTCTAACTGAGCATAACAGCTACAAAGCGGGGTTGGGGCTGGTTTCCTCTGTGTGTTACTCAGTTTGCCAACCTGCTTTTACATGCATCTGAGCTGAGCCAATCAGACATGTGCAAGTGGGCTCTAATCAATCCGATGCTGAGTAGGGGTGTGGGTAGGTGGGTGGGTGTGAGTGTGTATGTGTGAGCGAGTGTATGTGAGTGTATATGAGAGAGTGTATGTGTGTGAGTGTATATGAGTGTGTGTGAGTGTGAATAATACCAAACAAAGGCAACTTCCAGGTTCAGATTACAAGCATAGCAAACTCCATTTACTCAGTGACAGATTAAGGCAAAACATTCACAAAAAATCAAAATATAGCATAACTCGACAATTTAGTAAGTCCTCAATTCAATTGCAAAGTACCAAGGTCCAAGTACCCACCCCTGGGCAGTACATTCATTTAGTCAGTCAACAAAGTCTCTCTTCTCAAATGGAGATTAGTTTCTGATCATAAACAAAGTACATTCATTTGGTCAGTCATCAAGTACAAAAAGTCAAATGTTTCCTGCTCCTATATCACAACTGAATTATAATACCATCCATTAATGCCAAGCACTTTTCTCAAAATGGGAAGTGGAGAGTATAAAAGGCCATCCACTCTTAAGCTACAACAAGGTTAAGATATCATCACAGCATTTGATACCCAAGGAACGGGTTTTTCTTCATCTTGACAGGAGACAAGTTCTCAGCAATCTCTATTCCTGGGGAGACAAAGCTTAACAAAGCCACAATGTTTATTGCCAGTGTCCTCATCAATCTCTTTTCTGTTTGAAGAACAGCCCCTCTTCTAGGACTTCTCTACACATACAACAAGAAAATCCTTCTTCAGGGCTTCTGAACCAACAGCAAGGTTCCAGGACCTCTGCAACAGCAGCACTGTCCTTCACCAGCAGATGAATCTGGCAAAACAACATCAAAACAGACAGACAAAATACTGGCATCACCGCCATGCCTCCTCAGTCCTTGACAACTCTGGGTAGCAGTTCTCAAACATCCCGGAAAGCCCCAACTGACCCTCAGCAGTATCTCAGCAACTCTGGCCCCAGGCAATTCTCCTCTCTCTGCTACCACTATACTGCTCCCCAAAAGTCCTTCTGGCCTTCTCTGCTTGGGCCTTCTCTCTGTTTGGGCTTCTCTCTAAATCCATGGCACCAGCTCAGTTCAGCCCTTTCTCTTCAGGTCAACAAGTCCATCTCACAAGTGGGATTCACAAGCTCTGGGTTTTAACACTCAAGGGGAAAACCGAGCCAATACAGAGGAATCTTTAAATTCCATTCCCATTACAGTGTGTGTGTATGTGTGTGTGTGTAATGTTAATGAAATCAGAAGATCTTCCATGCCCCTTTCTATTGGCACCTACTAAAGGCACTTAGCACCTCAAAGCCCAAATAGAACAGGATCGCTCAAG
>CM053593.1:386197070-386222015 GCA_028646575.1 Pseudocheirus occidentalis | reverse complement strand
TGTGTGTGTGTGTGTGTGTGTGTGTGTGTGTGAAGAGAACTGGTGTTAAAAAAGCAGGCAATAAGGGAACCAACAATGAGAGAGCTATACTGTGCTCAGAGAGAGAAAGAGCTTGAGTGGGCAGAGAGAAGAGACCTTTGAGAGCTGGGAGGAGACCTCTGAGAGCAGAGATGACAGACACTTGCTGAAGGAGTTTCTGAGCTGTAAAAGCAAATAGAGTATAGTGCAGAAACCTGCCCCTGGGAAGGAGACCAAGCTTAATCAAAGTGAACTGAGCTATTCACACAGAGCCTCAGGACTTCGGAGGTGAATTGAGATGGTGGTGTTGGTAGTATGTGTTGTTGCCCGGTTAATTCCCAGAGGCAGAAGCTGTGGGCAGGAGCCCCTGGAGTCAGCTGTTGGGCAGTATCTTAGAGGGGAGCAGTCCCCATGAGCTGAGACATGGAGCAAAAGAGACCTGCCTATGTGTGAATCCAGGCAAGAGCTGGGAGCAGTCAACCCACAGAGGAAGAGTCGTCGGATTTGGAAGTCAGCCTCAAATTAAGATGAAAGACGACTTTACTTGTGCACTTGGTACTGATTAAGAAGATTACAAAGATCTTACAATGACCTGTGGGGTGAATGGTGTGGTGTTTTCTGCCATCCTTTAAGGATATGTTGTGCTAGGAAAGACCCCAGCCTGGGAACCCCTGATTGTGTAGACAAGTATTTGGGGGAATGCTACTGAATGCAATGATATATGCTATGTGGCATATGACAGACTGAGGGTTATGATATACACATGTACATATGCATATGTACATATACACATACACACACATATATATAGCATGCAACAAAGTAAGGCGCAACATCCATAGCAACTTCCTTAAGCAAAACATGTATTATATGTGTGCGTGCATCTGTATATATGTACATACATCACGTATATGCACATACATTGATTATGTATGCGTATACATATACTTATAGTACAACATTTATAACAATATCCTAAAGCTAACTACACAGTATATACTATGTTATGCTATATGTATACATATATGCAGATGTATGTGTATATATGTAACATACATACATAATACACACACATATATAATGATATCTTTTGTTTAAGGATGCTGCTATGCATGTTATACCATACTTTACTGAACAATGTTGAGCTCTGAATAAATAGAGTGTTCATTATACTATGGGATTAGACCCTTAAAATTATTCACAGCCACAGTCCTCAGGTGTGCTGCCATGATTGCTGCTACACCAAGGTCCCCACGAATAAATGTCAGAGGTCAGTGCTCTTTTCTCTGTTCCCCAGTGGCAAAGGCAAGAGCCATAAAGGATGGTCCAGCATAGATGGTTTTCTACACAGTTGGAAAGAATGCCCATATTGAAGAGCTCGTAGACCCGCTGGAATAGCTATTTACCTAAAATACTTTCAGTTTCAAAGAGTGCTTTGTAGCCATTGTCTCCTTTGAGCCTCCCACCAGTCCTGTGAAGCAGGCATTACAGGCATTCATCACTGGCAGAAACTGCCTACACAATGCTTAATACATGGATGAAACTTAGAAAAGGTGGGCAATGTTCCAAGCACCTATTGCCAGCTGTTATATGTGCAGCTGACAGAATTGTCCCACTCTCTTCCAGGTGTTTGCTGGTGTAGAAAGAGTGAGATTATCAGTCTAACCAGGCAAAGAGCTTCTGTGGATTTCATGGGGTTTCTCTGAAATACTGTAATTCAATAAAAGAGGGGGAGGAGACAGGATGGTGCTTTACTGGGACCACCTTGCTTGTTTTTATGACATCCAAGATATTCTGAGCTAAAAAAAAGACAGTGAATGAATGCAGCCTTAGCCCAGGTCCATGGGTTACTAATTGCTTCTACTTTGGAGCCTGGTTGCCCTTGAAGAGACCTTGACCTAACTACAGGAATTCACCAGCCTCCTATTCTACTTCTTTTATTGACTCTTTTATTGGAAAATGTTCCTTAGAAAGTGACTCCGTCCAAAGTCCAGCCCCAGTGGCCATGAAATTGTTGGGCTTGAATCAGGCTCTCATGGAGAGTTCGTCTAGGATATGATCTGTGTTTCCCATAAGAAACTTCATGGTTCTGTCTTGTTCTTCTGTTTCCTGAGTCAAGGAGGCAATTCTGTTTCTTCCTTCTCCAATTATAAAAGGCCAGCTTTGGTGCAGTATTCACTGTGGGACACTCACCATGTCCTCTTAGAGGGACACGTTTTGTGGAATCCCATCATTGGCAGGAGCCTTGAGTTGGCTCTGTAGCTGCTGAGCCCCTGACCCCAAGAGCTCTGCCTTGTGACCAAGGGAGACGTTTTCTTTTGAAAACAACAACCCCAGCCAGTTGCTGGAGAGATGAAGTAAAGCAAGACAGGCTTGTAAGTGCTATGAGGAAGCGGCTTCCCCGAATGATGGCAAACATGGAGCCTCCTCCTGCTCTCTGTCCTCTGATGCTCCTCCAGCCTCCACTTTGACCCACCAGTGGGGCGGGTTTTTCTAATTCAGGAACGATAGCTAGAGCAAGTTTGGCCTCCCTCGTGGAGCTCCCTTACAACTCCAGCCCCGCTTTAGCCTCAGATTTCCTTCCTAACTTTCAACAACAGTTTCCTGCTTTTGATGATTCTGTTTTTATTTCCCAAAGTTTAGGGGTCATTCTTATGTCACTCGATCAATAGTAAATGAACTTCAGAAGAATGAGAAGCTTCCTGGCCTGTTTGCTGGGTATGTCTGATAAGAAAGGGCAAGATGGTGAGGGGTAGGGAGTGTGGTGGAGCAGGTGGAAGAGGGGACCAGAGTGGCGAAGACCTGAGTTCTAATCCTACCTCTGACACTTACCAGATGTGTGACCATAGACGAGCTTAAACTTTGAGGCTCAGCCAGTAATCACTAAGTATTTACTATGTGTGCTAAGTACTGAGTATACAAGGAGGAAACAGAAAAGAGGTCCCAACCCTCAGAGTTTCTATGCCACAAGGAGAGAGAGGGAGACAGAAACAGAGATGAATAGACAGGATGGTTGTTGTACGTCCTTCATTCCAGAAGAGATCAATGACATTAGGAGGAGGCACAGCCATCCCTTCTCTCCTCCAGAGTCATCAGAGGCGGAGGGCAGGACGCAGGGCAGGATGAACAGTGGTGACCCCGGATTCAGCGGGAGACCTGAATGAAGACCTGAGTGGGGCTGGCTGCTCAGCAGAGTCCACAGGGAGACCTCCCCAAGGCTGGTAGCAACCTCTGCCTTTTTGCAGCTACAAGTCACAGAATGTGCGTTGATCTACATTGTTGGGGGGAATTTCCCCTGTGGAAATTCTTTGCCCCAGTGCAGTCCTAGATTGCACTATGACAAACACCTATGACAAAACTCCCCACATGTAGCATGAGGAAGAGCCAAAGTGGGACAAGCCCCAGGATTCAAGAGAGATCAGTCCAGTTGAGGGAATTCCTAGTATTGCAAGATGATAGATTTAAAGCTGGAGCAGACCTCTGAGGTCATTGATTCAAATCCTTCATTTTACAGTAGAGGAAATTGAGTCCCAGAGAAGTTAAGTGACTCACCCAGGATCACACTGTAGTTAAGTGTCAAAGATGGGATTTGGGGTGGCTAGGTAGCACAGTGAGTAGAGCACCGGCCCTGGAGTCAGGAGGACCTGAGTTCAAATCTGGCCTCAGACATTTGACACACTTACTAGCTGTGTGACTTTGGTCACTTAACCCCAATTGTCCTGCAAAAAGGAAAAAAAATAGGGTTTGAATCCAGGCCTTCCAGATTCCAAGTGGTTCATTGTATCCTTTGTACCTGGGCTGATGGGGTACTTCAAAGGGGCAGCAATCTCCCCCAAGATGGATATTGAGGAAGGGCTGATATCTGGTATGGAGGCAAAGGGGAGACAAGAAGGGCCATGCACACAGGAAACATTTCACCAAAGCTTGCTGAGTGACTTGGCCATCTGGGGGGCTCCAGAGTCCTGACGTGGCCTCTGTGGATGCCGGGCTGCTCCAGCTGGGCACTGTCAGACCTGGGCAGTTTTCAAGACTTAGCCTTTTTCTCCCAAGATCCACTAGGCCACGGGGTGGCAACTTACCTCAATGATATTCTCATCTCCTCCTGGATTCCTGCCCAGCATGCGGAGCTGGTCCAAGCCATTCTCCAGCGCTTGCACAACACTAATGCCGGCCAGTCCCCAACATGGAAACATGCCGGGCAGGGAAGGAGGAGGTGAAGAGCCTGGGACAGAAAACAGGTCACCAGAGAGTCTTTGTGGCCCCAGAGAGAGCGGTGGCCGTCCAGCCGCGGGGCCTTGGCTGCCTCCAGAGTGGCCCCTTTCTTCATGAGACAAGATGGTAGTTCCATCGTCCCCCAGGTCTCCACCTTGATGGCAGCCTTTTGTGATGGGGAAACCTGCCCCAAGGCTTCCAGGGATGCTGGAGGGGTAGCAGGGAAGGATCTATCAGGGGGGTAGCCCATCATTGCCCATGTTCACCAGGAGAGTCCTGAGCTCCTATTTGAGTAGGAAAACCCCAGAAACAGAGTTGGGGCTCACTGTCTTTCTTGTCGTTGGGTATTTTCAGGCATACCCGACCTTCTGTGACCCCACCTGGGGCTTTCTTGGCAGAGACACTGGAGGGATGAGCCATTTCCTTCTCCAGCTTGTTTGACATATAAGGAAACTGAGGGCAGTAGGGTCACATAGCTAGTAAGTGTCTGAGGCCAGATTTGAGCTCAAGAAGATGAGTCTTCCTTACACCAAGCCCCAGAGCTCTGTGCACTGTGGCATCCACTAGCTGCCCAGAGTAAAAGCTGAACAATTCATGATCTAGGCATATAATTGTACATTTATGTGCCATAATGAACAATGGATGTGAAGAATTCAGGGAGGGAGGAAGGAGGGAAGGAAGGAGGGAGAGAAGGAGGGAGGAAGGAGGGGAGGGAGGAAGGAAGGAAGGAAGGAAGGAAGGAAGGAAGGAAGGAAGGAAGGACAATAAATGCGATGCTCCCCTGGAGTCACAGGATCATATGAACATGGGCTCAGGACTGAGGACACCAGCAGCTGCCTAGGACACCTGCTCATTTGAATACAAGAAATTAGGCTCAGGAAAGGGAAGCTCCTTACTGAAGCTTTCATAGGTAGAATGAGGATTTGAAACCAGAACCCATGACTGGTTGCTGCTCCTTCTTCTGTACAGAACCATTAGGCTCCAACTCCAAGGCAAATCTCCAAGATGCTCGGAGCTGTGTGACCCTGGGCAGATTAATCTTTCCAAGCCTCAATTTCGTCATCTGCAAATCTAAAAGAGTAATTACTGTAGGGCCTGTCTCTTGGGGTTTCTGCAAAACCCCATTGATATAATACATATTTAAAGTACTTTGCAAGCCTTCAAATGCTTCATAAATCCCAGCTCTTTTCATTACGGAACTCAGAGAGATCAGAGTTAATGTCTGGTAAGCATGATAGCTTTGGCCATGGAGCAGGCCTCACCATTACATGGTGAACACTGCACAGGGAGCCTTCCTTGCCTTCCAAAGATGCTCGTTGGCAGGCTAGGGCTCGCTGATGGGCTTTTGCTATCTATTTCCCATGTTCCAACTGGCAAACTAATTTTAAAATGTTAATTACTGAGAAGGTAGTTCCATCTGAATTCCAGGATTAATCGAGTCTGCTCACATTTCCCCGGCATGCCCAGTGATCCCATACTTTCTCATTTGCTCAGAGTGTTCTTCATCATTAAGGGGCCTTCACTCGATTCCTTGGAGCCCTGTTGGGGAGGAAGCCATGACCACATGACCACATCCCCTCCTGGAAGCTAGAAGGACACAGGCATGTGTGCTTTTGTTCCCATTCCAAATGACTGCCTTCTCTGGCCTCTTCCTAGCCCCTTCTCCTCCCCCCATGTTGACCCATGCAACCAACTGCAGCCAGGCCTGCTTGGGTAATTGGATCAAAATCCCCTCGTTTTATAGGTGAGGACACTATAGCACCCTGAAGCAAGGGAGGTGACATCCCAAGGCCTCCCAGTTAGCGAGAGGCAGAACCAAGGCTGGAACTGGGGTCTCCTGACCACCAAAGCCTGCACTCTTCCCCCTCCAAAAGATAGTCAGCCTCAAAGAACATCAGGGGCTTTTCCTGTTGAGTATACACCTCAAAAAAACTGTCTGTTTGGAAATTAAAGAAGCTGAAATTAAAATTACATGACATCTCCAGCCACCATAATGGTCATAACCCCTGGCTATTCCTGGCTTGTTACAACATTCACTGGAGCTACAATACGGACCAAGACATCAAGGCTTGGCTGCTTAAGGGTTTGAATGAACCATCACATGAATAAAGCCTTTCCCGAGACACACAAATCCAGACTTTGTACTTTAATGCTTTTTGTACTGAGTGGCGGCAGATCTGAGCTTGTCCCCCTGCTCAAAAGCTCCTGGGGATTTGTTGACTAGTGGCTGTCTTCTAACCAAATGAAGCCCAGACTCCTTGTTGTGCCCTTTAAGGCCTTTTTCTTCCAGTACTGTCTTACTTTTCCAAGGGGAGAGGAGAAGGAAGAAGGGAATGACCATGTTGTCATACGTATGATACAGTGCCCACTAGGCGCCACGTGATTCACAAATATTCCCTCACTGGATGCTTTCCACAACCCTGTGGGCAGGTGATGTTATAATCCTGATTTTACAGTTAAAGAAACCAAGGCAGGAAGTTAAGTGACTTACCCAGGGTCACACAGTAATCTGGGGCTAGATTTGAACTTAGGTCTCCCTGACTGCACCACCATCTTTTCAGCCTCATTTTGTCCTATTCCCCTCACACACTCTGTGCTCCTGTTAATTCAGGCTATTTTTCTGCTTCTGTCTGGGTTTAGAGGCTGAAGGTTCAAATCCTGCCTCTTATCCTCCGTGTTGGGTGCTTCCTTCAATGAACTCTTTGGGCCTTGGTTTCTTCATCTGAAAAATGAGAGGCCTGCAGCAGATGGTCTTTTCATTCCATTGCAGAACTAGAATTCTGATTCTCTCGTATTTTCCCACTTCCAAGCCTTTGCTAACACCATTTCTTATGCTTGGAATGCCCTCTCCCCTAATCCCTCGTCCTCCTTCAGGACTCTTCTCAAATATCACCTCCCCAATAACACTGTCTCTTATCCTGCCAGACAAAAAAGACCTTTTCTTCCTGTGACATTGAGGGGATCTTTGTCGGTCAGATGGCCGGCCCTGCTTAGCAGCTCTCATTCATCGGGCCGGGGTGGGGCAGGGGGAGACAGGATACAAGAGGGCAGTGATAAAAGTGATGATGACCAGTGCTGGCAAAGCCCATCAGAGATATTGTCCCCTCTGAATTTCAGGACAATCCCATGAGGTCCTGAGTGGGGGAGATGCTGCCCTCATTCACAGGCAGTGAAGGGAAAGCATCAAGAGTTTCAGTGATTTGTGTCACAAAGCTACCAGAGAGGGTCTGCTTTGCATGATGCCCCATGACCTGCATACCTGGAACAAGACTGGCTGGTCAGGAGCTTCTGCCCTTCCTCTCTCCTCTCCCCAGGGACTCCTGGGCCTCCGGACAAATTCCTGCCCTGCTCCTGTGCTGAGTCCTGGCCAGTGCAGGTCCAGATGCCAGGGAGAGAAGGCCTTCATGCTATGCTCTTTTACCCACTGCTCTGGGACCAGGACATTTGGGAGGTAGCCACAGCAGAGCTGGTGGACCGACGGACCAAAAGATGGTGCTTCTAGGATTCCTGAGCACACTGGGGATGGTGGCTCTCCAGGACTGGCCGGCAGAAATGCCCCAGAAGCATCCCCATCATGTCTCAGCATCTGAGTCAAGGCTCTGCATTCACCTGACTGAATCACAGACCTTCCTCAGTGAAGGCCCATCCACAGATGTCTAAGAGGACCAGTGGGTCAAAGTGGCCCGCGTTATCTCGCAGCTGGCAGGGAAGGCTATCTGCAGGGTCTGCAGGGTCTCAAAGCCTCAGAGATGCCATCCAATCCAAGTGAGCATAATACAAAAAAGCCCTTGCCAGGCAGTGCGGTACAGTGTGCAGAGCCTTGGCTCTGGAATCAGAGGACAAGTGTGCAAATCTTATCTTTTATGCTTACTTCCAATATGACCTTGGGTAAGTCCCTTCCCTGTCCCAGGCCTTGGTTTCCTCATCTGCAAAATGAGGGAATCAGGCTTCATGGCCTCTGGGGTCCAGTTGCCTACCCAGGATCCTATACTCTCCATATGACTGAGTCATAAAACCAAGCTCTGTTTCCCCCATCTTGGACCTGCTGATGACAATCTCTGACCAGACCCAAGTATCATGCCCTGAGAACATCAGCAAAGGGCTTAGCCATCATCCACACTGCAAGGGCCCTGGTCTTATATGACAGAAGTGACATGGGAAATGAGTGACCCTTCCTGACAGTGAGGTAGCCAGCGGCGCGTCCAGTTAGGGCTGGCATTAAGACCTGCACACCTATCAGATTGGCTAAGACGACAAAACAGAAAAATGATCAATGTTAGTGAAGATGTGGGAAAACTGGAACACTAATGCATTGTTGGTAGAGTTATGGTCTAACCTAACATTCTGGAGAGGAATTTGGGGCTGTGGCCAAAGGGCTGGAAAACTGTGCATCCTCTTTGATCCAGTAATACCACTTCTAGGCTGTATCCCAAAGAAATCACAAAAAATGGGGAAAGGACCCACATGTACAACAATATTTATAGCAGCTCTTCTTGTGGTGGCCAAGAATTGGAAATTAATGGGATGCCCATCAGTTGGGGAATGGCTGAACAGGTTGTGGTACATGAATGTAATGGAATACTATTGTTCCATGAGAAAGGACTAGCAGGTGGACTTCAGAACAACCTGGAAAGACTTGTGTGAACTGATGCTGAGCGAGGGGAGCAGAACCAGGAGAACATTGTACTCAGTAACAGCCACAGTGTGCAGTGACCAACTTTGATAGATTGGATCTCCTCGGCAATATAAGGATCCAAGACAATCCCAAAACACCGGTGATAAAAAACGCTGTCCACATCCGGAGAAAGAACTACGGAGCCTGATTGCAGAGTGAAGCAAATTATTTTCTCTTTTTGTCATCTTTTCTTTCTTGTGGTTTTTCCCTTTTGTCCTGATTATTTTTTAACAGCATGACCAATGTGGAAATATGTTTAATATGATTCTATACCTATAGCTGGTATCAGATTTCAGGCTTTCTTGGGGGGAGAGGGGATGGAGAAGAGAAAATTCAGAACCCAAAATCTTATAAAAGTGAATGCTGAAAACGAAAAACTAATTTTTTAAAAAGACTCACAAAACATGTTCCAAACATTATCTATTTCATGAGAGACAGTCGAGTACAGTGGTATGAGTGCAGACAGTAGAAGCAGAGGAGATGGGTTCCCATCTCACCTCTGCTGTTTACTGGCTCTGTGACCTTGGACAAGTCACTTAATATCTGTAGGCAAAAGTTCCCTTATCTAAGAAACAAGGGGTATAAGTGAGTAGACTCTCTCTCTCTTCCAGCTCTAAGTCAATGCTGATTCTATGATTCATTGGTATAATCTGCCCCCAGTTTTTAGGTTGCTGAATCAGTTCAGCCTTGCAGTGATCCTGAGCCATACCTTTCTCTGGGGGTCCTACAATCTCCTTTGCATCCAAGAAGGCCATGGGTGGGAGATGACCTTGCTCTGTGAGAATGCTGAGTCATGCCCTTCAGGTTTTTCCCTGCCCCACAGTTTTTTCATGGTTCATAAAATCTATTTTCTAGGACTTAGTAGAACACAGAGTTTTTGTCTATCTTGATGATATCCTAATCTGATCTTGAAACCATAGCCAGAATGCCAGACTGGTCTGAACTGGGCACCAGTCTCAACTCATTACCTGCTTGGCAAATACTCTTGGGATCAGGAGAAATAGAACTTTGGGGGCAGTAGGTGGTCAGCAAGGGGTGCCAAGAGACTACAATGGGGAGACTGTGACTTTACCTTGACTAAAGGCTTGCAATGCCTTCTGGGCTCCTGGAGTTACTACTGCTGCCTTGTCCTTGCTTCAGGGAATTTCGAAGGAACCAATAGCATTTTCCTGGACACGTAAAGCAGAAAGGATCAGAATTTCTTCCTCTTTTGAGAATCCCTTGGAACCCTGTCATCTGTCCCATAGACTTCCAGTAAGATAGAAGGGGAAAGGATGGAGGGAAGGGAACAAAAGTTTATACGGTGCCTCTTGTGTGCCAAGCACTGTGCCAAGTGTTGTCTCATGTGAGCCTCACAACAACCCCGGGAAGTAAGAGCTATTGTTACACCCATTTTATGTTTGAGAAAACTGAGGCAGGCTGGCTTCAGCCAACACTTTCTCACCCCTTTGGGGATTTTCTTGGCAGAGGCACTGAATGGTTTGCCATGTTCATCCCCAGTTCACTTCAAGAGGAAGAAACTGAGGCAAACAGGAGAAGAGACCTTTCCAGAGTCATACCCTTTCAATTGTCTGAAGTTGGATTTGAGCTCAGGTCTCCATGACCCCAGGTCCCACCTACTCTGGCTGTACTTTGGAAAGTCCCAAAGCAGATTCTGATTTCTTCTTTTCCCCAGAAGCCCCTACGATGACTATGAAGACATAATAGCTGCACCTTTAATATGTTCTGCCTGCTTTTACCCCATGACAGACCCCTTCCTGGCCATTTGCAGAAGGGCTGCCATTATCCAAACCAAGCAAACAGAAAACCCATCAGGAGCCTCTCCCGACGCTGCTGCAGAGAGACCAGGGATGTTCTGAGACAAGAGATCCATAGTGGCAAAGGAAACAATCCCAGGAATTCTAAGGGCTGCCACATCCGTTTAGAAAGAGCAGCTCGTGGTCCTTACTTTGTGTGCTGGCTATCGAAATAAATCAGAAGACCCAAGCCTCCCAGGAGATCCCTCCACGTTGAAGAGAGGAACTGCGGGGGAGGCAGGAGCCAAGGGGGGAGGGGGGCGGGGGGGAGGAAAAGGCGAGGGGGGGGACAGAGAAGGAGGGGATGGGAGTGCAGAGAACAAGGGGAGAAGGAGGGCAGAGAGACAGCTGGGGAGAGGAGGGGGAGGATGGGGAGACAATTGGTTAGAGGAGGCTTTGAGAAAGCCAGCATCCCACAGAGAATGTGCAGACATTCCGGGAAATCTAGAGGGGCAAATTGTATACCCTTCACTCCAGGCTTCACTTCAGTCTTTGGGAGGGGGGAAATGCATGTGAGCGCACACACACACACACACACACACACACACACACACTACACACACACAATGCACACACAAATGGTTTTTGTCTGACATATGCACACATGCACTCCACACATGCACACACTCCACACACATGCACACACTCCACACACACACATACACATACTCCACAAACATTCCACACACACACTCCATACACACATATACTCCACATACACACATACACACACTCCACACACACTCCATACACATACACACACACACACATATCTTTTTCTTCTTCCTACGTGACCATGCTTGGGTATATTTTTTCAAATATGAAAACCACAAAGATGGCCGGTCCCTCTGTCCCTCTGCCCCCATCACCCTCCTGGGCTCTTTTTCTGCATCATCACCTGCTTGTTGGAAAAACATCCAGACCTCAGCTCCCCTTCACCAAGCTTAGACTCAATCTGTCCAAAGCAGAATCATTTGGTGTCTCCTCCAAACCGATCCCTTCTTGTGCCTCGTCTACTTCTGTTCTCTGTGCAACAGCGTGCACTTCAGAGGTTTTTGTACAGAGAATTCCCCCCTTCCGTGCTCTGAACCAGGAGATATTGAGTTAAACTGAATTCTTGTTCCATCTTCTCAGGCATGTCTGACTCTTTATGAGAAGAATGTGACCCCATTTAAAGTTTTTGGTAAGGATACTTTCTGCCATTTGCTCTTTAGGCTCATTTTACAGATGGGGAGACTGAGGCAATCAAGTATAAGTGACTTGTGCAAGGTCACACAGCTAGTAAATGAGGTTGACTTTGAACTCAGGTCTTCCTGACTCCAGGCTCAGTCACTCTATCCACTACACCACTTAGCTTCCCCAAGGGAGATGCCACCATGAAAGTATTTGAAAGCCATAAAGCAATATATACATATAGCTATTTTCACCCTTCAGTTGTCCAGGCTCACAACCTTGAAGTCCTTCCTGACCCCTCCCCCTCTGTGCCTCTATATCCCATATTCCATTAGCTGCTAAATCCTATCAATGTGGGCTCCCCATTTGTCTCCAATCACCCTAAGTCAGAGAATCTCAGAGAAAGAAAAGGTGCTCAGAGCCGTCCTATCCAGCTTGGCACAACGGCTGACACACGTAGGTGCTTAATAAATGTCTATTGACTGAAAAGAGAGGTAGTTTAGTGGAGCAGTCAGAGTGCTGGGCTGGGATCTGAAGTCGCTTCTGATACTTGCTAGCTGTGTAATCCTGGTCAATTCACTTACCTTCTTGGAGACTCAGTTTACCTACCTGTAAGGGGAAGATAAGGGCATCCTCTTTCCAGGGATTCGGTGAGGCTTGAAGGAGGTCCGTCCGGTCAAGTAAATCGGGCTGTTCAATGAAACGCCATGTACCTATGAGCGGCTGATGAGAGTCTCTTTGGCCACATTATGTACAAGGGGCCAAGAATCCCCTACATGAAAACTTCTGGTCAGGAGCCCTCCTGCCTTGGGGGTGCGGCTGCACAGTCCGCTTGGGGATAGCTCTGATGACCAATCTGCCTTGATATGTCTTTTCTCCCCTGCTCTCTGGGGCCAACTCCGAGGTCAGGCCTTATGCCCCCTCTGTCAGACTCTTGTAAAAGCCTCCCCACTAATCTCCCTGCCTCCGGCTTCTTTCCTTCCTCACCTGTCCCCCTATGCCCATGTCCAGTAAACCATCCTAAGGCCCAGGTCGCGTGCCCGGGCTTCCCCTCCATTCACACCCCAAACCGGCCTCCTGGCCTTCTCCCCAGGGGACGCTGCCATTGTTCTGAGCACCTGCCCCGGCCTGGATCCAGCTGCCTTCTTGCCCCCTTCCCGCAGAAGCTAGAGCTTCCTCTTCTGGCTTCCTTGGAGCCTCAGCCTCAGCCTCAGCCTCAGCCCCACCTTTTGTGAGAATCGTCTCCCAAACCTCTCTAACCGGGTGCCTCCGCTGTTGACTGACTTCAGCTTAGTTGGTCTGTGTCTTGTCTATAAAGACTTGTCTTCCCTATGAGGCTGTGAACCCCTTGACAATAGGTGCTTGGCCCAGCGCCTGCCACCCAGTAGGTGCTTAATAAATGCTTCACCCACCTCTGGGAACCCTTCGCCACCTCCTCCCTTGCTAGTGCTCCTTTCCTCAATCCTCCTGCAGCAAAGCTACGTCCTTCCCTTCCGGTCAGTCGATGCCTCCGACCCTACCAAGCAAAGTACAGACTCTCTTCCCTCGGCAGAATGGAATCTCCCTGAGGACAGGGACTGGTTTTGTTCTTGTCTCGGGTTTCTCAGTGTCAGGCCCAGAGCAGCTTCTTCTGAAACATTTGCTAATTTGAAGCAAATTGAACTAATGATGTTTGAAACCAATATTAAACTGCTTTTCAGCCAAGCCAGGGCCCTTTGAGGTCATTAATCGGTTAATAAGCATCTGTTAAGTGCCAGACCCTGTGCTAAGTGCTGGAGATACAAAAAGAGCCAAAAGAAAGACCTGGTCCTGGGGTGGCTGGGTGGCACAGTGAATAGAGCACAGGACCTGAGTTCAAATCCAGCCTCAGACACTTGATACACTTACTAGCCGTGTGACCTTAGGCAAGTCACTTAACCCCAATTTGCCCTGCCTTCCCCACTCTGAAAAGAAAAAAAAAAAAAAAGAAAAACCTGGTCCTCAAGGGGCTTACAATCTATGGGAGACAACATGAAAACAAATACGGACAAAGCAAACCCTGCACAAGGGACGAAGAGGAAATAATGAAGAGAGGGAGGGCCCTGGAACTGAGGGCTTCCTGCAGGAGGCGGGATTTTAGTGGGGACCTAAAGGTAGCCAGGGAGGTCAGTAGTGAGGGTGGAGGAGGGAGAGTGTCCCAGGCCTGGGGGACAAGGCCAGAGAAAATGCCCAAGGCAGAGGGATGGAGGGTCTTGTTTGTGGAAGGGGGGGGGTGTCACTGGGTTGGAGAGTGGGGGGGGGCCCTATGGTGTAAGAAGTCTGAAAAGGGAGGAGGCAGCCAGGTTGGGGAGGGCTTTGAAGGCCGAGCAGAGCATTCTGTATTTGCTCCTGGAGAGGACAGGTAGCCGCTGGAGTTAGCTCTGCTTTAGGACAATCACCTCAGAGGCTGAATGACGGACAGATTGGAGTGGGGGGAGCCTTAAGGCCTGCAAACCCCACGAGCCCAGCCCAGCTATTGCCATAGTCCAGGAATGAGGGGATAAGGGTGTGCGCCAGGGTAGGGCAGGGGCAGAGGACCAAAGGGGGCGTATTGGAGAGCTGGTGTAGCATGGAAATCAACAGGCATTGGTGCCAAATTGGATATGGGGGTGAGAGCCAGTGAGGAGTCCTGGCTGACTCCTAGGCTGGAAGTCTGAGGCCAGAGGAGGGCCTGGGAGGATCTGGGAGGGCCTGGGGCTATGGTACCCTCTACAGTAACAGGGAAGGGAGGAGGGGTTAGGGTTAGGGGTCAATGAGTCATTCACGCCTTCACTTTCTTCTCTGGCCCAGGGATGTGGTCCCTTTGCCAGGGGACTCTTGAGGAATAAATGTTTAGAGAGGGTGTTTGCTGATAAGACACTAACCCTTCATAAATATTTTGAAAAAGAAAACAGCAGCATGAGCATCTGTGAGATGAGGAAGCCGCCAGCAGCCTTGCACTGCTGCTGAGTGGTGAACTTGCATCCAACCTAGTGAGCGTGGCCCTAAGTGTTCCCATGTGCCAGGCACTGTGCTAGGCAGGAACTCAAATGAGGCGGCCAGGGAAAGCCCCCAGCAACGCAGTCAGCTTATCATCACCCAGAGATAAAAACAAAACCGTCAGGCCTCTGGGACCTCACATTCTGCTAGGGGAAGCAACCCCCATGCAGATAAATAAATATACAATTTGGGCTGGAGCTGGGGAGGGGCTAACTGGAGGGAATAGAATCATGGCTGGTATTTATAGATCACTTGAAGGTTCACAAAACACTTTACCTGTTACTTCATTTGCTACTCACAACAACTATGAGGTATTATCCCCATTTGACAGATTAGAAGCCTGAGCCTGAGAGAGGGTAAGGGTTCCACAACTTGTAAGCGTCTGAGGCAGGATTCAAATTCAGGTCTTCCTAACAGCGGGTCCTGTCCCCTAACTAGGCCTACGCCCAACTGCTTCAGCAATCAAGAAGGGCTGGGAGCCAAGCTCACCAAAGCTGAGTTTGACGGAGCCAGGATCTCCAAAAGGCTGACAGAAGTGAGGAGAGGGGCTATTCAGTCTTACACCTGAAGACCACATGCAGGAAACTGGCAGCCAGAGCTCCAAGTGTTCTTAACCCAGGGTCACAGATTTAATTTAGCTTTGGGCTTAATATTGTGGCTACCGGAGTTCAATAAAATTGATTTCCCACGTCATCCATGTCATCCATGGCCTTTTATTTTATACATTGAAACACATGACTCTGAGGAGGCTCCCCTTTTTTTCCGAGCCTGCCAAGGAGGTGGACTCGGGACCCAAAAAAGGCACAGGACCGGGCAAAGCTCCCCTTCCCTGGGTGCTCCAGCAGCTGGAGGCCATTCCCTCATAGCTCCAGAAGCCTAGAGAATATTGACTTAGAAATTACCTTCCTGATGGAAATGCATCCTTCTCCACTCATTGACTTACTTCTTTGGCATGCCAGGGAGAGCTGTTCTGGGTTCTTTCGCGTCCATCCTAGCTCTGATGGCAGACCTCATTTATCAGAGACCTAGGAATTGCTCCAGATTCCTTCTTTAGGCCTGAATAACTAAGATGGAGATCCTTTCCCTCTAAATTTAAGTGTATTTTTAACATTTCAAAACAAGGACAGATTGAAGTTCTAGACAGAAAAAAATGTCCAATGCTGGAAAAGTGTGTGTGTGTGTGTGTGTGTGTGTGTGTGTGTGTGTGTGACAGAGAGAGAGAGTGAGAGAGAACAAGCCCTTTCAAAAATTTTATTTAATTTTTAATTTATGTGATAAAAGAAGCATTTCCATAATACAGAATAATTTTAGAAGTCATATTGATGGGACCAAAGAAGAGAGAAAAGCCTCTGAAGGGATGGCCTACCTGGAGGAGGTGAGCCCCACTTCTGATCCACATAGGGGTGCCCTCATTGTGTCCTAGTGGGGCCAGGCCCTAAAGACTCAGTCACTAGGCTTTGATCTGTTTCAGAAGGGAGGGGAACCCAACCACCATATCCATTTTCTACCTGGTTGGAGGCAGGCCCTGGGCCTGACACTTGGCTTTAGGAAAAGCTTCAGGATTCTAATGAGGATCCAAGGTGTGTGAGCCTGGCAGGGCCCTCTCTTACCCTCCTCTGGACTTGTCTTTCCTAATCTAATGAATAGAGTTAAGATTAAAAGACTCTGCCTGCCTCATCTCACAAAATGATTGTAAAGAAGGCACTTTGTAGACTTCCTCAAGCAAGTGAATGCTGGGGGAGCTCCAGAGCTGGAGCCTCAGAGTCAAGCCTGGACCTGCCCAAGAAGCCCTCAGCAAGTGTCTGACCAAGTAAGGGGGCATCCAGCCATGGTGTGAAGACCTTCAGGGAGAAGGAAGCTGCCCACTTCCTCCTGGGGTAGCCCACTCCCCTTGGGGACAGCCTTCCTTGTTGACATCCAGCCTAAACTGACCTCCCTGCAGCATCTGCCCATCACTCCTGTTTTGTGGGACCAAAGAACAACTCTGGGCCTTTGTCTAAATGACAGCCCTTCAAATATTTGAAGACACGCGTTCCCTGGAGCCTTCTCTTCCCTGAGTCAAACACCCTCACTTTAGTTGACCTTCAAAGGACCCAGACCCTCACCATTGTGACTGCCCTCCTCTGAATACCTGCCTGCCTATCAGTGGTTGTCGGCTGTGGTGCCTGGAACTGAGCATGGTCCTGGAGAAGAAGTCTGACCAGGGCCCTGAAGAGTGGGGCGATTGCCTGCCCTCCCTCTGAAAGCCTGCATTCTCCAGAGGATCCCATTCCCTTTTCTGGCTGCTGTACCTCACTGTGGACTCACGGTGAGTCGCAATGCCAGAACCCCTCCTCTGCTCTCACCAGACCCTCTTCAGGACCCCTGCCCTCGACCCATTTCTCCTCCACCTTGTCCTTGTGACACTGACTTTTTGTACCCAAGTGAAAGACTTTACATTTACTGGATTTCATCTTAGCAGATCCAGCACAGGGCTGCAGTCTGGCAAGGTCCTTTTACCAGCAAGAAGGTCAGCTGACTATCAGCGACCTTTCCAGCAGCAGGTTATCAACAGGCCCAAGTCCAGATCCTGGGGGCTGTGGCTCCATTAGATACTAAACCATTAGCGACCACTCTAGCCGGCTAAGCTGCCGGTCTGACTCGGACTGCTGGGGTTGTTGTCCAGTCCCCCTCTTCTCCAGCAAAAGAGCACATGGAGGAGTGGCTAGGTGGCACAGTGAATAGAGCACCAGTCCTGGAGTCAGGAGGACTTGAGTTCAAATGTGGCCTCAGACACTTAACACAAAAACTTGCCGTGTGACCTTGGGCAAGTCACTTAACCCCAACTGCCCTCCAAAAAGCAAAACAATAAAAAAATTAAAAAAAAAAAGAGCACATGGAGCCCCTGGTTCCAGGCTCTGCCGAAAGCTGCCTCAGCTCTCTCCGGGACGCTCCCCTCTCCCACTCCCAGTTTAGTGATACTGTTAACAAAAGTCATGAGGCCAGCATGGCCCTGGCTTATTCCTGACAAAGCCAGGCTGGCTCCCTCTAATCCCACTCTCCCTTTCTTGATGCTGCCCAACCATCTCTTCTAACAACCTGGTCTAGACCTTTCCCAGAAGTGGAAGTCAAGCGCCCTTATCTGTGTTCTTCTCCCTCTTTGAGCCATTGGGACAAGCTTTGTCCTCCTGTGCTATTGTCCATGCACCATCCCAGGGGCCGGTCCTCTCAGGATCCCCAGACGTGGTTCATCCAGGCCCAGTGACTTGAATTAAATCCCTTCTTTTCCATAACAGGAAACTGCTGCTAGGGAATGGCCCATGATTGCCCAGGTGGTGAGCTTCTGCCCCAGGCCATGAACACAGTTCCTAAGACTTCAGATGGCCCTCAGATCTCTGACTTTGTGCCTTAGCTGCTAGGTTCTCATCTGTAAAATGGGTATCTTGTAATTTCAGACGGCAGGAGCCCACATTTATGTTTCCAGCCTGCTCCCTGCTCCCTCCCCATCTGATCATCAGGAGCTTCTTCAGATAATAAGATAAGAGATAGGGAAGACGGATGCGAATGTATCGGATGAGTGATGGAGATGGGCAGCACAGGGAAAACCAAGGAAAGGGAGTTTCAAAGTGATGGTGAATTCTGGATTCCAAAGAGGCTTGAGAACGGAGTCGAGTCTGCCTTGGTCTGCAATAATAACAGGGAGACTGTATGCAAACAACGTGGAGATGAGACCATCCTTCAGTTCACACGGCTGAACTTGACGCTTAAGGAAATTCAAATAAAACCCCTGGTAGGAAGCTTGTCCCTTCTCAGAACAGCTTTTAGAGACAAAAAGAAACTCTCTCAGGATAATAGATTTCAAGCTGCAACAGAGTAATTCAACTCCCTCCCTTTGAGAAGGAGAAAATGAGGCCCAGAGAAGGCCACACTTGTCATGGAGGTAGGGGAGGTGGCGAGTGGCAGCGCCAAGCTTGGGACCTGGTGCCTTCAGCTCCAAGCACTCTGCTCTGCCCAGTGACAATGCTGTGGTCATCTCTGGAAGCTGGCTTCGAGCTGTGGCTGTCTGGGCTCCCTCCCTGACCTTGCCTTTTCCTTTCCCAGAGATGTTGTCCAACTCCCGGTGGAAAGCTGCCAAGGCGGCTGCTGCTGCCCAGATCAAGAGTCGTCCTTGGCCGACGAGCCGCTGCTCTGAGCCGTGGCTGCCTCGGGCCCCTCTCCCCTCCTTCTGGAAGTGACCAAGAAGCACGGCCCTCCACCCACATGCCCACCCACCATACGTCACCTCATCACCTCATAATCATCAGCTAAATAAAACCTTTCAGAAGTGGAGGTTGATTTGAGCCAGTCCATAGCATTTATGGAGTATCTACTCTGTGTTAGGCAGAAAGTGACAAGAAAGAGGGAAAGACAGAAAGGAAGCAGATGATTCCGTCTCTGGTGGGAAGACTTAAAAACACTAGCCAAGAAACAGATTGAGCAAGAGCTAACGGACTAATGAGGATTTTAAAATTATTTCCCACTTGTGGGAAGCGTGCTGGATTTGGAGGAACTGTGTTCACATCTTGTCTGTCCAGCACATAGTATGTGCCCAATAAAAGTTTATTGGTTGATTACTTGTGTGACCTTGGGCAAAACCACTTCCCCACTGGGCATCATCCTGCTCCTATACAAAAGGATCCCTCTATGGTCTGGACCAACTCTATGGTCCTGATGCCCTGTGAGTCTCCTCTGATATCCCATCGTGGCAGGGAGGGCCTCCCGTTCTCAAAACCAATGTAATTGGACTAGAATGTAACTGAACCAAAGGTTCTATTCTGATGGAAGATACAAGGAAGGAAATCCTCCTCTCCCTGAAAGACTTTCCTCAGCTGCCGGGTCCTCCACGAAGGCTTTTCTGATTCCTTCTAGCTGACAACTTGCTTTTCTTCCCCAGCATTCCTAGAGCCCAGGGCCTCGATATCTCCTGGGTCCCCTCATGCCTGACCTTGTACCCCTCACCCGTGTAGGTGTCAGACCCTCTCAGTAGAATGTAAGCTTCATGCAGGCAGGAGCCTTGTTGTCTGTTGTGCCCTTCCTACTTGGCGCTGTGCCTTGCACCACTTAAGTGTTAAACACCTAGGTGTTTAACATGGATATTTCTTTCATATGACTTCACATGTACAGTAACGGGTATCATACTGCTTGCCTTCTCAATGAGTGGGAAGGGAGAGAACTTGAAACTCAAAATTTGAAACAAAAGAATTTAAATTAAAAAATGAATGAATAAGTGATGTTTAAAAGCAGTCCAAGTAGAAGGAATTAATTTTGAAGCAATGAACCAAAATTGAAGACAGCGCCTAATCTTCTGGCTCTTCTTCTCTCCCTCCCCCCACATCACGCCCATTCTCCATTCAGCTCAGAGCCTTCATGAGGACCACACACAGGGAAGTGAGAGGAGATCAGACTGGAGAAGCCAGCAAGGGACAGAACGAGGAACTCTATGAAGGAGTTTGGGGTTGAGCCTTCAGGCAAAAGAGAATCACTATGGTTGGTGATCCAGGAGTGCCCAGATAAGAGCTGGGCTTGAGGAAGTGTACAGACTGGGAGTGTTCAGGCTGAGGCTGGAGGAGAGGCAGATGGCAGAAGAGCCAGAAAGTCATCTCAACGGTCCAGAGGTTCTAAGAGTGAGTCAAGAGGAAGGAAAAGAACAGTGACTCAGGAGTCTGGAATGAGGATGAACAGAACTGGAGAAATGGGAGAGAATGTGGCTGGAGATTTGGAACAGCAAGGGGGCCTTGGAGACCATGGAGCCCATCCCCTCATATTTATAAATGAGCAAACTGAGGCACAGAGCAGTCATTTGTCCAGTGCCTCAGGCAGGAGAGCCTGGGCTCCCTGATGTCACATCCTGTGTCCTACCCACTTCACCACATTGCCTTTCTGAGAAGTTAGGAGGCAGAACTGAACTGGGGGTTTTTGAGGGGAGGGAGGTTAGTTTTTATTTTTTCAAGAAAGAAGAAAGGAGGGACGGCTAGGTGGCGCAGTGAATAGAGCACCGACCCTGGAGTCAGGAGTACCTGAGTTCAAATCTGGCCTCAGACACTTAACACAAAAAACTAGCCATGTGACCTTGGGCAAGTCACTTAACCCCAACTGCCCTCCAAAAAAGCAAAAAAAAAAAAAAAAAAGAAAGAAGAAAGGAAGATGATGAGCTCAGATTTAGAAACTGAATTTGAGGTCATGGCTACAGTTCAGACAGAAATGCCTCTGAGCCTATTGGCTTGTTTCGATGATTGGGAAAGTGGCCAAGGTTAGAGAGAAACAAGGTATGGAGGTATGGATCGTACAAAGTATAGGAGAGATGGGACTGGCCCAGAAGAGCCCAAGAAAGTCTAGCTCATTAATTAATCTTAGGGCTGGGTCACACCTACAGAGAAGAGATACGAGATTCCAGAAGAGATTCTCTGAGACCACTGAGATGCCCTAGAAAGACAAGGTCAGTGTAAGGCATGGGCAGGTCTGGAACCAGAAGTGACCTTTAGGGACCATCTGGAGTAACTCCATCACTGCAAATTGAGAAACTGAGCTCCAGAGAGAGTGTAAGGGCATTGTTTTAGAGCAAGAAGGAACCTGACAGATCAGTTAGTCCAACACCACAGACGGAAACAGGCCAAGAGATCTGGAGTGACTGGGCCAAGGCAGCGGTCAGGATTTCAGCCCTGGCCCTTTGAGCCAAATGGAGCACTCTGGACCCCTACTGAGGCTGAAAAAAGATCCTTGGGCATGGCCACTTTTAAGGGAAGGCAGGAGAAAGAGAGGCCAGAGAAGGGGCCTTCAAAAAGGAGGGACCAAGCAGGTGAGAACACTGCCATTTTATTCAGAAGACCCAGAATCTTCTCAGGAGAAAGTGGTGGACACCGAGAGGTCATAGAAGTCTCAGAGAACGAAGACTGAGAAGACAGGCATTATGGATGAACATTCAGCTTGTTTCACTAGAGCTGCAGGGTCAGAAACCAGAAGACAAGGGGTTAAGGGGAAATGCAGAAGCCAGAAGAGGAGGCAGAGACCCTTTTCCTTCTTTGCAGAGGTGGGGGATGGGCAGGGGGGATAGTGAGAACACTGTCAGACTCAGTCATGGCTTCTAATGAACTGTTTTTTTCTCCCTTTTGAAGTAAAGAAATTCATAAAGAATCTCTCACATATGTGGATATACACACATATTGTGTATCTATAATACACATGTATACATGTGGATGGATGAGTGTATATAAATGAACTATATATGCCTTTATACAAATATGTATGCATACGTACATGCATCTGCACGGCTGTATTGTAAGCACACGAGGCAGTTAGGTGACTCAGTGGCTGGAGTAGGAAACCTGAGCTCAAATCTGGTCTCAGACACTGGCTGTGTGACCCTGAGTAAGTCACTTAGCCTCTGTTTGCTTTAATCCACTGAAGAGGAGAACAGCAAACCACCCCAGCATCCTGGCCCAGGAGACTCCCTTGAGAGCGCTGGCTTTCTGTAGCTCACAGGGTTACAAAGAGTCAGATTCTATTGAACAACAAAAAGTCTATGTATGTGTATACATGTATGTATTTTTTAAAGGTCATGTAAAAACAAAAGATGTCCATCTTTTCCCTTGAAAGAAATGGAAGTTATAGGTAACTGCATATTTGAAAAGCCCGGCAGGAAAAGGAAGGGGAGAAACTGGCAGCTAGCTAGTGAGTGGCTGCCCCAGGTTCAGGGGGAGGGGCTGCTTGGTTTGGGTTGCTTGGCTTTAGAATGAGGAAACCAGGGATACCCTGACAATGCTTGGGGGTGGGGGGGAGGAGGGAGATTGGGTCATTGGGGGAGTGAGGAGCTCATAGAGTCCAGTAGTTTTATGGGCCTTAGAAAGGTGAGCCAGAGGGCCCAAACCCACATGTCAAATTAGAGATAGAGAGCCGTCCAAAAGGGAGAGGAGCTTCTGAGGGAGGGAGTCTCTCTGGAGGGCATCAAGTAAAGACAGATGGCAGCTTGGTGAGGTGCCAAGGAGAACGCTCCTTCAGATACAGGGTGGACCAGCTAGGGCTGAGGTCCTGACCCCTCTGGGAATCTTTGGCTGTGGGTTCTAGATTTGAGCTTCCAAAGCAATGTAGCCAAACTGCAGCCGCCTCCCGGGAAGGGAAGACACAGCAAGGAGTCAGTGAGTCTTTCAGAAAAGGAAGGAAGTCCTCTCTTGAAGAGAGAAAGGGATGGAAAAAATGGGGCGGGGAAGGCAAAGCCAAGGAAAGGTGAGGATTGTTAAGCCATTTTAAAGTCACGTCTAACGCTCTGTGACCACTGGGGGTTTTCTTGGTAAGTGGTTCTTCGCCAGCTCATTTGACAGATGGAGAAACTGAGGCTAACAGGTAAAGTGACTTGTGTAGGGTCACATAGCCAGGAAGTGTCAGAGGTCACTCAGATGAATCTCCCTGATTCCAAGTCAGATGCTCCCTCCACTGCACCGCCTCCACATACATGTATGTGTGTGCACACGCACATGTATGTATACACAGGCACGCACACACATCCCCAGCATGAAGCCCAGCACAGAGAAGGCATGTAGTAAGTGTTTGTTGAGTGATTGATGCACATCCATAGATGAATGTTTAAAAAATAATATCAACTCTTTTTGTTGTTCATAATGAGAAAATCAAGACGGAGGTTTCTTGAGTTCAATTCCTCAAGTCACACATCTGTATTCATTGGTCACTGGCTGAGGACCTAACACCTAGGTGACTGATGGCAGAATTAAAGTTTGCAGATCATCTAAAGAAAGTGAGATTGTGGGATGGCTGGGTGGTGCAGTGAAGAGAGAACGGGACCTGAGTTCAAATCCAGATTCAGACGCTTCATACTGTGTGACCTTGGGCAAGTCACTCAACCCCAACTGCCTTGCCTTCCTCCTGCCGAAAAGCAAAAAAACCAAAAAACAAAGAATGGGAGATGATTGGAGACATAGGCATGGTGTAGAACTTCAGGTGCTGGCTGGTACAACTTTCTCATTTTAATCAATAAATATTAAGCACCTGCTGTGTGCCAAGTGCCATGCTAAGTGTTGGAGATATGAAAAGAGGCAGAAGGACAGTCTCTGCCCTCAAGAAGCTTAGAATCTGGTTTTACAGATGAAGAAACTGAGACCTGGAAATCTTGGGTGAGCTACAAGCCTGGAATCATAGGATCATGGGACTAGAGTTAGGCTCCATCTAGTCTGACCCCTCATTGTAAGAGGAGGAAACAGGGTCCGAGAGGCTGAGACAAGCCCAAGATCTTGAGATCTTGTAGGAAGAGCGTGAGCCAGATGTGCCCTTCGCACTACACCAGCCTGGCTGGCATCTGGAAGGACAGAAGGTGTCTGCACGGGACCAGAGGCCAGGATGCATCGGACTTTGTTTCCTGGGTGGCCACAATCAAAGAACTCATCATGGAACAGGAAGTCTGCTGATGAGGAACCTCTGCAGACTTTATCGAGCCTGGGGCTGAGAGAGGGAACAGCTCTTCCTCTTAAAGACACAGGAAAGATATCTGGAGTCTGCAAAAGAGTTGAGGGAAACGGGCTACGCCAGCATGCCTGGCACACGATGATTGCTTAATAAATGCTTATTGATTGATGATAGAATGTACCAGAGTTTCTATTCCATCGACATAGCCCTCAAGGGTCCAAGATTACCCACATTCTGAGAGGAAGCAGCATTTTCACACACACACACACACACACACACACACACACACACACACACACACACCCCAAAGCACGGGGTGCACCTGCCCTTCTGAGCCTCACAACTGAGCTTTCTTTTCCCCTGCTAGCTTTCCCTTAATGCTAGGTGGCACAGTGAACAGAATGTTGGGCATGGTGTCTGGAAGCCCTGAGTTCAAATCCTGTCTCAGACAATATGAAATGAGTTGATAATTGTAAGGCACTTACCACAGCATCTGATATATAGTAAAAGCTATGTAAATGTTAATTATCATCATCATCATCAAGACTACTACTGCTGCTGCTTCTGCTGCTACTACTAGTAGTATTACTACTACTACTACTACTACTACTATTACTACTACTACTGCTACTACTACTACTACTA